>JAGFNQ010001843.1:0-187214 GCA_024364735.1 Boesenbergia rotunda | reverse complement strand
CCACTTGGTTCAGGACACGGTCTATGTGTGTCAGTCCCCACTAGGCTGACTACGTCACACCTAGCCCAAGCAATGTCTTTCTCGTCCAACGGATTCTAATTACTCTCATGTTTCTTAGAGATTCATACTCGGAACATGTTATGCTCTGGCCAAAGGCTTCGAGTAACAATCCGACGATAGGCCTTGGGTATACATCTCCTCGCAAGGAGTGGTGAATCCTTTGTAGGCTGTTCAAACATCTTCGGGTACTTCGGCTTATACCCAACCATCCTGGGTCCACACCTCCTTGGAGATACTTGCTTAAGATGTCAAAGTATAAGTCTTCATGACCAAGATGTCTTGAACACCGCAAGTCAAAGGAACATCGCACTTAAGCTGCAGTAAGAACTTCATTGACATATCTATATGTAGATTACCATATGAAGTCTTACTGCTAGTCACTCCAATGAACTAGTTCCCTTAACTAGCATTCATGTTTATCTCCGGACATCCCAATGTCACCAGCCAGTGAGAATTAGCTGATTAGAGAATAACCCATGCTAGTCTCAACAGAATGGATAGTGCCCGTATCTATCAATTCATCGACTAGGGACAATTTCAATATTTCACAATTGCACATGTAGAGATAATCACTAGTTGTGAATTCATCACATATTCTCTCATGCTGTGAATTGTATTGCAGACATTCAGTAAATAAGTTTAAGATCTCAATCAAATACATGAACATGTATACTCAAATAGTGAATATTCATTTATTTAAGTAAAAGATTACAATCATAAGGCGATTGCCTTAGGACACTTCTCTCATATTACTAACAAACTCCCACTTGGCCTAATGCCAATCGCTACGGTATCCAATACCACAGGCTCTAACATGACCCTCAAACTTGCTTTGAGGCAAGGCCTTAGTTAAAGGATCCGCTAAATTCCTTTCAGTGGGAATTTTCTCAATTTGTATATCATTCCTACTTATAATCTCTCTGATCAGATGATAGCGGCGAAGCACGTGTTTGGATCGCTGATGAGACCTTGGTTCCTTTACTTGTGCAATAGCTCCATTGTTGTCGCAGTAAACCGGTATTGCTTCATCAATAGTTGGAACCACACCAAGTTCCGAGACAAACTTCTTGATCCAGACTGCTTCTTTTGCTGCTTCCGAAGCCGCAATATATTCCGCTTCCTGGTAGAATCCGTTACAGTGTCTTGCTTGGAACTCTTCCAACTTATTGCGCCTCCATTCAAAGTAAATACGTATCCAGACTGAGATTTGGAGTCATCCTTATCTGTCTAGAAACTGGCATCTGTATACCCACGTATTACCATATCTCCTTCTCCATATATTAGGAACACATCCTTAGTTCTTCTTAAGTACTTAAGGAATGTCTTGACAGCCACCCAATGATCCATTCCTGGATCAGACTGGTATCTGCTCGTGACGCTCAGAGCATACGATACATCGGGCATAGTACATAACATAGCATATATGATAGATCCTATCGCGGATGCATAAGGAATCTTATTCATGCAAATCCTCTCGTCTTCTGTGCGCGGACACATAGACTTTGAAAGGTTGATCCCATGCCTGATGGGAAGGTAACCTTTCTTGGATTCTGACATGCTAAACCTTTTTAGCACTCGGTCTATATATGTAGACTGCGAAAGACCAAACAACCGTTTTGATCTATCTCTATAGATTCTAATCCCAAGGATATAGGTTGCTTCTCCTAGGTCTTTCATGGAGAAAGTTTTGGACAACTAAATTTTAACTGATTGTAAGACTGATATATCATTTCCTATAAGCAATATGTTATCGACATATAATACTAGGAATACGACTGCACTCCCACTAACCTTCTTGTACACACAAGGTTCGTCAGGATTTTGTGAGAAATCAAACTCTTTGATTGTCTCATCAAAACGGATGTTCCAGCTCCTGGATGCTTGCTTCAGTCCATATATGGATCATCGAAGCTTGCATATTTTGGTTTTATCAACCGATGTGAAACCTTCAGGTTGTATCATATATACATCCTCAAGCAGGTTTCCATTAAGGAAAGTTATTTTCACATCCATTTGCCATATCTCATAATCATAATGAGCTGCTATGGCCAGGAGCATCCGAATGGATTTAAGCATAGCTACTGACGAATAGGTCTCGTCATAATCAATTCCTTGTTTCTGACGATATCCTTTTGCCACTAATCTAGCCTTAAAGGTAACAACATTACCTTCCATGTCGGTTTTCTTCTTGAAAACCCACTTGCACCCTATGGGCTTAATCCCTTCAGGTGGGTTAACCAAGTCCCATACTTGATTTTCGTACATGGAATCCATTTCTGATTTCATGGCTTCAAGCCATTTGTCCTTTTCTGAACTTTTCAGATCATCTTCATAACTGATAGGTTCGTCATCGCTTATGAGTAACACGTCATTCGATTCACTTATGAGAAATCTGTATCTCTCTGGAATATTGCGTGTCCTATCAGACCTACAAAGAGGTGGTGTTGTTTTAGGTTCAACTGATAGCTCATCATTATGAGTTATCGGTTGTGGGTCTAGACTAGGTGTCTCTGTAATGTCTATTGGAGTTTCTTGAACTTCATCAAGTTCAATGCCACTCCCACTGTTTTCTTGTAAAAGAAATTCTTTTTCACAGCATGCCTTGAAACAAACACCTTTTGTTCCAAGGGATTTCCTTAGGGTATCCAATAAATAGACATTTATCATACTTAGCATCCAATTTGTCTGATACAGTCCGCTTCACATAAGTAGGACAACCCCATATCTTAAGGTGAGTTAAGTGAGGTTTCTTACTATTTCACATCTCATATGGAGTAGTAGAGACTACCTTGGTCAGGACTCTGTTTAGCAAGTAAACAACTGTCTTAAGCACATAGCCCCAAAAGGATTTTGGAAGAGTTGCATGATTCATCATAGATCTAACCATGTCCATCAAGGTTCGGTTACGCCTCTCAGATACACCATTATGCTGTGGTGTATATGGCGGAATCCATTAAGACAATATCCCATTGTCCCTAAGATAATCTTGAAACTCTTGACTTAAGTATTCACCACCCCGATCGGATCGAAGTATCTTAATACTTTTGCCAAGCTATTTTTCTACTTCATTTCTGAACTCTTTGAATTTCTCAAAAGCTTCAGATTTGTGTTTCATCAAGAACACATACCCGAATCGTGAGTGATCATCGATAAAGGTAATGAAGTAGCTATAGCCTCCTTGTGCAAGAGTTGACATTGGTCCACATACATCAGTATGTATTAGACCAAGCAATTCTCCCACTGGATTACCTTTTCCGGAAAAGGGTAATTTGGTCATCTTGTCTTTCAAGCATGATTCGCATGTATCAAATAAATCAGGTTCAAATGATTCCAAAATTCCACATCGGTGTAATTTGGTCATGCGTTTCTTACTTACATGGCCAAGATGACAATGCCACGTATAGGAGTCTATTCGATTATCTATTCGAGCACGTTTGTTGCTAACTTCGATATTGAAAACGTCACCGGATAAATCTAACGTGTAGATACCATTGCACAAAGTTTCGGTCCCATAAAGAACACCATTTAAAGTTATGTAACAACAATTGTTACTAAAAGTTAAATGATAACCCTTTTCATTCAAACATGAAATAAATACAATGTTCTTTATTAACGAAGGAACAAAATAACAATTATCCAATTCTAAGACACGTCCAGTAGGGAGCTTTAGCAAATATGTTCCGATGGCAACAACAGCAATCTTTGCTCCATTTCCAACTCGCAAATTCGCTTCTCCCTTGACGAGTCTTCTTCTATTCCTTAGCCCCTGTATGTCATTACATATATGTGAGCTACACCCAGTATCAAGTACCCAGGTGGTTGAGGAAATAGAGTGACATTCAATAACGAAGATACCTGAAGAGGATAGGGCATCGGATGCCTTCTTCTTCAAGGACTCAAGATAAACCTTGCAGTTTCTTCGCCAGTGACCCTCCTTGCCACAGTGATGGCAAGTGCCTTTTGGTGTCTTTTTAGACTTTTTAGCCTTTTTCTTTTTTCCCTTATTCTGTTCTTTGACCTTCCTCTTAGAACCTTTCTTTGAGGAACCAACTTATAGTACCGTCTTTTGATCCTGCTTCACAGAAGGCTCTACAGTCTTCAGCAGGTTGAGCAACTCAGGAATGGTAGTCTCCAGCTTGTTCATCCGATAGTTCATCACAAATTGTGAATAACTTTTGGGCAAACAATGCAGAATTAAGTCAATACTTAATTCATGATCCATTGCAAAACCGAGTGTGCCCAGTCGCTCAATGTACCCCAACATCTTCAACAGAAACTGTGAGACAGAAGTGCCTTCCTACTTTTAGAGGTGAAGAGGAGTCTGGAGACCTCGAACCTTTCGGATCTCGCCTGCTCGTCAAATAACTCATGAAGATGGAAGATGATGGTATAAGCATTCATATGCTGATGCTGCTTTTGCAGCTCAGGTACCATAGCGGCTAGCATGATGCAACTCGCAAGTTCAGAATCGGTCACATGTTTCTGATAGGCCACTAACTGGTCTGGAGTTGCATTTTCTGGAGGACGGTTGGGAAGTTGATCTTCAAGGACATAAGCAAGCTTCTCTGCCTTGAGGACTATCCTCAGGTTTCGAAGCCAGTCCATGAAGTTTAGCCCAGTCAGTTTATTGGTGTCCAAAATGGAACGCAAATTCAGAGAAGACATGATCGAGTGATAATCCTAGAAATACAAATTGAGATTATGTGAGAAGAATGATAAAGAATGCATCAACATACATTAATTAAATCCTATTTATTTTTCGAATTGAATAACCCTTTTTATCAATTCGGGAGATCGTAGGAACACCTCCAAATAGGTTGATATCCAACCATAGATAAGAACAACCATGGTTGTGGCCATCAAGTTATTCTTAGCTATGAAGGTAGGTAATTATACCGATTACATATCACATATATGTAACTATCACTTTATGCTATCAACTAATTGAATGTTTGCATAAATCATTGGGTTGTTACCTCATTAACAAGTATGCAACAATATACATAGCACCCAACTGCACCTCTCTTTACATCGACCTTGGCTGTGGCACAACAAATCGATGCTCCAAGCTTAAGGCTGACCCATTAATCAAGAAATAGTTTTAATATGGTTGGAGCTCATTCAACCGTTTAGTCAGGCTTGGATGTGTCCAACAACCAAAACTAAGGATTGACCTCTGACTCCAACTATATTATTCATAAACTAATTTCATGGTTTGAACATGTTGAGGTTTAAGCCGGGCATGGATGTGTCCATCAACCCAAACGAGAAACAAAACTCCGGTTCTAACCATATTAATGGAAGGTGTTGGCCTTAATATTTTGTAAGGGGTTTTGGGTCTCATCCTTTCTTTTCTAAGCACATTCATGACATATAATTATGTCATGTACTAACGATTTCCTTAATAAAGTATGTATGTGACTTAATTTATCAAGGCTCATTAATTGAATTAGGAACCGGATTTTCTAATTCTAATTTCATACTTTATTCAAGGAATTGTTTTGGGAAACAATTTCCTAAATTGTCATAATCAATTTCGGAAATAATATGTTTAAGACTTTGATTTCTCTAAATCAAATCTTATTAAATTAAGAGACAGATTCCCTTAATTCAACCACATATTATTTTCATGAAAATCTCATTTAAGAAAACTCTATAGGAAACCATTTTCCTAATTAATTTTGGAGACAACAATATGTAAGAGCATCACCTCTTAAATCAAATAAGGAAATTATCGTTTGAGAATCACCTCAAAATTTCCAAGATTTGATTACATATTTTATTTATGGATTTATTAATTTCAACAAATTATTTTCATTGGGTGGCTCCCCGAGGCTCAGATACCCAAAAAAAAGGAATTTGTTGTAAATCAAATTTGGTCCGCTCCCCGATGCGTAACCAAATTAAACATGACAATTTTATTCAAAAATAGGAAATTAAATTACACAATTAACTTTAAATTGGACGGCTCCCCGAGGCTCAATCCAAAATAAAGAATTTAGTTAATAATTTAAAACCAATTCGAATTTAATTGTCAATTAATAATCCATAAATTTGTCTAGACATTCTTGAAAGAAAGTGCCCAAAATTGCGAGATTTCATAATAGGTTTTCAGAATAATTGTAAGTTTCTGGTACAAAGAAAACTTACATATTTCCAAAATTAGAAAATTTCCAAAATAGGAAATTTCCAAAATTGGAAAGTTTCCAAAAATGGGAAGTTTTCACAATTATCATAAAATTTCAGAAACTAGGATATTTCAAAAGTTTGTGAAATTTCATGAGGATTTCCAAACTTTGAAATTCCTAAATCTAAAATTTATCATAATTGGAAAGTTTCCATAATTGAAAATTTTTCCAAAATTGAGATCATGACAAAGTTTTCCGCAAAATAATTATATGATTATGTCGAACACTAACCGGCTCTGATACCACTGTTGGGACCGGGGTGCATGTTGACATGGATATGGGTTCGTAATTTTAAAATTTAATTACGTGCAGCGGAAGGTTTAGCATAAATAATTTCTCAAATTATTTTAACCACGTATCTAGCATGCAATCTTATGTTGTGGAGACATGATCATACATTTAAAATTTTGCAGAAAGTAAACTAATTTACTTAATACCTCGCGTAACTCGTAGAAAGGGACGAGATCCAACCGTAGCGTCCCTTGGAAGCTCCGCCTCTATTCGCGTCCACGCCGAGTTTTCTTCGGGATGACTTCGCAAAGCCACGAGTTTCGTGCCGACAAGAACTACTAGATTCTCCAAAGGCACAACAACAATATCAAGAGAGAGATGGGAAGACTAACCACCAAACGAAGAACGAAATCAATATTCCGGGAAGGAAGGAGTTGCGCCCGCTTCTTCTTCTTCTTCGGCTTCTTCTTGGTGGTGGAAGCTCACGGCAAAGGGGGAGGGCTCTAGGGCCGGCGACACTAGAAGAGGGAGAGGGAGAGAGGCTAGGCAAGAATCCTTGATCTCTTGGACTGATTTCCAAGCCTTGCCTTGGTACCTTTATATAGTAGCCTCTTAATCGCCAAGTCTCCTCTTAACGGAATAAATTTTTCATAAGAAATTTATCTTATAAATTTTTCTATGAATTATTCCGTTATGCCAAGTTTTTATCATAATTTAATTTATAATAAAAACAACCATGTCTCCCTTTTATTATGGAAAAAAATTTCTTTATTATGGTAAATCAATCCATTATTGATTTTATAAAATAAAATAAACCAATCCAAGGTTTATTTTAATTTCCATGAAAATAAATCTCTTTATATAAATTTCTTTATCCATAATTTCATAAAACAAACCACGCGCGGTTTATTTTATAATTTGAACCAAACAATTTGGTTCTCCCTTTTTTTTATTGTGGTGCGCCAAACCAAGCCATGACCTCACGAATTAAACTCATTTAATTCGTCCAATAAGTCTTCAAAAGACTTAGCTATTTTATGCTTCCGATGCGTCTCTGAAAAATTCAGATTCGACTTATCTCTCTTAATCGGAAAATCCAATTTTTAACTCGTTTTAAATCCCTCGGATCACTCGTAGTGCGTGTGACTAAATAGGCTTTCGATTTATGTTGGCCGTCTATAATTAACCAATTATAGAACGATCATGAGTGACACCTAGTAGTACATCATGATCCCCAATTAATCGAAAGATCAACGGTTGACCTCAGAAATAATTCTGAAATCCTTCAGCAGCTATAATGAGTCGTGCCCCATTCCCTTCACCATCTTATACCCACTTGGTTCAGGACACGGTCTATGTGTGTCAGCCCCCACTAGGCTGACTATGTCACACCTAACCCAAGCAATGTCTTTCTCATCCAACGGATTCTAATTACTATCATGTTTCTTAGAGATTCATACTCGGAACATGTTATGCTCTGGCCAGAGGCTTCGAGTAACAATCCGACGATAGGCCTTGGGTATACATCTCCTCGCAAGGAGTGGTGAATCCTTTGTAGGCTGTTCAAACATCTTCGGGTACTTCGGCTTATACCCAACCATCCTGGGTCCACACCTCCTTGGAGATGCTTGCTTAAGATGTCAAAGTATAAGTCTTCATGACCAAGATGACTTGAACACCGCAAGTCAAAGGAACATCGCACTTAAGCTGCAGTAAGAACTTCATTGACATATCTATATGTAGATTACCATATGAAGTCTTACAGCTAGTCACTCCAATGAACTAGTTCCCTTAACTAGCATTCATGTTTATCTCCGGACATCCCAATGTCACCAGCCAGTGAGAATCAGCTGATTAGAGAATAACCCATGCTAGTCTCAACAGAATGGATAGTGTCCGTATCTATCAATTCATCGACTAGGGACAATTTCAATACTTCACAATTGCACATGTAGAGATAATCACTAGTTGTGAATTCATCACAAATTCTCTCATGCTGTGAATTGTATTACGGACATTCAGTAAATGAGTTTAAGATCTCAATCAAATACATGAACATGTATACTCAAATAGTGAATATTCATTTATTTAAGTAAATGATTACAATCATAAGGCGATTGCCTTAGGACACTTCTCTCATATTACTAACACCTAAAACTTCTATTTTTCGAATTGTATAGGTTATGATTGAGGGGGAGCATCTATCAACTTGGTTCGTTGATAGTGGATGCTCCAAACACATGACCGGGGATAGATCATTGTTTACCATACTTCACAAGAAAAGTAGAGGTAATGTTTCATTTGGTAACAATGGTAGTCTTAAGGTCATAGGAATAGGAGACATTCAAATATCCGAATGTCTTAGAATTTCAAATATCCTTCTAGTCAAGTGGATGACTTTTAATCTCCTAAGTGTCAGTCAATTGTGTGACACGGGTTACACAATTGATTTTCAACCAAGTCAATGTCTAGTTAGACAACATGACACCTTGGACACGGTACTAGTAGGAACAAGAGTAGACAATATTTATCAAGTTTCATTTAAAAGTGCTACTAATGTTTCTGCTAAGTGTTTCATGTCAAAAGAAGAAGAGTCCACCCTTTGGCACCGGAGGCTAGCACATGTGAACATGAAGAACATCCGGAAGTTGGCCAATAAGGGATTAGTTCATGGCATACCAAGCATCAAGTATGAAAAAGAAAAGATTTGTGATGCATGTCAAATGGGTAAGCAAACAAAATCTGCACATAAAGGTAAAAGCGCTGTAAGTACATCTACTGCTTTAGATTTACTTCACATGGATCTATTTGATTGTAGTACCATCATATCATTGAATGGAAGTAGATATTGCTTTGTTATCATTGATGACTTTACTAGATATACATGGACTTACTTTTTAAAATATAAGGACCAAACCTTAGATGTTTTCATTTCTTTTTGTAAAAGAGTTGAAAATGAAAAATCATCAACAATTAAGACAATTAGAAGTGATCATGGAGGTGAATTTCAAAATCAACGATTTTTAGAATTTTGTCAAGATAGAGGGTATAGGCATGAGTTCTCCACTCCTAGAACACCACAACAAAATGGTGTTGTAGAGAGGAAGAACCGTGTTTTACAAGAGGCCGCACGAAGCATGCTTAATGAGTACTCACTACCGAGTTACTTATGGCTGAAGCTGTAAATACAGCTTGCTATGTGCACAACCGGGTCCTCATCCATAGGTTTTTAGGAAAGACTCCTCATGAACTTTGGTTTGGAAAACCACCTACGGTTAAACACCTTAGGGTGTTTGGTTGTAAGGTATTCATTCTAAACACCAAGGACCACCTTGGAAAGTTCACGACAAAGGCGGATGAAGGGATACTAGTCGGGTACTCCCTCGTTAGCAAAGCCTACCGAGTCTACAACAAGAAATCTAGATTAATTGAAGAGTCTTCTGACGTTGTCTTTGAAGAACTTCCAAAAGTCAATGGTCAACCAGAAGATGAAGTCCAATTCGAACTTAGGAGACTAAGTTTGAATGAGAGTCCAAATGTTGTTGATGGCGATGAATCCGATGACGGTGAGCCTAGACAACCCATTGATCAGCCGGATCCTGAGGCTGAGCCGATGTCTAGTGAACCCATTCATGAAGCACCACCAACACCAAGGCAAACTAGATTAGCCTCTAGTCATCCCCAAGACCAAATTGTTGAAGACATCCATCATGGGGTTAGAACTAGATCATTCTTCCGGAATGAGGCTAATGAAGTTGCTCTAATTTTCGAAATTGAGCCTAGAAAAATTGATGAAGCATTAAATGATCCCGATTGGATCATTGCAATGCAAGATGAACTAGGTCAATTTGAAAGAAGTCAAGTTTGGGACTTAGTCCCTAGACCTAAGAAGACCACCATCATTGGAACCAAATGGGTCTTCAAGAACAAATTGAATCATAAGGGAGAAATCATTAGAAACAAGGCACGCTTAGTAGCCAAGGGCTATAGTCAAGTTGAAGGCCTTGATTATGATGAGACCTATGCTCCCGTGGCACGATTAGAGTCCATCCGATTGATGCTTGCATTTGCAGCACATCGGGGTTTCAAATTATATCAAATGGATGTCAAATTGGCCTTCCTAAATGGTTTGATTAGGGAAGAGGTCTATGTCGAACAACCTCCGGGGTTTGAGAGTTCCGAATTCCCAAATCACGTGTACAAGCTCAAAAAGGCACTTTATGGCCTTAAACAAGCACCCCGAGCTTGGTACGAGCGGTTGTCGACATTCTTAATTGACAAAGACTTCGTTAGAGGCCAAATAGACCCTACACTATTTCTACGTAGAGATGGTGACAATATTTTTGTGGCCCAAGTATATGTCGATGACATAATTTGTGGCTCAAACAACAAGGGCTATTTAAATGAATTCATTGGACACATGGAAAGTGAATTTGAAATGAGTCTAGTAGGGGAGTTGACTTTCTTCCTTGGACTCGAAATCAAGCAAACTCGCGATAGTATCCATGTGCACCAATCAAAATACACACAAGAAATGCTTCGAAAATTCAATATGAGTGATTCAAAAGAGGTAACCACTCCCATGGCTACAAATACAAGATTAGATAATGATGAGAGTGGTAAACCCGTTGATTTGACTCAATATCGAAGCATGATAGGGAGTTTGCTATACCTCACAGCTAGTCGACCTGATATTCTTTTCGCTGTGGGTATGTGCGCTAGGTATCAAGTTGTGCCAAGGAATCTCATTTAATCGCTGTTAAGCGAATTTTGAGATATCTTAAAAGCACAATTGGAGTCAGTCTTTGGTACCCCCGTACCGAATCATTTGATCTAATTGGCTATACCGATTCCGACTATGCTGGATGTAAGTTGGATCAGAAAAGTACGAGTGGGGGTTGCCAATTTCTAGGATCATCTTTAGTTAGTTGGTCAAGTCGGAAGCAACATTGTGTTGCTCTCTCCACGACCGAGGCAGAATATATTGCTATGGGAGAGAGTGTATCGCAATTGTTGTGGATGATTCACACTCTAGAAGACTATAGATTGAGTTACAAGAGTGTGCAAGTGTTGTGTGACAATATTAGCACAATTAATCTAACCAAGAATCCAGTCCATCATTCTAGGACCAAACATATTGAAGTGCGTCATCACTTCATTTGAGATCATGTGGCTAGGGGAGATATTGTACTCTCACATGTAGAGTCCAAATCAAACCTAGCTGACATTTCACTAAACCACTCCCCGAAAATGAATTTAGTTTCCTAAGAAGGGAGTTGGGAATGTGTCGTGCTTCATAAATTTTAAAATGCATCCAAAACCCTTCATGATAAGTTCTAATTGTTGGGATACAATTGGGTAACTTTGGGGACATCTCACACAAACTATAAGGTTTTCCAAAACATTTTTGCTTGCTAGAAATGGGGTGAGATGTTAGGATCAACTCAGTTTCTCAAAATGTCATTGCATCCCTTGAGAAATTAAGTTGATGAGATAAAAATCACTTTGGTGACCAAGTATGGGGAAAACCAATGCATAACATATGTGTATTTGGCTCCATGATCATACTTGGACATTCCAATCAAGGAAACTTGATTGGAAACTTGAATTTGATACAAAGTTAGTTGAAATTGCTTGAATGATTGTTGATTGAGTTTGACTCCATTTGGGTGGATCAAAGTGATTGTTGAACCTATAAGGACCTTTGATCTTTGTTTAGGGATCAATTTTAGTCATGAGATCATGTCCAAGTTCGATAAACTTTATCAGATCTCGTTAGAAAGATTCTGAAAATCTGAAATTGAATGTTTCAGATCGTATCAGGGAGTATCAGGAACCCTGATCGGTCACCGGACCGATCAGGCCTAGGGCTGATCGGTCCCCGGACCGATCTGGCTCCATTCTGCATTGATCGGTCCACAGACCGATCAGAGGGGTCACAGAGACTTTGCGAGATTTCGGCCAACCTTTCTGTGCTAGCCTGGGTCGGTCCCCAGACCGATCTGGCACCTTGTGGTGATCGGTCCAGAGACCGATCAGGAGGGCCTCTCGAAAATCATCTGACCCTACTGTTCGCTTCCTGATCGATCAGCTGATCGATCAGGAGCCTGCCTGATCGGTCACCCGACCGATCAGGCCTAGGCCAGTCCGATCAGGCCAGAGCCTGATCGGTCTGGGCGCTATCAGATCGAACGGTGATCCGTTCAGTCGCATTAAATTGTGGTTGGTGGACCGATCCACCAACCGATTAACTCCTTCACAACTCCTCATTGCCGAACCCTAGCCGACCAAAAACCCCTCACCACCGAAGCTTTCTCCTGCGCGTGCGATCTCCCTTCCACTTACGCGTGAGCCTCTCTGCGGTTTCTCTCTTCCTGCGCGTGCTCTACTACCATCTCCTCTGCGCAAGAGCTCCTTCCTGTTTTTGGCAAGTTTGTCTCACTGAAGCCTTCTGCGCCGAGAACTTCTTCCGTGCGATTTCTTTCTCCAACCTTCAAGAACTTTCTCCATGGCGCCTAAGTAAGTTTATGTTGGTTAGTTCACTTTGTGAATCAGTTCATGGATTTTGTATTTGCACTAACCATGTTATGATGTTATAATGTTGCGCCGTGACCTTCTTGTGTTGGTCGTGACCCTATCTTTCCATGCTTCACCTTTTGATTGTGTCTTCTGTGACCACATCTCTCTCTCATTTCATTATTGTCCTCTTTTTGATCAAATGTTGTATCTTATATTCCCTGATTGGGTCTTACCTTGTCTGGATCAATTTGATCGACTCTTATTCTTGTGATTGGTGTTATGATTTGGTTTACCTATCTTAATCAAATCTGTTTATTCAATCTCTAGAAAATCTTCTAAGGGTAAAGAACCAATGGAAGGGAGCTCTAAGGGCAAAGGCCCTTCATCATCTACACCTCCTTCGAGTCCTCCACCACCTCCACATACCAGATTCCAAAACATTCACTATGCTCTAAACTTTCAATGGCACATTTTCAAACTTATGCCGTGTCGATCGGTGGACCAAACTTTTATCTACGAACATTACCCTACGGTCAAGCAAATCATTGAGTACTATGAGCTTCAACCCATCCTTTTCTTAGAGAGGCCAATCAACTTTGATTTGGTCTCTGAGTTCTATAATAATATGGTTAGTGGTGAGGGCACGGGGTGGAGGACCCGTGTCGCTAGCGTTGACCTTGACTTCACTCTATCTGCTTTCACTACCTTTCTTGGATGTCGCCGGTCTGAGAATGTCTTTTCACTCTATCCCTATCTTCCGGATCCCTTACCAGTTCCGTTTGATGGGATCACTCCTGACTCCATCTATGAGCATTTTCTAGGCCATCCCAGGCCAAGGGGTTCCAGTGAGCGTGACCGTGGCTTTCCCACATTTCCTGCTCTCCATCTCTCTCCCATTGATTATGTTTTGTTTAAAATTATCACAAATTGTCTTATTCCTACCACTACAAAGCACCTAGATGAAATTCATCCATTCCACTGTTTGATGCTCTATGGGATGCATCAGCAGGTAGACTTTGATCCAGTGACTTCTCTTTATTTCTCCATCATCGTCCATAGCCAGATGTATGGTCAGACGGTTTACATGCCCTTTGGCCATATCATTACTGCTTGGCTGCAGTCTGTAGGTATCGATGTTTCTCAGGGCCGCATTGTGCCCATGGTTCGACAGGACTGCCGCTTGGATCGTCGCATGCTCGCTCAGTCCAGCATTGTTGTCGGGCCGTAGGGGCTACGGTGGAAGGATCGAAGACGAGTGGGGGAATTACCAGGAGTAGACCATGCTCAGGAGCGGCCCACTGTTACAGCAGATTACGATGAGTGGGCTCCTGACCTCCGCTGGCAGGTTGCGGAGCTAGAGCGGATGCTGCAGCACGAGTTACACATCTCTGAGCTCTGGCGATAGGAGGTCAGCTCAGAGTTTCAGTCTTTCGATCGCCATCTCGATGCTCTAGCATCTGATGTCTCTGAGATCAGCGCACTACAGGACACATGGTATGAGGAGTGGTATCATCATACGTTTCCTGATGGTGCGTCCCCCAGCAGCCCTCTGTCAGGGGATGTTATATACATTGATAATTCAGATGATGATCCAGTTGACGATTGACTGCTCTCCACTCTTATTTGCTGATTTCTGACTATTTGATGGATGTGTCCGTTCTGACGTTTGCATGTTGTGGCATGATATTAACTTTGATAAGTTGACTTGCATCGAGCTATTTGTCAGGATGTTGGCTTATGTATGCTTCCATGTTTACTATCTATTTATAGGCCTCATTATATATTGCTATGTTTATACTTATGATACCATGTTCATATGCTGCATGTGATTGCTATATCTTGATCTATCTTTTCACATGATGTCATATGTTGTCCAAAATTACATCATACCTTTGTTGGTTTTGGATACCCCTAGGGTTGAGGGGGAGTATGGTAAAACTTAACAGCCCCTCTAGACCCTTTTCGGTGTTCAACAAAGGGGGAGAGTGTGGTTGGGTAAGTTTAGAATTGATATGCAGTAGGGGGAGGATCCTGATTCCCCTATGATTCTGAATTTGAGGAAATTGATTGAGAATCTCTAAACTTAAAATCGGGTTGTCAAACAACAAAAAGGGGGAGATTGTTGATGTAGTCTGACCATGATTGTTATTTTGGTGTTGACACCGATTTTAGTTTAGGTTGATGATTATGATGATTATGATTAAGTCCTGATCGAGGATTAGGCATGGTATGGAAAATCTTAGCCTGGAGGGCTAGGTGTTGGAAAATCCTAACCTGGAGGGTTAGGTGTGAGAAAATCCTAGCTTGGAGGGCTAGGTGTGGGAAAAGTCCTAATTCGGAAGAGGTGGGTGAAAAGTCCTAGCTTGGAGGGCTAGGTGAAAAGTCCTAACTTGGAGGGTTAGGTGAAAATTCTCATCTTGGAGAGTTAGGTGAAAAAGTCCTGGCTTGGAGGGTCAGGTCCTAGCTTGGAGGGCTAGGTTTGGAAAAGTCCTAATTCGGAAGGGTTGGGTGAAAAGTCCTAGCTTAGAGGGCTAGGTGAAAAGTCCTAACTTGGAGGGTTAGGTGAAAATTCCTAACTTGGAGAGTTAGGTGAAAAATCCTTAGCTTGGAGGGCTAAGGTGGATAAAACCCTAGCTTGGAGGGCTAGGTTTGAGTCCCTGGATCGGTCTGGTCACCGATCAGGGATATTGGCACGCTGCTCCTTCATGGATCGGTCTGGTGACCGATCCAGCGATGACTGATCGGTCTGGTGACCGATCAGGGAGCACACAGTAAGGTTGGAAACCTACTGTGTTGCTCCTGATCGGTCTGGTGACCAATCAAGGAGCAGGCAACTTCCTCACTGCCTTGCTCCTGATCGGTCTGGTGACCGATCAGGGAGCGAAGAGTGAGTGAGTTCCCTTGCGGATCAGGTCCTGAACGGTCCGGTGACCGATCTGGATCACTGTACAGATCATTCCGAAGAACGATCAAGTGTCGCGGACTCCGTCTTACAACCGATCAGGCTGGAGCCTGATCGGTGAGGGAGCTACCTGATCGGTCTGGTGACCGATCAGGCTTGTGTTGCCGCGAGAGCTGGGAGTCCCAGCTAAGCGATGGATCGGTCTGGTGACCGACCCACGAGCCCTGGATCGGTCCGGTGACCGATCACTTTAATTCAAATTACATTGTCAAACGCTCTGATCGCGTCTGAGCATATCTGATATACTGCGCCTGATCTCTGATCCTTTGATTTCTTGCTTGATATGCTGCTCTAACTCACTGATTAAGATGCAGGTGACAGGGGAGGATTCAAACACTCAAGGAGAGTCAATGGTGGTCTTTCCTTGGAGCAGGTTTGTCTGTTTTCCATCCCAGGTTGCAACGGGCGCTGGCGCTGGCTGGAGCTGCTGTCTGGGGCTGGTCTGAGGGAAGCTCAGGAGGTCCAGAAGGGCTCAGTGGTGGCTGGTGGTTGCAGGAGAGCAGCTGGAGGCTGCTGTGGGATGGTGACCTGGAGCTACGTGGAGAAGACTTAAGCGCCGGTTACGAGAAGTCTTCAAACAATCGCTACTAATCAGTATTGCAAAAAAGTTTTGTGCTTGCTGTGTGCTAGTGTTCTTGCTGTTTCATCATTCCTGAGCAAGCCGTTGAGATCTGAGAAGCAACCACCCCTTGATTGAGCACTCGGAGGAAGGGACAAGAGGCTTGAAGTCCAACAGCGAGAAGACACGGAGAAAGGGATTCTTGTGTGAGATCGTCACTGGGTGGAGCTTGGAGAAGCCTGCTGTGTTCTTGTCTTTGCTAAGTGCTAAGTAAGATTTTCCTTGTGTTTCATTGAGCTCAAAACCATATCCTTGATTGAAACGCTGTGGAGAGGTTTCTCCACCGAGAAGGAGGTTGCTTTCTATCCGGTGTTAACCGGGGCTTGATCTGCCGACGATCAAGGGATCGCCCACCTTAAGGGCACGCCAAGGAGTAGGGGCAAGTTATCCCCGAACCTTGTAAACCCTCCTTGTTAGCGATCTTGCTAGTTGGTTTCGTCTGTTTTTGTTTCCTGCATTTCTGCACTCTATTTCTATTGTTTCCGCTGCCGTGCTACTAATCGTGAAGTGCAGAGAAACCCTAAAGCGCCCTAAAGCGAAAAAAGTTTGTGTCTGGCTATATTCACCCCCCCCCCTCTCTAGCCATCCGGGTTCCAACAATTAGAAATCTGCAAGACTCAGAAGTCATGCTTAAAGGTACTAGGAAAAATAATATGTATACTATCAATCTACCTTTAGTACCTAAATGTCTCTTAACTCACTTAGAAGAATCCAACCTCTGGCATAGGAGATTAGGTCATACAAATATTAGACTAATATCTAAAGTTACCCAGCTTGGTCTAATTAAAGGGGTACCAAAAATTAAGAACTATGAAAACACGATATGTAACTCATGTAACCAAGGTAAACAAACCAAGTTTAATCACAAGTCAATTCAATCAGACTTAACCCAAACCACACTTAAGCTCCTTCACCTTGACCTATTTGATTCACATGGAGCCAAGTCACTAAGCGGAAACCGGTACTGCTTAGTTATTATCGATGATTACTCTAGGTTTACCTGGATTAGGTTCCTAAAGACCAAGGATGAAACCCTAAACCTGTTTATTGACTTATGTAAGATAATCGAAAATCAAAATGATACTAAACTAAAAAGACTTAGGAGTGATCAGGGGGAAGAGTTTTAGAATCAAATATTTGAAGAATTCTGTAAAATAAATGGATATATTTATGAATTTTCCTGTCCTAGAACCCCCTAGCAAAATGGGACAGTAGAAAGAAAGAATAGAAGCCTTCAGGAAGCCGTTAGGACTATACTCAATGAATTCAACCTAGCTAACCAATTTTGGGCAGAAGCAATTAGTACGGCTTGCTATATCCAAAATAGGGTCCTAATTAACAAAAGACATAATAAAACTTCTTATGAACTATATTACCATAGACTGCCAAACCTACATTACCTAAGGTCTTCGGGTGCAAAGTCCATATCTTGAACACCAAGGACTACCTAGGTAAATTTTAGTCTAAGTCAACTCCAGGTGTCTTCTTAGGATATTCAACAACAAGTAGGGTCTATAGGGTTTACAATAAATAAAATAATAAAATTGAAGAAACAACTAACTTAATCTTTGATGAGGAGACTAATCCAAAATATGATAACCAAACCCTAAACCAATCAAATACTGATCAGGAATATAATGAACCATCAATTGAACCACTAGTTGAACCTCTAAATGAACTAACTCTTGAACCAACTACTGTGTCAACTGAACCAATAACTGAACCAACTCAAGTAGTTGAACAGAACACTGAACCAAACCGTCCAGGCGGACCTGAGGCTGAACCAAGTTCTAGAAGAACCAAGAAACCCAGACTCAGTCACCCTTCTGATCAAATTGTGGGTGATCCAACCTTAGGAGTCAGAACTAGGTCTTCCTATAGAAATCTTAGTCAAATAGCACTAATCTCAAAAATTGAACCTAAGACTATAGAGGAAGCCCTACCTGATCCTGATTGGATCATAGCTATGCAAGAGGAATTAGCCCAATTTGAAAGAAACCAAGTCTGGGAACTAGTACCTAAACCTGAGGGCAAATCTATTATAGATACTAAGTGGGTGTTTAAGAATAAACTAAATGACCAAGGAGAAATAGTTAGAAATAAAGTCTGCTTAGTAGCTAAAGGGTTCAGTCAAGTTGAAGGATTAGACTATGATGAAACCTATGCCCCAATAGCCAGACTTGAGTCAATTAGAATGTTGTTAACATTTGCAGCTCATAGAGGGTTCAAGCTATACCAAATGAATGTTAAGTCAACATTTTTAAATGGGTTCATCAAAGAAGAAGTCTATGTAGAACAACCCCAGGATTTGAGGACCTAGAAAAACCTGACTATGTTTTCAAACTTAAAAAGACACTTTATGGGTTAAAACAAGCACCTAGGGCATGGTATGAACGCTTATCAACTTACCTTATCTCTAAGGAATTTAACCAAGGACAAATTGATTCCACCCTTTTTGTTAAAACCGTAGAAAAAGACATTTTTATTGCCCAAATCTATGTCGACGATATAATTTTCGGATCCAACAACTCAAACTTTTTAAAAAGAATTTGTAAAAATAATGGAAAATGAATTTGAAATGAGCTTAGTTGGTGAGCTTAACTTCTTCTTAGGACTGCAAATTAAGCAAACCAGGATGGTAACTATGTTCACCAGTCAAAATATGCTAAAGAGTTAATAAAGAAATTTAAAATGGATAACTCCAAAAGCATAAGTACCCCTATGGCCACAAATGTCAAGATTGATAATGACCCTGAAGGTAAACCTGTAGATCTTAAGCTATACCGAAGTATGATTGGATGTCTACTTTACCTTATAGCTAGCAGACCTGATATCCTATTCACTGTAGGAATGTGTGCTAGGTACCAAACTTGTGCTAAGAAATCCCACTTAGCAGCCCTAAAAAGAATACTTAGGTACATTAAGGGCACTCTAAATGTAGGGATTTGGTATCCTAGGACTTCCACCTTCGAACTGTCAGGATATTCTGATTCTGACTATGCTGGATGTAAATTAGATAGAAAAAGTATAAGTGGAAGCTGCCAACTGTTGGATCGAGAAAATACGATAGAGGGGGGGTGAATATCGTAAATCGTTTCGAATTGAAAAAGAAAATGCACAACGGAAAATTAACACAAAAACACACACGAACACAAGGATTTACTTGGTTCGGAGTCGCGGTCGGCTCCTACTCCAAGGTCCACGGTCCATGACCGTTTACTGCGGGCAATTCTATAATCGCGCAAGTTATTACAAAAATTTGTACAGTAATAGTGCAGTAAAAATTACAATTAAGCTCTTTGTTATCGACGCCCGGTGTAGATCGTTCTTCGGTGCGGAGGGTCGTCGTCGACGCTTGAATCTCGAGATCGGAGGTTTCCGGAGCAGAGCGCTTGAGTTGAAGAGCGTAGAGGCGTTGGAAGAATTGATGTCAAAGCCTTAGGGGTCGAGCCCCTTTTATAGTGCATCTGGGGGTGCCCGGGATGCTGGGGGCGCCCTCCACGTGTCTCTCGATCCGCAAACCTTCATCCGGAACTCGGTCAGCCCTTATCCCTCTAGGATCGGGCTCGAGGTTTGACGGGGGCGCCTGGGACACAGAGGGCGCCCGGCTTGACTTGGTCTTGCTGGCTTCTCGGCTAACTTCAATCCAATTGCTTCGTTGGCTTGGACCCAGGGCGCTCGAGGCATCCGGGGCGCCCGGGACCATGGGGGCGCCCGGGAGCTTGAGGGCGCTTGCCCTAGTGAGCTTCCGAAGCGTTACTTGCTCATCTTGTCTTGCCTTCACCTTGGGGCTCCCGGGACCTCCGGGGCGCCCTGCCCAGCTGCTGCCCCTCTCCTTTGGGGCGTTCTGAGCTGCAGAAACTCGTTCCTTCAGTCCTGCATCCAGGGTTAGTACCAAACAAAACAAAGCAAGAATGTTAATGAATTTTACAGTCGTAGCTGTCTTGGTTCAGACTTCGGGTCTCCCAAATGGAACCCTAGGTCGAACCGACGCCTACTGTTCCCTCGACGGGGAACGCGTCCTCACCTACTCATCTCAGGAGAATTTACCTGTTGCCAACCGGCTCCTCCGATTGGACTTTTGACCCAGCAGTCCTTCGCCAGGTGCCTAGCAGTCCTTCGCCAAGTCTTCGTTACCAAGCAGTCCTTCGCCTGGTGCCTAGCAGTCCTTCGCCTGGTGCCTAGCAGTCCTTCGCCAGGTCTTCATTACCAAGCAGTCCTTCACCTGGTGCCTAGCAGTCCTTCGCTAGGTCTTCAACTCCTAGCAGCCCTTCGCTAGGTGCCCAGCAGCCCTTCGCTAAGTCTTAGGGTTTCGATGCCTAGCGGTCCTTCGCTAGGTGCCTAGCAGTCCTTCGCTAGGACTTCAATCTGTACACTCAAATAACATGTTAGATAAAAATAACATCTTAACTTTTGAACCCTTTACCATTATCAAAACTTAGGTTCGAGTTGGGTGTTGTATGCACCAACAATCTCCCCCTTTTTGATTTTTGGCAACCCGGTTCAAAAAGTTAAGTTAATAATAAACAGGTGAAATACCAGTTTAGTTTCCTCCCCCTGGAAGGAATCTCCCCTAGGTTTTTCAAAGGTTTGTGGGGTTTGACAAATTTCTAAGTCTAAAAATGGAATTGATTTTTCAACACTTAGACCATTTTTCAAAAGAAGTTTTTAGAAAACATTTTCCAAAAAATTTGGTTGGCCACTTGGAAAATTTATTCTTAGAACCTTTTTAAAAAAAATTTCAAGTCAATAACTTAGAAGGTTTTCTAAACATCTTCTAAAGTTTTTATTACAAAAAAAATTTGATAAAAATTTCAATCTCTTTAGTACTTTAAAAACTTTATACTTAGAGACTTTTTTATTAGAGAAGTTTAAAAAGTAAGTACTTAGAGAAAAAACATCTTAGGTCAAGTACTTAGACAAGTTTTTGAAAACAGCTCAGGTCAAGTATTTTGAAAACAGCTCAGTTCAAGTACTTTGAAAACAGCTCAGGTCAAGTATTTTGAAAACAGCTTAGATGATTTTACTTTTTGAAAAAAGGATAGAGTTTTGAAAATTTTGCAAAAAATTAATAAGATTTAATTTTCAAATATTTAGTCCTTTCCAATCTCTCCCCCTTTGTCATATATCAAAAGAAATAAAGCAATATAGAAAAAAAAGAGCAAAAGAATAATGTGTTGTACTGAACCAATTCAAGGTATAAATTTGGACCAAATCAATTAGAGTTATTTCGCTCGGGTCCTGTCTAACCCAATTAGCTACTTACTAACTGTTATAAACAGTAGTTTTCGCTAGGGTTAGTCAAGCTAAGTGTTTTGTTCAAGTTAGATTTTCTAAGCTTGACTTAACCTGATTACTGTTTAATTTGTGTTTAGTGCCCCAATTACTGCAGATGCACTGACTTAAAGCATCTTGAATTAAGGCAAAGACCTAAGCATCTCAACCCATTCTAGGTTATCAGTCAAAAGTACCCTAAGGTGCTTGTGAGATGCTGGCTTCTAGATCTATAGGTGCATGCAATTCTAGGGTTAGGGCCTAGACTAAGTCCATTTTCGAAAAAAACCCTAGTTTTAAAGGGGGTAATTTTTCTTAAGAAAGACTAATTCGAAAAATGATTTTGCAAATTAAGTAGAAACTGATTTTAAAATCAAGTAATAAAACAATTTTAAGAAAAACAGAAGTAGAGTAAGCCTATTCTACCAAGCATAATTCTGATAAGAGACAGATAATCAAGTAAGCATCAAGCAGCTAGATATGATTAGTGCATAGAAGTCAACTGGTCAAAGCAAGGACCAGCACAGTCAAACATAGTACAATAAGTCAACCAGAGTCTAAGAGGAGGGGCCCGGAGGAAAAAATGGACCGGGCTGCCAAGAGTGGAACAGTGACATCATCTCATTATATCGCGTGTCGTTGGTCTCTCGATCGGCCCTGAGGGCGTTCATATATTCCATGTGTCGGGCCTGATTTGCCTCCATTTCTTCCGCATGATTTGCCTCCACTTCTTCCCGGAGGCTGTGGATCTCAGTCTCAAGCAGTGTCAGTCTCTCGCCAAACATCGGAGGTGTGGGTTCGTCTATGTGCTTCCGAGCTTCGGCCGCGAGATCAGCTACATCGACTTCTACCTCCTCGTCGGAGTCGATCTGAACTCCGGCTCGCTGGCGTCTCCACGATAAAACCCCAGTACCCGAGACCTCTATACCAGCTAGGGAAAAGTTCCTAAAACCTATCTCATCAAATTCAGTCATCGCGGTCATCTCTCCATCGGTAATGTTACGACTGTGATGATGAAGAATAGAGGTGATGATGTGGTAGTAACGGGTGCGTACCCGCCCCTGAGTGGTAACACTGGACGCATATAGAATCGTGTGGAACATGTGGAGTCCAATGTCGATATCAAGATGATGGATCAATGCGTACAGAAGGAAGGTGTGAAATGGTCGCATGGTAGCGACGTCTCTCGTGGATAAAGGTAAAATGCAGCGGACTAAAACTCTATAAAGAGAATAGTCCTGGACCTGAAGGTCAACAGACTGAAATCGTCTGGCCAAAGGGTTTCTAGCATCCCTATAAAAGTAGGAGTGTAGAGTGTCTAGGTCAATGTGAGAGTAGGGAGCATCAAAGGGAGGATCCCTAGGAGGATAACAGCAAAAGGTGGACCGAGAGAGTCGTAGTCCAAGAAATCGGTTGAGCAACGACGGTGTGATTGTCAAGGGCATCCCTTGAACGGTGGTGACAAACATAAGATCATTTGTCTAACTATGTTGTTATAGAATTCTGCACATAAGGTTGTGTTAATGGGATGAGTGCAGAAAACAAGGTTGTCTAGTTGGTAAAAGTTGATAACATTCATGGCCAATGGACAAGATTGAGTGAAGAATTGCCTATTTAGGTAACTCGTCTTTATCGGTTTATATGTTGTTCGAGCAAATTTATTGCAAAGTTCCAAGGTTGGGAACCTAGGGTCGGGGCTAGGTTCGGTACCGGGGTTTGATTGGTTTGCTCGGCGTTTTCTAAGATAAGAAGCATGCGTTTAAAGGAAAGGAATTAAGAAAAATAATTTTAAATGCGTAAGAGAAATCATACCGAGTAGCCGTTCGGGGAGGCATGGTTGAGTTGGAGTGGTCGAGGGCACAAGAGGGGTGTTCGGTCGCCTTGGAAGGAGAAGAGTTAGAGAGGAGAAAAGTTTTGGGTGTGGCAAATGAATGGAATTCGGGTGGCTTATATAGAGGTTTTATCTCAGGCGCCCGGGAGCTCCCGGGCGCCCGGGTCAGATGGTCACTGCTTTTAGCAGTGACCTGCTACTGGATAGGGGCGCCCGTGATGGCCCGGGCGCCCTGGTCAGAAAGGGATGGCAGCTTTGCTGCCTTTGACTGGTCCTGGGGGCGCCCGTATGGGTCTGGCCGCCCTGGTTAGGGAGACATGCCAACTTTTCTGCCTTGAACGAAGTGAAAGAGGTTGGGGCGCCCGGGAGTCACGGGCGCCCTGGCTATGTAGTTTTGGACAACTTTGATGTATTGTGTGATTAGTTTGACTACTTTGACCATAGTTTGACTACTTTGACCATGGTTTGACTACTTTGACCATGGTTTGACTACTTTGACCATGGTTTGACTACTTTTAATTGGAATAATTAGGTCAACTCCGTTCTAAACTACAGGAGTAAATGTTTGTACTAAACAACAATACACGGATGAATTTCAGTTAAGCTAATTTTTACCATCTCACCCATTCTAAAGTTGTCAATCACGTTTGCCTTATGGGTTTTTGTGAGACAGGTTTTGAATAGATAGAATTATTTTGAAAAATCATGATTTATTTCAAAAAAGTTGAATTACTTTTGAAAGCAATTTGTTTTGAATTTATTTTAAAAAAACGAGTGTTTGAATCTACAATTAACTGAACATTTGTGTTAGATTTGAATTTGACAAAGAATAATTTGAATTTTGAATTTCAGAAATCGGCTTCCAGGTCTTGGCGAGGCACTAGCCTTCTTTGACCGTAGCCTTATTGGATCATCAACCCTTTCCTTGACAAAGCCTTTTAATGAAATTTCATTTTCAAAATTACTTTTTGAAAAATTCTGGTCTAACTAGTTTGGGCCTTGGATCGGTAGCTTCGGCTAGTTTCACCAGTCTAAAGAGACCAAGTAGTGTATACTTGATCTTATTAGAAGAGGCTTCCCTAACGTACTATCATCTCACTGTCACCCAATACTAGGTTGTTCAAGTCTCAGTTAATTGGTTCAGTCTTTAATCTAACCAGTCCTAAATCTAAGCATGATAAATTGCAGAAAATAAATAAACAAGCAATCATGCAATTTAAAACAAAAATAGAAATTTATTTAACTATGAAAATTGTTTTTAGTTTGGCTCCCCCTGGACTAAAGCCACGATAATGGTTTGGCAAGATGTGAATCTTGTCCTTGGGGATCCAATACTGATTTGATCCAGTTTGTTTGTTCAGGCACAGTTTGGGTACCCATGCCTGAATTTTAGGTCTAGACTGATTCAGTACAGCATAGTATGATCTTTGTCTAGACTTGGTTCGATAGCCTAACCCGGATCGATTTAGAACCGCCTTCTGTTTTCCAAGGATCATGTCAAGACCCTTGGAACCAGAAGTGACTCGTTCTAAGGCTGCTCTAAGGTCTTTGACTTGAGTTTTCAAGGAGGAGTTCTTTTTTTCAAGTTTTTCAACTTGAGTAGAGATTCCTTCTTAAACCTTCTCAGTTAAAGATCTAGAGTCAGCTCCCTCTTTAAGGAGTTTTACTTCCTGTCGGAGAGATTCGACTCGGATTTTGGCTTTCGCCAAGTCTCGAGAAAGATACACAATTAATTCAGATAATTGACTTTTAGAAAACCCACTTACAGTGATTTCGCCATCCTCTGAAAACGTGAGCTTTCTGTCTTCCGGCTCCGATTCTGATTCGGTTTCGATTTCTTCCGAGGTCGTCAGAGCGAGCAGGTTTGATTGTGGGGCCTCTTCTTCTTCTTCGGACGAGGATTCGTCCCACACTGCCTGAAGGGCCTTCTTCTTTCTTGTCTTCTTTGTTTCCTTCAGATTGGGGCATTCCGTCTTGTAGTGACCCTTTTTTTTGCATTCGTAACAGGTCACGTTTGGTTTGTTCTTCTCATTTGAAGGTTCAGCTGGTCTTCCTTTCTTCGGCTGGCTTTCCTTCTATTGGTCTGGTTTTTTAGTTCTTTGTAGTAGTCCCGAGCTAGCCGAACCAGCTTAGGTCGATCTCCTTCGCTTTCTTCTGAGTCTGAGTCTGAATCAGACTCGGGTGCAGGTTGAGGTTTCTTCTTGGTCATCTTTCCAGTTTTACCTGCAACAAAGGCAATGTCTTTCTCGGCCAGATTGCAGTTAGTCTGTTCATGTAATTCGAGTTCCGAAAATAATTCATCTAGTTTAATTTTAGATAAATCCCTTGAAACATTGTACGCATCTACCATAGATGCCCACAAAGTATTTCTAGGGAAGGCGTTAAGAGCATACCTGATCAGGTCACGGTTCTCTACCTTGTGACCGATGGTGTGTAGACCGTTCATCAGCTACTGAATCCTGGCGTTGAGTTGAGCTGCAGATTCGCTGTCGTTCTTCTTGATTGTATACAGCTTGTTCAGCAGAAGGTCCCTCTTGCTGATTCGGGTGTCGGAGGTTCCTTCGTGTAATTCAACTAGCTTACCCCAGAGTTCCTTTGCACTGTTGAATGGACCCACCCGGTTCAGCTCCTCTTTGGTTAGGCCGCATTGGAGTGTTTGGGTTTCTTTAGCATCAGCCTCGATTTTTCTTTTGAGTGACGCGTCCCATTCGGTGTAGGGTTGTGGCACTCCTTCAGAATTTCTTGGGATTTCCAGACCGGATTGGATAATTATCCACATGTCCACCTGAGTTTTCAGGTGGACTTCCATCCTACTCTTCCAGTAGGAGAAATCCTCCCCACTGAAGAGTGGTGATCTGGCGGTACTGAAGCCCTCTTGCATGGCCATTTAGGAATTACTGAAAAGAAAGAGAGAGAGAAAAAACGTCCCAAGACTTGGTCTTGGATTAGTAGTACGGGAAGAGAAAAGAAAATTTTATCGAGTGGTGTTGCACCAACCTCGATTAACGAAAAATAACGAAACAAATTCGATAAGAAAAATTCGAAGAAAAAAAATCTGGAAAAAAATCTCAAATTGGTGGTTGCACCAAATTTGAGCTTCCCCGCTCTGATACCACTTGTTGGATCGAGAAAATACGATAGAGGAGGGGTGAATATCGTAAATTGTTTCGGATTGAAAAAGAGAATGCACAGCAGAAAATTAACACAAAAACACACACAAACACAAGGATTTACTTGGTTCGGAGTCGCTGTCGGCTCCTACTCCAAGGCTCACGTCCTTGACCGTTTACTGCGGGCAATTCTATAATCGCGCAAGTTATTACAAAATTTGTACAGTAATAGTGCAGTAAAAATTACAATTAAGCTCTTTGTTACCGACACCCGGTGTAGATCGTTCTTCAGTGCGGAGGGTCGTCGTCGGCGCTTGAATCTCGAGATCGGAGGTTTCCGGAGCAGAGCGCTTGAGTCGAAGAGAGAAGAGGCGTTGGAAGAATTGATGTCGAAGCCTTAGGGGTCGAGCCCCTTTTATAGTGCATCTGGGGGCGCCCGGGATGCTGGGGACGCCCTCCACGTGTCTCTCGATCCACAAACCTTCATCCGGAACTCGGTCAACCCTTATCCCTCTAGGATCGGGCTCGAGGTTTGACGGGGGCGCCCGGACACAGAGGGTGCCCTGCTTGACTTGGTCTTGCTGGCTTCTCGGCTAACTTCAATCCAATTGCTTCGTTGGCTTGGACCCAGGGCGCCAGAGGCATCCGGGCCGCCCGGGACCATGGGGGCGCCCGGGAGCTTGAGGGCGCCTGCCCCAGTGAGCTTCCGAAGTGTTACTTGCTCAGCTTGTCTTGCCTTCACCTTGGGGCGCCCGAGACCTCCGGGGCGCCCTGCCCAGCTGCTGCCCCTCTCCTTTGGGGCGTTCTGAGCTGTAGGAACTCGTTCCTTCGGTCCTACATCCAGGGTTAGTACCAGACAAAACAAAGCAAGAATGTTAATGAATTTTACAGCCGTAGCTGTCTTGGTCCTGACAGCGGGTCTCCCAAATGGAACCCTAGGTCGAACCGACGCCTACTATTCCCTCGACGAGGAACGCATCCTCACCTACTCATCTCAGGAGAATTTACCTGTTGCTAACCTAGGTTCGACTTGGGTGCTATCTGCACCAACACCAACTTTTAGGAAATAGTCTAGTCAGCTGGTGCAGTAGAAAGCAACACTGCGTAGCCCTATCTACAACCGAGGCAGAATATGTTACTTTAGGAGAGTGTGTGGCACAACTCTTATGGATGATGCACACTCTTAAGGACTTCCAGCTTGACTACACCCAATCCCAAGTTTACATTGATAATATAAGCTCAATCAATCTAACTAAAAACTCAATTCAACACTCATGATTAAAGCATATAAAAGTTAAACATCACTTTGTAAGGGATCATGTAGCCAGGGGTGAAATAGTCCTTAAGCATGTGGACTCAAAGTCAAACCTAGCTGATATCTTTACCAAACCCTTACCTGAGTCTGAGTTTAGCTCGCTAAGAAGGCAGTTAGGGTTATGCTTAGTAGAATAGGACTGCTCTACATGTTTTTTTCAAAAATTGGTTTACTTTCTTATCTGTTAATATTTTTTTTTGTGTAAAATCATTTTTTTGTCTTGAAATTAAAAAAAAATCTGACTTAGTTTTTTTCAAAAACTTACCCCCTTCAAAACTAGGACTTTTTCGCAAATGGACTTAGCTTAGGCCCTAACCCTAGAACTACATGCACCTATAGATCTAGAAGTCAGGATCTCACAAGCACCTTATGGTACTCTTGATTGATAACCTAGACTGGGTTGAGGCACTTAGGTCTATGCCTTGATTCATTATGCTTTAAGTCAGTGCATCTGCAGTAATTAGGGCAATAAATATCTAATGAACAACAATCAGGTTAAGTGTCAAGCATAGAAAATCTAACTTGAACAGATCACTTAACTTGACTAACCCTAGCAAAAGCTATTGTTTATAACAGTTAGTAAGTAGCTAAACTGGGTTTGATAGGACCCGAACAAGAATGGTTTAATGTGGTTTGGTCTAGTTCATGCAAATTAGAGTTGGTTCAATACAGAACTTCACTTTCTTTGCTCAAATTTTTTTGTGCTATAATTAGTTTTTTTTATATATGGCAAAGGGGGAGAGAAGGAAAGGAGAAAAGAATTTTTTTTAAAATTTTATTTTTCAAAACTTTTATCTCCTTTTCAAAAAGTAAAGTAAATAACGAAAATGCTTTAAAATGTTTTTCAAATTTAAAGCATTTCAAAAATAAAAATTTTCTAAGTATAAAGGGAAAACCTTTTTCTGAAAATTTTCTAAGTATAAAGGGAAAAACTTTTTTTGAAAATTTTCTAAGTATAAAGGGGAAAACTTTTTTCTGAAAATTTTCTAAAGTATGGGAAATTTTTTTTATATAATGGGAAAATTATTTTTGTGCAAAAACTTTTTGGAAATCTTTGCTAAGCATGAAAATCTTGCAAAAATCTAAAGCACTTAGAAGATTGACTAAGACCCACTTATCTTTGAAAAACTCAGGGGGAGAATTTTCATTTCAGGGGGAGGAAACTAAATATTTTTCCAATTCGTTGCTTGTTATCTATTTTTAAACTTAACTTTTTGAACAGTGTTGTCATAAATAAAAAAAGGGGGAGATTGTTGGTACAGGAAGCACCTAAGTCAAACCTGTGTTTTGATAATGACAAAAGGGTCAAAAGTTAAGGTGTTATTGTGATCTAACAAGCTTACTAAGTGTGCAGGAAAAGTCATAGGTACACTAGGCAAGAAGTCCTGGCAAAGGGCTGGGCAAGAAGTCCTGGTCAAGGACTGGGCAAGAAGTCCTAGTCGCGGACTGGGCACGAAGACCTGGTCAGGTGGATTGGGCAAAAATTCAACCGGAGGAGCCGGTTGGCAAAAGATAAACTCTCCTGAGAGGAGTAGGTGAGGGCGCGTTCCCCGTACGAGGGAACAGTAGGCGTCAGTTCGACCTAGGGTTCCATTTGGGAAACCCAAAGTCAGAACCAAGACAGCTTAGGCTGTAAAGAATGGCTAACATGTTTGCTTCCTTTTGTGTTGGAACTAACCTTGGTTGCAAGGATCGAATGACTAGTCTTCTGCAGCTGAGGCGCCTCAACGGAGTGAGGCGCCTCACTGTGGCTAGGCGCTCATATGGATACGAGCGCTCCAGTTGAAGGCTACACCAAAGCAAGCGAAGCAAAACTGCCACGAAGCCTCTAGACATACTCAGCTCAGGCGCCCGGGACCATACGGGCGCCCCCATCAGCTCAGGCGCCCCTGTGAGATGGATAAGCGCTGACCGAGCCTGCGGATAAGAGATAGCGCAAGAGAGGCCACGTGTAGGCGCCCTCATCGACACAGGCGCCCCCATGGGTGCTATAAATGGGGGTTCACCCTCAAGGCTTCGAACAACAATTGCTCTCAACGCTCCAAGCACTTTCGTTCAAGCACTACGCTCCGACAAACTCCGACTTCGAGATTCTAGCGCTGACGACGACCCTCTGCTCCGAAATTCGATCCACCTCGGGCGTAGGTAACGAAAAGTGTTGCATGTTTAATTTTCAGCTCTATTTCTGTACTCAATTTGTAAAATTCTATTTACGACTATAGAATTGCCCAAAGTAAACGGTCAAGGACCATGGGCCTTGGAGTAGGAGCCGACCGCGACTCCGAACCAAGTAAAACCAACTTATGTTCGTGTTTGTTCTGTTATTTTCCGCTGCGTATATTCTCTAGCTTTCTGAAAAATTTGATATCGATATTCACCTCCCCTCTATCGATTTCTACGATCCAACATACCCCTCCTTGTCAAACTCTAAGGGTGCATCCCTCTTCTTCCTCTTTCTTCCTCCTTAGCCAAAACTCCCTAGTGGAGGTTTTTGTATTTTGTGAACCATCCCAAGTTGCTAGCACAACTAAGATGGTTCTTCTCCGAAGCATAGATCATGTTCGTGTGGATACTACTAGAGGCATGGACACTTGAATGTGCAAAAGATCCGACAAACTAAGGACTAGTAGGATAAACGAAGCGCACACTCCAAACGCATATCTATTAGATAGATCAAACTTCGTACAGATTTTTCTCATGGATGACTCAAGAGATCTTGTTTTCCGCTGCATTTTTATGTTGTTGTCACATAAAGATCCCTACAGTGGTATCAGAGCAAAATTGCGAAAGATCGTACTGTAGGGATCTTTATGTGACAACAACATAAAGATCCCTACAAATTATCGACCGAATTTAATATTCGATCGCAAAACCAAAATTGTCAATGTTACCATACGCCTCCTAACTAGCAACTAAAAATAATTTCGGTCTGTAATTTAAGGACCAAAATTAAATTTGGTCGTTATATTATAACAGTTGTAGTATTTCCTCAATTACCCTCACATTTTAACTAGAAAAAAAAATGTTGGTCCCTAATTTGGCGAATGATAAGGGGCTTCTCGTGTGTCATACCACCAGTGTGTATCAAATTACAATTAAAGTTACCGAACTCTCTATACACTAAAGTAGCATAGAGCTAACTCAAGTTGTCTCCTAGGATCGATTGTTATTACTTTTAGATTTTTTAGATATGAAACTGGGGTTTGGATTTGCTCTCTAAACATAATGTAATCAATAAAATCCTAACTAATCATCAATGATGAACCCATAACGCATTGTCGCATTGTCGCATTATGCTATGAACATCACCATCAACAGATAAGATACTAAAACAAGTGAAATTGCTAAGCAATAATTATGCAAATGTAACGGAAATAAACCAACATGTAAAGTAATTAAATGCTAATGAAATAAACAGAATCCTAGCACTCCATTAATAATCAACCGACAACGCAGTGCCACTCTACACTGCGGATATCACCATCAACAGAATGAAAATGTAAACAAGAAAGTCCGAATTAACAAATAAAGTTGCAAGACAATAATGAAGCAAATATAACACTCCAACGTTGCTCGATGGTCGCCTACCATGCAGCTCTACCGGAACGCCGCCGCCTTCCTCATGTGAACTGCTCGGGAGAAGAGGAAAGAGGAAGGGAAACTACCATATGGCGGATGGAGGAGATGAGATGGAGGTGGAGAGGTGGTCGACCGACGGTTGTGATGAGAGTGGCTGCAAGCTAGTGGTGAGGGAGAAGAAGAAGAGGTGGGTTGCGGTGGGCTTCGCTAGGGCAAGTCGCGTCATCCCCCTTTTCTGTTCTGTTCGCCTTAGTGAAGTAAGAGGGGAGGTGTTTGATCCTAGCCGTCCGTTTGGTTAAGGAATGAGAGATGAAGATTTGACTGTTTGATTTTAATGATGAAGGAATGAGTGGTCCGACTACTTTTAGGCTTAAAGAAGGACTTTTGTGGTTGGGATTGAAGAGTGGATTGAGCTCTCTTCTTGGATTTCAAATTAGACTCTTCGGTAATTTATCAAAGGGAACACTTAAAAATTGATATTTATCAAAAGATATATCATGGTTTCATTTTCACCAAAGGACGTACTCATTTTAGTGAACTTCCTCTTATACCCCTCCTGCTATGTACTGTCTTTCTCTTTCTCTCTGAGTAACAAATTCCGAAACGTCTGCAAATGCTTTTTCAGACTTTTATTTTAAAATAATATATTATGGAATCAGCGCTAAACTAAAAAACGTAAGGTAAAATCGAAAACATATTTCAGTTAAAAAATATCTCATCTAACTTATTTAAAAATATAAATAAATGATTTTTATATTTGATTAATAGAAATTAATATATTAAATAATATTTAATAAATATATTAATGTAAAAAAAATTTTGAAAAAAAAAGAGCGTGGCCCTGAAATCTATTGATTTCAGGCCCACGTTGGCCCTGAAATAAATATATTTCAGGCCCAACGTGGGCCTGAAATTTTTTATTTCAGGCCCACGTTGGGCCTGAAATCTTTTGATTCAGGCCCGACGTGTACTCAAATTTTTTTTTCTATTTTAAAAATATATTAAAATATAAAAAAACTTATCAAAACACTTAATTTCATATTAAAAAGCAGGGTCTGAAGTCACGCTAGGAGGACCTGATATAGGGTTTTCAGAATTCCAGATATGGTAGGTCCATCAGTGAGTTTTGCTCAAAACTCACTGATATACCTAAACCACTCCTATAGCATTGGTGATACAGCAAGATTAGAGGTTTGGGCACCCAAAATCTCATCTCTTAGCTCAATCCTATCTACTGATATAGGGTTTTCAGAATTCCAGATATGGTAGGTCCATCAGTGAGTTTTGCTCAAAACTCACTGATATACCTAAACCACTCCTTCAGATCCTGCTTTTTAATATGAAATTAAGTGTTTTGATAGGTTTTTTATATATTAATATATTTTTAAAATAGAAAAAAAATTTGAGTCCACGTCGGACCTGAATCAAAAGATTTCAGGCCCACGCTAGGCCTAAAATAAAAAATTTCAGGACCAGCGTGGGCCTGAAATAAAATATTTCAGGCCCACGCTCTTTTTTTTCAAAATTTTTTTACATTAATATATTTATTAAATATTATTTAATATATTAATTTCTATTAATCAAATATAAAAATTATTTATTTATATTTTTAAATAAGTTAGATGAGATATTTTTTAACTGAAATATTTTTTCGATTTTACCTTACGTTTTTTTGTTTAGCGTCGATTCCATAATATATTATTTTAAAATAAAAATATGAAAAAGCATTTGCAGACGTCTCGGAATTTGTTACTGAAAGAGAAAGAGAAAGATAGTACATAGCAGGAGGGGTATAAAAGGAAGTTCACTAAAATGAGTGTGCCCTTTGGTGAAAATGAAACTATGGTACGCCTTTTGGTAAATATCAATTCTTGGGTGCGCTTTTTGGTAAATTGCCATAGACTCTTCATTCCAATCCAAATTAAATTGGAGCTCCACTTATTGGATGAATCTCTTGGATGCTTGATCTCGATCAGCAGTCGGATTGCTTCAGATCTGGATGAAGGGTTGGATGACTTGATCTAAGTGAAAAAAATAAGATCTCTCTATATTTGAATCGACAGTTCTTATTGATTGAGATTGATATTATCCGTTTGACCTCCAAACTAAGCTAAATTCGATCCGACTCGACCCTAATTCATGGCTCTTTGGACAAATTAGGGACCAAATTAAATTTCAATCCCTATTTTAGCGATCAAATTAAATTCGGTCTAGCGATTGAATAAAAATTGGTCGCTAAATTAGGGATCGAAATTTAGTCCCTAATTTAGATATTGAAATTAAATCTAGTCATTATTTCCATCATTATTTAAGAGTTTTTTTTTTATTTAGTGATGGCAAGATGAGATTTAATTAGTTTTAGATATATAAATTGGCATTCAATTAATGCTAATTAAATCACTTAATAAATTTATTTGTAATGATATAAAATCATACGTTACAAAAAAAACAATAACAACATCATACAAACCCGTTCATCAACGAGAAAATCTAACATGATGATCCATCTTCTATTTTACGGCAATTTACCAAAGGGCGTATCCAACTATTCGTAATTACCGAAAGGAGTACCATGGTTTCTATTATACCAAAGGGTGCATCCTATATAGTGAAGTTACTTTTATACCCCTCCCGCTAAAGAATGACTTTATCAAACACAGTTTCGAGACAACCGAACCACTTTATCAATAAAATATTAATTTGTGGTTCGGATGGGTAGCAGTCGAATTTTTCTCAGCCAATATATATATGTGAAATGATTTGCACAAGTCAAATGATCACGAATGTACGTATATATTGCTTCCTTGCACAACTCGATTCATCACCAAAGCACCCGAGGAAAATAGGTTGTCGAAGGAGAAAAAGGAAGCAATAAAATAGGTTGTCGAAGGAGAAAAAGGAAGCAACAGATTGGTAACTAAGAGAAATAGGAATGTACGTATGATTGTCATCTTTGATATGGTATCAGATATAGTTTTAATCAAGTTAAACTCTTTGTACTATTTTTATTTTGGAGGAGGCTTAGGGTGATATGCATTACATGATATCAGGGCCTGAGAGTGCATGATGTCATTAGATTTCAGGTAATAGGAGAGGCTGAAAAATTTTGTTTCAGGCCCTCGGAGGGACTGAAATAAAAGAAATTCAGGCCCTCCCAGGACCTGGCCTGAATTTATTTTATTCAGGTCCAGGGAGGGGCTGAAATCAAATGATTTCAGGCCCTCCCTGGGCCTGAAATGTAATGAGGTGTGCCCGGAGTAGGCCTGAAAGGAAATGATTTCAGGCCCTGCCTGGGCCTGAAATAATTTTATTTTAGGCCCGACCTGGGCCTGAAATAATTTTATTTCAGGCCCGACCTGGGCCTGAAATAAAATGATTTCAGGCCCTGGTAGGGCCTGAAATCAAATCCCTGGGCCTGAATCAAATGATTTCAGGCCCTCAGGGGCTCCTAGGGCCTTTATTATCAATTTCAAAGTTTGATAAAGTTAATTGTAATTTTTTTCAGGGATGATAATGTTGTTGACGAAATTCTCTCTGAGATATGGAATACTCTTGATGATAATGTGGCTACGGGGAAAGGATTAGAAATAACTAGTAATAATATTCCATTATCTTCCCATTATCTCGAAAAACAACCAGATGCTCATAAGTGGCTTCAGAACATTGACCCTAAAAGGTGGGCAAATGCACACTTTACTGGGAGAAGGTACAGAATGCTTACCACGAATTGTGTGGAGAGCTTGAATGCTTTGTTTAAATCTACACGTGAGCTTCCCATAAATAGGTTAATTGATAATACAAGAAGAAAGGTAGCTCAATGGTTCTATAACCGTAGAGAGGAAGTTTCCAAATGGCATGTTGCTTTGACACCTCATGCTACAAAAGAAATGGAATCAAGGAGAGAGAAAGCTAGAGCTTATAAGGTTCACCCTTACTCTCAATCAGAAATGGAGGTAGAAACATGGGGCACTTCATACATTGTTGATTTGGAAAAAAAACTTTTGTTATTGTGGGGAGTTTCAAATTTCAGGACTCCCTTGCTCACATGCTATAGCTGTAATAGTTCACAGGAATATCGATACAATCCGATATTGTGAGCATTATTTTTATTCTGAAACTTGGAAGTGGGTTTACATGGATCGTATTTACCCTTGTAGAAGCAAGCAGTTTTGGCCTAGTGGAGTAAATAACATTACAGTTCGATGTCCCCGTAGCCTTGTGCAGCCTGGTAGACGAAAGAAGGCACGGATTGAGTCAAGACACAATGGCAAGGTGAAACTTAAATGCAGCCGGTGCAAACAACTTGGCCATAATAAAAGGACATGTAGAATGCCGCCAGCCCCAAGGTCTTGAGTTAATTGGTTTATGAATTGCAGAAATTTTCTGATGGAAGTGTTTATTTTGTAAGGAGGATAACTGAATGTATAGTATTCTTTAAAAAAACTAGTTGTTAATGTTGTGACTTATAGAAGTATTTCAATATTATGATACATTTTACCTTGTGTTATAAGCAGAATATATCAGAATCGAAGTCGTATCATTTGTAAACCCAAAATAATGTTATTTCAGGAACTTGAAGTCCTGAAATCCTGTGTTTTCTGAAAATCTGTTGTTTAACCCCCTCTGATTTTTGCTTTGTTAAATGAGTGTTGTGAGCCAACTGATACTGTATCAACACAGTTTTAGATAATAATTAGGACTTTGTTTGGAGACGAAAAATAGCATATCCTAGCTAAAATACCAATAATTAGGTAAAGTCTGAGAACTGATAATGAGGTTTGAAAAATCCAAATATGCTAGGTCCATCATACAAACCTCCTGATGTGCCAAATTCTGATAATATAAGGTTTTGATGTGAATGGAATTCAATTGTGGTGTGCAATGTGTATTTAGGTACTCTCCTTCTTGTTTATCTTTTAAAAATGTGGTCACAACATGTTCATTTATTTAAAAGATTGGCGTATAAAAATTTAATCATACTGTAAATAATTTTTTTGCAACCAGAGGCGTGGGCTTGAAACAATATGTTTCAGGCCCAGCTTGGGCCTGAAATGATAGCATTTCAGGCCCAGTGTGGGCCTGATGTAACACCCGCTTTTTTTTTTTTTTTTCTTTGACCACCATAAAGCGGCGTTACGTTAACATACTTAGAGCATGTAGACATCATAACGCAGCGGAAAACTTTAAACTTACACCTACATGCACCTTCTACCATTCCTAGTATCATAACATACTTAGCATCATGTCATACTTAGCATCATGTTATACTTTAGCATTCTGTCATACTTTAGCATCATATCATAGAGTCATAGTCACATTCAAGTACTTAGGAGCAAAGGTAAAGTTCTATCATAAGACAAGCAAACATATGGTCTCTTGGCCAAGTCACTATCACACACATTTTGCAGTGCCCTCCTGCTGCTTCCTTACTGTTCCTTTGCATGATCTGCGGTATAAGAAAAATAAAACTATAAGCACACAGGCTTAGTAAGACTCTTTCCTACTCACGAAAACCATCCGTCATTTAATCATAACATATGAAACATTAGCACACTTAGCGCTTTACTTAGAACATCATCCTTAACATCACTTAGCATTCATTTGACATGTCATGGACATAGCTTCACCCCATTCATAGCATGGCATAAACATAACCATAAACATTCGGGTATGGCATAATACTTGACATAACATCAACATCGTAAACATTCATAGCATGACATAATATTTGACATAAACATAAATCAAGTCATGGCATAAATCTAATTACAATCATGGCCTCCCATACTAACATGAGCATGAACAAAATAATGGCATTCTAACGTAGCACAAACATAATTAAGTCATGGCATCCTAAACTAGCATACACATAATTAAAGCATGGCATTCTAACTAGCATAAAATCATGGCATCCTAAACTAACATGAACATAGATAAAATCATGGCACCCTAAACTATCATAAACCTAATTAAAGCATGGCATTCTAAACTATCATCAAATCATGGCATAAACATAAATAAAATCATGGCATAAACATAAATACAATCATGGCATAACATACATAAAATCATGGCATGAACATAAAATCATGGCATAAACATAAATAAAATCATGGCATAAACATAAATACAATCATGGCATAACATACATAAAATCATGGCATAAACATAAATAAAATCATAGCATAAACATAAATAAAATCATGGCATAAACATAAATAAAATCATGGTATAAACGTAAATAAAATCATGGCATGAACATACCTTCATAACATACTTTTCGTAAACATTCCTTTCATAACATAATGCATAACATGAATGGATGCATGTGGCAATCGTGCATATATATATATATATAAGGATGCTTAATCTTGAAAACATGCTTTTAACATAATCATATCTTTCATTGGGCCCTGGCTTGTACCACATTCATTCATCATATGCGCGCATCCCTAAGTAAATACGAGGTAGCTAATCTCGACCTACTAGGGTAAGGACAGCTTCATCGGTAGTCCCGAACCGTAAGGACAGCATCATCGGTAGTCCCGAACCGTGGACAGCATCATCGGTAGTCCAGAACCGTGGACCCTACTTAGGTCCGGTACAAGCCCATAAAATAAAATAAATGCTTTCATATGCTTCTTCATTCATCATCATTCATTCATTCATCATTCTTTCATCATCATTATGCCTTAAAGGCATCATCATGCATAGCGTATTAATTCATTCATCATACTTAACCTTCATTCATCATTTTCATCATTGGACATGGCATAGGTACACATCATTCATATAGCATGGCATATACACACAAGCATGGCATACATTCATATCATTCATAAGACATGGCATACATACATATCATTCATACTTCATGGCATACATACATATCATTCCTAAATCATGGCACATGTCTAAACATTCTATGACCCAACATATATTTCATGACTTATAAGCTAAAGGTTTAGTTAACATGGTATTCTTTCACCTTACTTAAGCATACCTCCTAATCACCTATACCCTAGAGTACTCTAGGGTACTCTAAAAATTCCCAAAAATTATACTTAACTTCTAAACATCATAAGTGAACACTAAATAATATTATCATGATTTTTAACATATTTTTGGACCTTTAAAACATGCTGGCCGAAACCCTTGAACTTAAAGTTCCGGGTTTTGCTTCCTTCATGTTGGCCGAAACTCTAGGGTGTCCTAGAGCACTCTAAAAATTCCCAGAAATTTTACTTAACTTCTAAACATCCTAAGGGGACACTAAATAACATTATCATGATTTTTAACATATTTTTAGACCTTTAAAACATGCTGGCCGAAACCCTTGAACTTAAAGTTCTGGGTTCTGCTTCCTTCATGTTGGCCGAAACTCTAGGGTGTCCTAGAGTACTCTAAAAATTCCCAGAAATTTCAATTAACTTCTAAACATCATACGGGAACACTAAATAACATTATCATGATTTTTAACATATTTTTAGACCTTTAAAACATGCTGGCCGAAACCTTTGAACCATAGAAACCTGAATTTTGTTTCCCTTCAACATTAAATCCGAAACTAACCCATTTATCATGCCAAAAATCCCCAAAAATTTCAATTAACTTCTAAACATCATAAGGGAACATCAAATAATATTATCATGATTTTTAGCATAATTTTGAACCCTTAGAACATGCTGGCCGAAACCTTTGAACCATAGAAACCTGGATTTTGTTTCTCTTCAACATTAAATCCGAAACTAACCCATATATCATGCCAAAAATCCCCAAAAATTTCAATTAACTTCTAAACATCATAAGGGAACATCAAATAATATTATCATGATTTTTAGCATAATTTTGAACCCTTAGAACATGCTGGCCGAAACCTTTGAACCATAGAAACCTGGATTTTGTTTCTCTTCAACATTAAATCCGAAACTAACCCATATATCATGCCAAAAATCCCCAAAAATTTCAATTAACTTCTAAAAATCATAAGGGAACATCAAATAATATTATCATGATTTTTAGCATAATTTTGAACCCTTAGAACATGCTGGCCGAAACCTTTGAACCATAGAAACCTGGATTTTGTTTCTCTTCAACATTAAATCCGAAACTAACCCATATATCATGCCAAAAATCCCCAAAAATTTCAATTAACTTCTAAACATCATAAGGGAACATAAAATAATATTATCATGATTTTTAGCATAATTTTGAACCCTTAGAACATGCTGGCCGAAACCTTTGAACCATAGGAACCTGGATTTTGTTTCCCTTCAACCTTAAATCCGAAACTCACCCATATATCCAGCCAAAAATCATGGAAAACATTGGTAACTATTATACCACAGGTGAGGGAGTCTTACCTTAGATTTCTTGATTTTTAGACCTTGGATGGAAAGAAGGAAGAAGACTTGACCACACCTAGCCCTTGGAAACTTGAGAAGACCTTAGATCTTGGAGGATGAGACTTTTTGTGAAGTTTTTCTCAAGGGAGGAGTCCTCCTTGAGTGCTCGGCAAGAATGGAGAAGGAAGAGAGAGCAAATGCACTTGATGGCATGAAGAATGAAACCCCCAAACTCCCTTATTAATCACCCATTAAGGTGGTGAATGAAGAGTTTTCTATGGCCCTTCATCTTCCTCTACCATTTAACCACCATTCACTTCCTTTCCTCACAAGAATTCCTTGCTAGGTGGGTTGGTTAAGGCTTACATGGTTGTACAAGAGGTCCAAGGTTCAATTCTTGGCTCATGCACCTTTGTTTTTATTTTATTTTTTATTTCATTTTATTATTTTAAACTCCTAAATTCCGAAAATCCCCCTAAAATCCCCCATAATTATGCCAATATTCCTAAAATAAAATTCTTTTAAATTTATATTAATTTTACCTAATTTATATAAATTTTACCTAATTAGTTCCTATTTTTTGGAGCCCATTTAAAGCTCACTAGCACTTAGTTTTCTCAATTTAAATGAGAAAACATGGGTTTTCTAAGTCAAAGTTCTCCTTAATATTCCTAGGCCCCTTGGAAAATTATTTAAGCATGCTTAATATTTTAAGAAAAATACTAAGAGAATTTTCCGGGTCGTTACAATCCCCCATACCTCGTGAAAGTTCGTCCTCGAACTTAGAATAACTCCGGGTACTTGCGCCTCATTTCGTCCTCGCGTTCCCAGGTAGCTTCCTCGAACCGCTGGCTTTGCCATAAGACCTTGACCAAGGGTACCTCCTTACTCCTCAGCTTCTTGACCTCTCTATCCAAAATCTGAATGGGTCTGCTCTCATAACTCAGGTCCTCTTGTATTTGCACTGTCTGCGGCTCGATCACTTGGTCTGTATTCGGGATACACTTTTTAAGCTGGGACACATGGAATACGTTATGGATAGCTGACATCTCTGGAGGCAGCTCCAGCTCGTATGCCACCTTACCAACTCTTTTCAGAATCAGGTACGGCCCCACATATCGCGGACTCAGCTTTCCTTTCTTCCCAAATCTTGTCACCCCTTTCATAGGAGCCACTTTGAGGAATATCAAATCCCCAACATTAAATTCCAGGGGTCTACGCCGGACATCGGCATAACTCTTCTGCCGACTCTGAGCAGTTTCTATCCGTTGTCGAATATTCTGTATAGCTTGGGTGGTGCTGTTAATGAGATCCGTTGTGTGCCCCATCTCCTTCTTCTCACCACCCTCATACCAACAGATCGGAGACCTACATCTCCTCCCATACAATTCTTCATAAGGTGCCATTCCAATAGTAGCTTGGTAGCTGTTGTTGTATGCGAATTCTGCTAAACACAAATATCGACACCAGCTTCCCTTGAAATCCAAGGCACACGCTCGCAACATGTCTTCTAGTACTTGATTCACCCGTTCAGTTTGCCCATCAGTTTGAGGGTGAAAGGCGGTACTAAATCGCAATTTAGTGCCGAGAGATTTCTGAACACACTCCCAGAAATGCGAAGTAAAACGTCCATCCCTATCTGAGATGATGGTCTTGGGAACTCCATGTAGCCTGATTACCTCCTTAATATATAACTGAGCTAGTATCCTTACTCGCTCTATGCTGTGATTATATGCTCACATCATACTTATATGTTATCGTAATTATGGGTAAACCATAGTAGTATGCCTCCGATATATTTAGTTCACTACATGAGCTATGAGTTATATTGATAATAATCCTATATTAGTACATACTCTCATATGATACCATTGGCGACACGATAGATACTTTATTGTTAATATCAGGTTCAGGGACATAAGATCGAAATACACACTCGACAACTAATAATAGTACTAACTTAAAACTTATTAATTCACAACCTAACCAAACTCAATGGAATAGATGGGCTGCCATTATGCCCATAACAAAGAACATCATGGCAGTCACTGCCACTCCTTCATTCATCTCTCCCTGGCCTACCTCAGGATCTTCCACTGTCTCCATCGGATCCTCTTCCTCTATCTCGGGAATCTCCTCAGCCACCTCAGGATCTTCTCCAAACATCCCAGGGTCTTCCTCCCACATCTCGAGCATCTCGGGGTCCTGTCCGAACACCTCGAGATCGTCCTCGCTCATCGGGTCCTCCTCGAACATCTCTAGCATCTCAGGGTCCTCCGCGAATGGCTCAGGGTCCTCCGCGTACATCTCAGGATCCTCTTCGGGGTCCTCCTCTAATGGCTCGGGATCCTCTTCGTACATCTCCGGATCTTCTTCCGAGTCCCCCAGGTCCTCCGGAAACTCATGGCGGAGAAGCTGTCTACATAATTCCGTATAGCAGATACGGCATCCGTGCTGCCCCCAAATCTGATGAGCCACCACTCTCGCCCGGTTGGGCAATGAACGAAGCAGAGTCCCGATCCGATGATCATCCACAACTGGAAATCCCTCCTATAAGTTCCTATCTATACATATTCCTACCCCTATATTATTCTAAATATCTAATTCCTAAAATAAGATAAAGCATCATCCATCGTTACTTATCGTAACGTACCTTTCATCATCCATACCGTTCATACTTGCATATTCTATAGTCATAGGTATCCTCATTCTAGAACCATAATAGAACATAAAATACACTTAAAGGTACTTACTTGGAAGCTGCAGGAAGAGGGCTTGATGTGTGTGTAGTGAGATGGTTACGGCTCTGATACCAACCTGTAACACCCGCTTTTTTTTTTTTTTTCTTTGACCACCATAAAGCGGCGTTACGTTAACATACTTAGAGCATGTAGACATCATAACGCAGCGGAAAACTTTAAACTTACACCTACATGCACCTTCTACCATTCCTAGTATCATAACATACTTAGCATCATGTCATACTTAGCATCATGTTATACTTTAGCATTCTGTCATACTTTAGCATCATATCATAGAGTCATAGTCACATTCAAGTACTTAGGAGCAAAGGTAAAGTTCTATCATAAGACAAGCAAACATATGGTCTCTTGGCCAAGTCACTATCACACACATTTTGCAGTGCCCTCCTGCTGCTTCCTTACTGTTCCTTTGCATGATCTGCGGTATAAGAAAAATAAAACTATAAGCACACAGGCTTAGTAAGACTCTTTCCTACTCACGAAAACCATCCGTCATTTAATCATAACATATGAAACATTAGCACACTTAGCGCTTTACTTAGAACATCATCCTTAACATCACTTAGCATTCATTTGACATGTCATGGACATAGCTTCACCCCATTCATAGCATGGCATAAACATAACCATAAACATTCGGGTATGGCATAATACTTGACATAACATCAACATCGTAAACATTCATAGCATGACATAATATTTGACATAAACATAAATCAAGTCATGGCATAAATCTAATTACAATCATGGCCTCCCATACTAACATGAGCATGAACAAAATAATGGCATTCTAACGTAGCACAAACATAATTAAGTCATGGCATCCTAAACTAGCATACACATAATTAAAGCATGACATTCTAACTAGCATAAAATCATGGCATCCTAAACTAACATGAACATAGATAAAATCATGGCACCCTAAACTATCATAAACCTAATTAAAGCATGGCATTCTAAACTATCATCAAATCATGGCATAAACATAAATAAAATCATGGCATAAACATAAATACAATCATGGCATAACATACATAAAATCATGGCATGAACATAAAATCATGGCATAAACATAAATAAAATCATGGCATAAACATAAATACAATCATGGCATAACATACATAAAATCATGGCATAAACATAAATAAAATCATAGCATAAACATAAATAAAATCATGGCATAAACATAAATAAAATCATGGTATAAACGTAAATAAAATCATGGCATGAACATACCTTCATAACATACTTTTCGTAAACATTCCTTTCATAACATAATGCATAACATGAATGGATGCATGTGGCAATCGTGCATATATATATATATATAAGGATGCTTAATCTTGAAAACATGCTTTTAACATAATCATATCTTTCATTGGGCCCTGGCTTGTACCACATTCATTCATCATATGCGCGCATCCCTAAGTAAATACGAGGTAGCTAATCTCGACCTACTAGGGTAAGGACAGCTTCATCGGTAGTCCCGAACCGTAAGGACAGCATCATCGGTAGTCCCGAACCGTGGACAGCATCATCGGTAGTCCAGAACCGTGGACCCTACTTAGGTCCGGTACAAGCCCATAAAATAAAATAAATGCTTTCATATGCTTCTTCATTCATCATCATTCATTCATTCATCATTCTTTCATCATCATTATGCCTTAAAGGCATCATCATGCATAGCGTATTAATTCATTCATCATACTTAACCTTCATTCATCATTTTCATCATTGGACATGGCATAGGTACACATCATTCATATAGCATGGCATATACACACAAGCATGGCATACATTCATATCATTCATAAGACATGGCATACATACATATCATTCATACTTCATGGCATACATACATATCATTCCTAAATCATGGCACATGTCTAAACATTCTATGACCCAACATATATTTCATGACTTATAAGCTAAAGGTTTAGTTAACATGGTATTCTTTCACCTTACTTAAGCATACCTCCTAATCACCTATACCCTAGAGTACTCTAGGGTACTCTAAAAATTCCCAAAAATTATACTTAACTTCTAAACATCATAAGTGAACACTAAATAATATTATCATGATTTTTAACATATTTTTGGACCTTTAAAACATGCTGGCCGAAACCCTTGAACTTAAAGTTCCGGGTTTTGCTTCCTTCATGTTGGCCGAAACTCTAGGGTGTCCTAGAGCACTCTAAAAATTCCCAGAAATTTTACTTAACTTCTAAACATCCTAAGGGGACACTAAATAACATTATCATGATTTTTAACATATTTTTAGACCTTTAAAACATGCTGGCCGAAACCCTTGAACTTAAAGTTCTGGGTTCTGCTTCCTTCATGTTGGCCGAAACTCTAGGGTGTCCTAGAGTACTCTAAAAATTCCCAGAAATTTCAATTAACTTCTAAACATCATACGGGAACACTAAATAACATTATCATGATTTTTAACATATTTTTAGACCTTTAAAACATGCTGGCCGAAACCTTTGAACCATAGAAACCTGAATTTTGTTTCCCTTCAACATTAAATCCGAAACTAACCCATTTATCATGCCAAAAATCCCCAAAAATTTCAATTAACTTCTAAACATCATAAGGGAACATCAAATAATATTATCATGATTTTTAGCATAATTTTGAACCCTTAGAACATGCTGGCCGAAACCTTTGAACCATAGAAACCTGGATTTTGTTTCTCTTCAACATTAAATCCGAAACTAACCCATATATCATGCCAAAAATCCCCAAAAATTTCAATTAACTTCTAAACATCATAAGGGAACATCAAATAATATTATCATGATTTTTAGCATAATTTTGAACCCTTAGAACATGCTGGCCGAAACCTTTGAACCATAGAAACCTGGATTTTGTTTCTCTTCAACATTAAATCCGAAACTAACCCATATATCATGCCAAAAATCCCCAAAAATTTCAATTAACTTCTAAAAATCATAAGGGAACATCAAATAATATTATCATGATTTTTAGCATAATTTTGAACCCTTAGAACATGCTGGCCGAAACCTTTGAACCATAGAAACCTGGATTTTGTTTCTCTTCAACATTAAATCCGAAACTAACCCATATATCATGCCAAAAATCCCCAAAAATTTCAATTAACTTCTAAACATCATAAGGGAACATAAAATAATATTATCATGATTTTTAGCATAATTTTGAACCCTTAGAACATGCTGGCCGAAACCTTTGAACCATAGGAACCTGGATTTTGTTTCCCTTCAACCTTAAATCCGAAACTCACCCATATATCCAGCCAAAAATCATGGAAAACATTGGTAACTATTATACCACAGGTGAGGGAGTCTTACCTTAGATTTCTTGATTTTTAGACCTTGGATGGAAAGAAGGAAGAAGACTTGACCACACCTAGCCCTTGGAAACTTGAGAAGACCTTAGATCTTGGAGGATGAGACTTTTTGTGAAGTTTTTCTCAAGGGAGGAGTCCTCCTTGAGTGCTCGGCAAGAATGGAGAAGGAAGAGAGAGCAAATGCACTTGATGGCATGAAGAATGAAACCCCCAAACTCCCTTATTAATCACCCATTAAGGTGGTGAATGAAGAGTTTTCTATGGCCCTTCATCTTCCTCTACCATTTAACCACCATTCACTTCCTTTCCTCACAAGAATTCCTTGCTAGGTGGGTTGGTTAAGGCTTACATGGTTGTACAAGAGGTCCAAGGTTCAATCCTTGGCTCATGCACCTTTGTTTTTATTTTATTTTTTATTTCATTTTATTATTTTAAACTCCTAAATTCCGAAAATCCCCCTAAAATCCCCCATAATTATGCCAATATTCCTAAAATAAAATTCTTTTAAATTTATATTAATTTTACCTAATTTATATAAATTTTACCTAATTAGTTCCTATTTTTGGAGCCCATTTAAAGCTCACTAGCACTTAGTTTTCTCAATTTAAATGAGAAAACATGGGTTTTCTAAGTCAAAGTTCTCCTTAATATTCCTAGGCCCCTTGGAAAATTATTTAAGCATGCTTAATATTTTAAGAAAAATACTAAGAGAATTTTCCGGGTCGTTACACCTGAAATAACTCATTTCAGGCCCAAGCTGGGCCTGAAATAATGTCATTTCAGTCCCAGATAGGGCCTGAAATAATATCATTTCAGGCCCTTCTTGGGCCTGAAATACTAGCATTTCAGGCCCAGTTTGGGCCTGAAATAAATCATTTCAGGCCCCCTCTGGGCCTGAAATAATTTCATTTCAGGCCCACCGTGGGCCTGAAATCAAAATAGTTCCCTAAAAAATTACTGATGTAATTGACAACAATTACAGTTTAAAGATTAGAGATTACAAAAAAACCATGGATCGAAAGAAATGCTCCATTGATTTCAATATCAATTACATACATTATAACTACAAATATACACACTTACATATATGGATTGTAGCAACAAAAAAAAAATTACATATTTAGAGGGCAGAACTTGTCTCTCATTATTTTGTATCCCAACTGAAAACGATAAGGGTTTATTTGTTTTTGGCTATTTTTGGTAGATCGTTGAAAGACCATACTTTCAGCAAACATCATGATGAAGAAAGCACAATCCAACCTGAAACAAGCATTATGAGTCAGTGTTGTTAGCATATAAATTAAAGATGTGACAGAATATTCTATATTTACCTACAAGATGTGACAGAATAGATCATTTGACACACAACAGGGCAGCAACTAGCACACAACAGTGCATTGTCAGTTATTATATCTGACCGTATCACTTGGTACACAACAGTGCAGCAACTGGATTTGAATAAACATCACTCAATTGTTTTGTTTTTGTTGACAATATATTATATAGAATAACAACATCTACATAATCATAACAACATCGACATAATGAGATTTTTCCATACAAATGGAGGTCAATCGACAGCAATGGATTTTTACATCACCAATACAGCATTCAGATTATCTCAAGTTTTACAAAACATGTCCCTCAGAATATTAATTGTCAGCTCAAATCTGATTCTACTCATGTCTCCTTGTTTGAAATCCATCTTCACATCGAACTAGTTGTTAATGTTGTGACTTATAGAAGTATTTCAATATTATGATACATTTTACCTTGTGTTATAAGCAGAATATATCAGAATTAAAGTCGTATCATTTGTAAACCCAAAATAATGTTATTTCAGGAACTTGAAGTCCTGTGTTTTCTGAAAATCTGTTGTTTAACCCCCTCTGATTTTTGTTTTGTTAAATCATTGTTGTGTGACAACTGATACTGTATCAACACAGTTTTAGATAATAATTAGGACTTTGTTTGGAGACGAAAAATAGCATATCCTAAGCTAAAATACCAATAATTAGGTAAAGTCTGAGAACTGATAAGGAGCTTTGAAAAATCCAAATATGCTAGGTCCATCATACAAACCTCCTGATGTGTCAAATTCTGATAATATGAGGTTTTGATGTGAATGGAATTCAATTGTGGTGTGCAATATGTATTTAGGTACTCTCCTTCTTGTTTATCTTATAAAAATGTGGTCACAACATGTCCATTTATTTAAAAGATTGACGTATAAAAATTTAATCATACTATGGAAATAATTTTTTTGCAACCAGAGGCGTGGGCCTGAAATGATAGCATTTCAGGCCCAGTGTGGGCCTGAAATAACTCATTTCAGGCCCAAGCTGGGCCTGAAATAACTCATTTCAGTCCCAGATAGGGCCTGAAATAATATCATTTCAGGCCCTTCTTGGGCCTGAAATACTAGCATTTCAGGCCCAATGTGGGCCTGAAATAAATCATTTCAGGCCCCCTCTGGGCCTGAAATATTGTCATTTCAGGCCCACCGTGGGCCTGAAATCAAAATACTTCCCTAAAAAATTATTGATGTAATTTACAACAATTACAGTTTAAAGATTAGAGATTACAAAAAAACCATGGATCGAAAGAAATGCTCCATTGATTTCAATATCAATTACATACATTATAACTACAAATATACAATGTTTGTCATTACACTTACATATATGGATTGTAGCAACAAAACAAAAAATTACAGAGTTTGCTTCCAGAACTTGTCTCTCATTATTTTGTATCCCACCTGAAAATGATAAGGTTTCATTTGTTTTTGGCTAAAATTGGTAGAGCGTTGAAAGACCAAACTTTCAGCAAATCGCATGATGAAGAAAGCACAATCCAACCTGAAACAAGCATTATGAGTCAGTGTTGTTAGCATATAAATTCAAGCATGAAAGATTAGGTAGTGTTAAACCAAAATACAAAAAACATTAGCTTACGATCTGCTTTGGGTGGGTCCTTGTACTACAATTTGATTAAACTCTTTCCCCGATATTTCTGACAAACCTTTATTCCAATTCAAATAATATGACCAGTTCAAATTTTTGAAAAACGCCACCTACATAGAAATTACATTAGTCAAAATTCTAGCTCATCACATAGTTTTTGTAAACGTTTATATATCAAATAGAAAACTTACAGTTTTTTCATATTTGGCTGTGTACCCTTCTGTGGCGCCGAGAGAATTATAATGAAGGAAACTACTTTCCTCCAGGTCAATAATCAATAGATGCCAGTGATCATCTGCATTATTTATAGGACAGAAGATATATCTAATTGGCTTATTTGTATCAGTAGCAATTGTTTGTTCAAATGCTGCAGCATGTATCACCTCAAACAATTCCTATGTTTATTAAAAAGGAAGTGTTAGTTGACTCAATCCTATAAAATAAACATAAACCAAGTTGCTAATTTACTTACCTCAAAACCCACCCCACAGAATATGGAGGGGTGGTAAGGTGAGTTACAGGATTTGGCTTCATTTACAATAATAGTCCAGTAAGTATTTATGCAATCCCCGGAGGTGTAGTCATTCCAATCAAATATTGTCAAAAATGATTGCATATCTAATGTAAAGGTCCCATTGGACCATACTGGTTGCAATTGATACCTACATCAACATAATGTAAGCACCTTATTTAAAAGTGAATGAATAAATTTTATTAATGATTGACAATAACCATCATTGTTTTACAAATACATGCAACCGCAATAGCAACTAACTCACTTTAATTTACTAAGCTTTAATAATGTTTCTGCAATCTCCGCATCTTTATTCTTCTTAAAAAATGCCTTGGCTTTCTTCAAGATGTTGCTTTTGACCTTTTGGAGTTCTTTTCCTTTAGCAACTTGTTGATCAGATAAATTTGTTTGAGTAGAGGTTGCAGATTGTGTTGTTTGTGATGTAGATTGTGACATTGATTGGGCAGGAGCCTCCTCATCTTCAGCTTCATCCTCTCCCTCATCCTCGTCCTCATCCTGAACAATTTCTTTTTCTTTGCCTTTGTCCTCGTTGGGTGGTCTTACCTGAGTTAATTTTATTTTTTTTTAGAAGTGGCTGAGGGTCATCTGAGCCTTTGCTTTCTAATTGTATACTCAGTTGTCGGATTGTCTCGTCAGGCTTATCTTTGATTATATCTTGATCAACTATCATTCTTTTCAACTGATCATCTTTCTCCTTAAGCTGGGAATCCTTATCAGTAATTATTGTCTCCTTCTGAGCAATTATTTCATCTTTTTCTTTGACCAGGGAATCCTTTTCAGCAAGTAGTCTATGGCTCTGAGCATTTATTTGATCCTTGTCCCTGAGGGCTGTTGCTAACTCAATTTTGACATCCTCCAAACTTGTAAGAGCTACATTTAATTGTTGCTGTAAGGTATCAATATGTTCTTGCTTTTCTATACATTCATTGCAGCTTTCCTTCTCTAAGGCCTGTAGTCTATCTTCTGCAGCCTGGCTTCCTTCGGTTGCCTGCTTTAATACCTCTTTGTGTACCTCAAGTGCTTCAGTTGGAGGAGAGTAGTGAGGTACTAAATCCAGTTCTATATCAAATGGGATTAAATCAACCAGAATTAAATTTGTTGGCACACGGTCGATCATCCTTTTGATACTCTCTACATGAGTCTTAGGCCAATTCCACCGAAGAATTCTTGGCAATCTATGAGGATGATGAGGAGCAGCAATACTAATATGTTCAGTAACCCAAACCTGCAACATGATTATATTCAGTAATTAGTATCCATCATATCATATATTAGCAGGCAGATGCACTCTAACTTACAGCCAAAATATTTGGAAATCCCTTGAGCAAGGGAGCCTTGGCTGGTTGGCTTGTATCACCTACATGTGTTGTACGCCTCAATGTGACCTCCTTTCCAATGGCTTCCAACTGAGGAGCCATGAAATTGTACAGAGCATTGCACCAATTATAGTTTGGTAGATTGTCAAAATCATCAACGCAATCAATGAGTGACATTGCTGGAATGTGTGCTGCTTGTACCACAAAAAAGAACTGTGGAAAAAAAATACAGTATATACATCTGACAGTACAGCTTGTCATTGGATGTAGACTTCGTTATCAGTTTCTCCAAATGGTTTGCAGAACAACTGGAATCTTCAAAATATTCCTTGTACAGTGGGCTAGAGGCCTCATTGAAATCAAGTTGGATTACCTCTCCATTGTCAGGTAGCCCTAGAATAAGTGATAGGTCAACCTTTGTGAAATTGAGTTTTTTCCCATGGAACACAAAGCACTTTTCTCCTTCATCCCAATTATCAAACATATTTTGAACCTGAGGTCTTACACAAGAACTAGTGGGGAGGTCGAGGACCCATGAAAAGGGTGTTTGTCGAAGCAATTGTTCTTGTGCTGGTGTGGGTGGAACAGAATCTATAAAATTTTTGAAATGGCAAAGGCTACTTTTCCAGTTCATTCGTTTAGTTCGACCTCTGTTGGCAAAACTCATATACTGGTTTGGTAATTTGATTTTTCATTGTGGTTGTTGTTTTTTCCCATGACTTCTCCCAGGACCTTGATGTTTCTTTGAATTTTTAGCAGCAGCTTCCTTTGAAGATGATCTTTTCGGAGCCATCCCGAACTTAGGAACCATCAAACAAAAATTAAGCGAAACTGATGCAAAAATGTCACTTAGATTTCGTTCGTCAAGGGTATCCTCACATTCGGTCATTGAGTGGCAACAATCGGTAACCCTAGGTCAGAAGCAAAAACTACACTGAAATGAAAAAAACAAAAAATTTTGTTACGTACCTTTCGACTAGTCCGATGAAGAGGATGTCGGCCACCACAACTCCAATGGAGGTAAGCACGCTAACTTCAAAGCTATAGGCAACAAATCACGATCTACGAGACGATTGCTTACCACTAGGGACCCAAGGACCCTATATAGCTCACTAACTGCTGGGCCTGATAATAGAGGATTTCAGGCCCTAAACGGTAACTTTTTTTTTACAGTTATTTTACAAATAACTTAGGTATATTTTTTGTATTTCAAATATATAACACATATCAAAATTAAAAGAAAATTTTTAATTCTCAAATATTTATCTGATTTTCCACAAATCAACCTGAAAATTAGAGGGATTAGAGGAATTTGTTTTTTATCAAATATTTCAGGCCCTCGGATGATTTTCACAAATTTACCGAGGACCTGAAATATCTTTATTTCAGGCCCACGTCGGGCCTGAAATAATTTTATTTCAGGCCCGAGGTGGGTCTGAAATAAAGATATTTCAGGCCCACGTCGGGCCTGAAATAACTTTATTTCAGGCCCAAGGTGGGCCTGAATAAAGTTATTTCAGGCCCAACGTAGGCCTGAAATACATTTATTTCAGGCCCACGGTGGGCCTGAAAGAAGACAATTCAGGCCCAGCGTGGGCCTGAAATAAAAATATTATTTGAGGACCACCCTTAACCATATAATATTTTGACTTCATCCCCCAAGTTGGATTACATATTTTATCCCTAAACCCTAAAATACTCTCTCCAAACCTCACCCCTAACTATTGATAATGGTTTTGTAGAAATCTAGATATGGGAGGTCAGCAAAACACACTGATGAAACTAATCTACACCTATAGCTTTGGACAAAATTATAATTTGAGGTTTAGGACCCTTGGGTTGGCGAGGTCGATCTGTAGCGTTTCATGATCCCTTGGGTGTTTGCGGGCTTCCGACCTGACCTCCTCGTTGTAGCATTGCTGGGAAGCTAGCTGATCCCCTTTGACCTCGGCCACTTGTTCACCCACCAGGAACTTGATTTTTTGGTGGTAGACTGAGACCACCGCCTGGAATGTGCTGAGAGTTGGGTGCCCTAGGATGGCGTTGTAGGACAATGGAGCATCTACGACCATGAAGGGAGTCCTTCTCGTCCTCTCCAGCACATCATCTCCCAACGACAAGGATAGTGAGATTTGCCCTATCAGCTACACTCGATATTCGATGAAGCCGAAGAGCGGAGTGGAGACCGGATATAGCTCGTCCTCATTGATTTGCATCTGGTGCAGGGTCGCCTTGTACAGGATGTTGACAGAACTACATGTATCCACGAAGACGCGCTTAACCTCGTAATTTGCAATGTGTGCGAGAATTACCAGTGCATCTTCATGGGGGGCTCCCATGTCTTCCAGGTCATTAGGGCCGAAGGAGATAACAGGGCCCTGGCGTTGGGTACTGCTCGTCCCGATGGCATAGTTCTCCAGCCGACGAGTGTGGGTCTTCCTTGCCCGATAAGAGACTCCTTTGGAAGGACCTCCGGAGATTACTCCCATATGTCCCAAAGGAGGCCCCCACACTAGAGCTTTGCCTTTCTTGGGATCTCGTTCAGGGGAGAGAGATTGGCAAGGTGCTACCTCCCGACTCCTTCCCCTGTAACGTGACCGGGATCGCCGCCTGGATCCATCTTCTCCTGACTGTCGCTTAAGAGGAGAAGAACTTCGCCGCGGGGATCTTTGTCGGTACCCCACTTTCTTCCACTGCTTCCGAGGCTTGGTATCCACTTCTTGAGCCAATCTCTTCTTCAAGGCATGACACTCCTCTGTGGAGTGCATTTTACTGTCGTGGAAATCGCAGTACTTCTTCGGTGGCTCCGGTTCGGTCGTGTCAACTATTTCCAACAGCCTCTTCTTACCAGCCCAGTGGTCTTTCCCCAAGCGAGGATCCTTCTCCCAGGCTAGTACTGGTGGTTCCCTTCTCTCAAACCGTACCAATATCTATAAAGGGGCTCCAACAGACTCTTTATGGTGAGCGTGTTGCACCTCTTCGATATTGACGTGTTTGACAGAGCGTCCCAGTAAGTCATCGAAGCTGGTTGGCGGCTTCTTCACCAGTGATCGGAAGAAGTCACCTTCAGAGAGTCCCTGAGTAAAGGCGCTGACAAGGATCTCTGATGTAGTGGTTGGCACATCTTGCGCCACCTGATTGAATTGTTGGATGTAGTTCTTCAGTGGTTCTTTCGCCTTCTGTTTGGGGGCGAACAGGTTTAATGTCGTCTTTTGATACCAATGGCTACTGGCGAAGTGGTGCAGGAACACAGTTCTAAACTCTAGGAAGGAATTTATAGAACCTTGGGACAGCCTCTGGAACCATCTCTGGGCGACCCCAGACAAGGTATTCAAGAACACCCCGCACTTCACACCATCCGTATACTGGTGTAAAAGAGTCGCGTTCTCGAACTTGCAGACGTGGTCCTCTAGATCTATCTTCTTATCATAGTCAGCAATTCCTGGACCATGAAATTTCTTGGGTATTTGGTCATCTATGATGTCCGAGGAGAAAGGGGTAGACGGAGCCTTTGGAATGACTTTGAACCCCTCAATCCTCCTTGGTCCTTCTTCTTGCTTTAGAACGGTGGAGGCGACGGAGTTGGCTTTCTCCAAATCTCCCAGGGAATCTCACCAGTGTGCCAGAGTTGTCAATGTCTATCACACCGGTGGCGAGATAGATCTTCGATTTTGGTGGTGTGAGGCGGACATCCTTCGGATTTCACCTTGTACCGAAGCTGCTCATTGTAAGGGCAGCTTGCTTGATTTGATGCTATTCGAGCGCTCCTTTGACGACATTGGCGACGAGGCGATCCAACTCTTCTCTCGTCAAGACGATGGGTTGTCCCTCCAGATCTGCCATCACGGTGCTCCTTCTTGTGCTTTGATTTAATTTCCGACAGACGTCGGCAAACTTGTTCCGGAAAGGAATCAACGCGGACGACGAGGCACTAGAGCGCAACCCACAAGAATGATGACGGGGAGAAGAAGATCATGCCCTGCGAGATTAACATGAACGTTAATGGGAACACACCAGAGGTTTTCCGGTGGAGCCCACTCCGACACTCAAGTCAGAATCTTGATCACTTGCAGGAGGACGAGGAAGAAGAATATTTGAGAGTTCAAAAAGTGTACCCCCTTTACCTACGTGTCGAAGCACTTTATATACCTGAGGGGTTGGTCACACGTGTCTCCATGTTCTCCTCTACGTTCCATAATCGTCGGTTACATGATAACTTTTTGGTAATGGTTGTAGCGATTATTAAGGCCTTAATTGTCACGTGTAGCGAACAATAATTATCCGACGACTTTCCTTATCTGGAAAGTGCGAAAGAGGAACGATTACTTGAAGTGGGGCTATCTGGTGTATTGACCTTTGGGCTTCGCTCTCCTGAATTGGTCCCGGGGTGTCCCCTCCCGGGATGACCTCGGGGGTTTGTCCTCCCGAGGTGGTCTCGGGAACCTAAGGCCCAGCCTGGCCTCAGGCACCCGTCCTCTCGAGGTGGTCTCGGGAGCTTAATGCCCGGACTGATCTCGGGCGCTCGTCCTCCCGAGGTAGTCTCGAGAGTCGATGGCCCGGCTGGACCTCGGGCGCCCGTCCTCCCGAGGTGGTATCGGAAGCCAATGACCCGGCCTGACCTCAGGCGCCCGTCCCCCAAGGTGGTCTCGGGAGCTTACGGCCTGGCCTGACCTCGGGCGTTTGTCATCCCGAGGTGGTCTCGGGAGCGCGGCCCCGTCTTTTAAGTTCAGTGGACCCTGACACGTAGCTTCCCTGTGTCACGTGTCAACCCAGGGATGCTCAACCCCATCATAAACAATAAACAATACCGATTACAAAAGGAGATCTGAAGTAGAGTGTCATTGTCAGTATGACATTTTGACGTCATAACAGAATTCCAAAGTAGCGCAAAAATTGTTTGAGTGTAGAATGATATTGTGTCAAGCTATTGGTCAAACACTACTTTTATAATGCATCCGGGCATCTCGAATTACCCAAGGCGCATTGAGTAGGCCTTATCTGATCCATTTTTGTTATTCTCTTGATAACATTTCTGGTCTAATGCTCCTCGGTTCCAAGTGCCCCCAAACAACCCGGGGCGCCTCCAAACAACCTAGGGAGTCCTGGATCCTTCTCCAAGTGTCTGACTGTTAGCCTTGGCTTCCTATATCACAGAGTTAGGACACAAGTATAATATAAAAACATACATAAAATAATTTTGACAACCTTGGGACTATTTAGTCATGACTTTTGAATTTCCTGTAAAGCCTTAGGTCGGACTAACATCTACTGTTCCCTTCAAGGGAATACGTCTTTACCTACTCCTCTCAAGAGAAGTTACCTGACTTGTCAAACACCCGGTCCTCTAGACCTGTTTGGACTTCCCACTTAGCATCCAATCCTCTAACCCCCCCCCCCCCCTAGGACTTCCTCTTGATGTTCGGTCCTCCAAATTCATCGACCTGCTAGATGTTCGATCCTCTAAATTCATCGAGACTCCCGCTTGGTGTACTTGATATACCAAGTCTTCCTGCACAATTCCAACGACTAACACTTTCTTACTTATCCTCAACTAGGACTTCTACTTGCCTATCACAATTAGGACTTTCCTTTTGCCTAGTATCCACTAGGACTTTTGTCTTTCCTGGTATCTAGTCAACTTGATCCACTAAGACTTTCTGATTGAGCTACTTGCACACTTAGTCAACCTCATTAGATCACAATGAAACTTAGGTTCGACTATCTGGTGCTTTCTACACCAACATGAGTGACCGAGTGTTGGGAGGTTGACCTTCTGTTGAGTCGGGTGTCAAGATCATGTTGCACTCAAGCTTGGCTTGACATGACTTGGGCACTCTCTTGACTAAGTGGGGTCTAGTCTTACTTTTGACTCAAAGCTCAATTTGACCTCATCGCGGTTTATAGAGAGACATGTTGTACTATTCTAAGACTATTTACATCAACTTTCCTAAACATAAAATTTATCTTAAATTTTAAGAAAGTTGATAAAAAAAATCTTTACATTAGCTATCCTATCCATTCCCTACCTATTAAAATATTATTTAATTTGGGAGAGAGAAAAAAATAAAAGGAATGGATTGATTGGTGAAAAATAGATATTACATCATGAGAGAGAACAAATAATGAAAAATAAAGATGTGATAAATTATAAGAACATTGATATCATTATGTAGTGAAAAATAAATATTTAAATTTGATGGGTCGAGGTGGACATGCAAGAGGGCGGTGAATTGTCGTTGTAAAATAAAATAAATCTCTTATGTGACCCACAAAGACACCAGATTAGTTGCGATAATAAATTAAAATAAACATAAACTAATTAATTGAATTGAACTAGTAAATGACTAAGACATAAGAAGTTACTTGGTTACAACCTGGGTGGTTGCTAATCCAAGACGATTGAAGCTCATTATCAAAATCTCCTTTTGACGGAGAAGTCTTTTACATATTTTGTAACACAAGATAGAAACTAGAAGAATTACAAGAGATTTGATTATTGTTAATTGATTTGGAACTGAGCTCTGAGGGTCTATTTATAGCCCTGGTCAATTTATCTGAATGCTGATGTGACACTATAGGGGCTCCCGAGTGGTTGAGTGCGCCTGACACGTGGCTTATATGTTATCCGATGCGCAACGTTTGCAAATGGCTAGCTGGTGGATTAAATTAGCATTCAGACGCCTGTAACGATACCCCTATGCATATGGGTGCCCGAGAGTCCAAGTGCTCCTATTAATAGTGGCACCCGAGTGGCTTTTAGTCAACAACTTGTTGACCAATCTCCAGCGGGTCTTCTTGGGTGATTTTTGGTCAACCAGAGTTAGGCTCACCTGAACCTGATTTCGGCCTTTCTCCCCTCGAGCGTCCTTGCTCCCTACTTCTCATCCCTCGGACGACGCCGCATCCTTCTCGTTCTGCCGGTATACTCTTCCGCAGCTTCCATGTCCATCAAATGCACCAAGCCCGTCGGCTCACTTCCCTATGTAGTCCTTCTCGTCCACTGCATCTTACGTTTGACTTCCTCCACTTCTAAGCTCCTGCACACTTAGATAGAGGGATCAAATTTAATAAAAATAATTTTTTATCAAAATTTAAAATTAAAAATTAAATTTCAAAAAAAATTATAGAAAATCAAAAATATGTTATAAAAATCTAAATTTTTTTGTATAAGTGGAAAACAATGATTTGATTTTGTACCAAATTTTTCAACTTTAAAAACGTTATCTAAGTCCAAAAAATAAATCAAATACTAATAAAGTAGAACATTTGAAAAATAAATATTTAAAATTCAAAAACAGCGGAGTTAGGCTCACCCGAACCCGACTCCGGCCTTTCGCCCCTCGAGCGTCCTTCCTCCCGGCTTCTCGTCCCTCGGACATCGCGCACGTCCTTCTCGCTCCACCGGTGTACTCTTCCGCAGCATCTGCATCCCTCGGATTGTACCGAGCCCATCGGCTCACTTCCCCGCACAATCCTTCTCGTCCGCTACGTCTTACACTCGACTTCCTCCGTACCTAAGCTCCTGCATACTTAGCAGAGGGATTAAAACCAACAGGACCTAACCTAACTTGGTTGATCACATCAAAACCAACTGGGGCACCAACAATCACCATCCACGTGTCACGCCCCTATTGTCCGCATGAGGGTGGTTTCTTCCCTATAAAAATGAGGAGGCGATGACGTTCGTCCACTTTCTTGCATCGTCGATTAGCAAAGTTTGTGCCCTCCATTCCCATTCGTTAGGACTCTACCTTGTTAAGGCTTCTTCCTCACTCATAAGTTCTCCTTTTCCCCCATCTTCTTCTCCTTATCTCCGTAAATGTCATGGGCAAGGAAGGGAAGAAGGACCAAAGTAGGAAGGAGAAACTAGAGAAGGAGGAGGCTTACCAACCGGAGTGGTACAAAGCCATCTCCTCTAGGGTTAAGCAAGAGACCCTCTAAGCAGCCTGCGAAGTGTACGACATTCCGGAGGAACTGCAGTTGGAAGTTCTTGGGGTAGATCAGTCTCCTGTATAACCTCCCCTAGGGGTTTTTACCTTCTTCCTAGGACAGGTAGAATTAGGGCTTCGCTTTCCCTTTCCACCTTTTTTCATGAGCATCTTCTCATATTTCAACATCCCTTTTCATCAAATGGCTCCCAATGCCTTCGCCTAGATGAGCAGGGCGTTCATCCTTTTCAAACATTTCGACATTCCTTTAACCCCCTACTTTTTCCATTTCGTTTTCCTCCCAACCCAAGCGTCTAGAGGAGCTTTTAGTTTCACGGCTCACCCCATCCATAGGTTCATAGGGAGTCTTCCTTCCTCCTATAAGGTGTGGAAGGAACATTTTTTCTTTATTCAACTACCCCAACGCCCTTCAATCCCGTTTGCTGGAGGGAGAGTCTACCAGTCATCCCGAAGCTAGGTGACTTCCAGCAGGATCTGGGCTACCAGCGGGCTAGGACCATCCTGTCTGGAATGGAGTTTAGTGGCCCTGGCCTGGTGCAGAGTGACGAACTCATGTACCGGGCGGGACTCAGTTTTAAGGCCACCAGCATAAGTCACAGCCTCGGTAAGCTAATATTTTTATAAATGCTCGTTAATTCTAACTGATATTTTGTTGCTTTTGTACTGCAGAAGATATCATGCTATCCCGGGCGATGAACAGGATACTCAAGTGGGACCAGGCCAACGAACAAACCTTGGCCCCCGTCCTGCTCCCACAACCTCGATGGCCGACTTAGCCGAAGAATTGGAGGAGACGGCGGAGTAACCCGATGACTCAAGAGCAACGGAGCGACCCCATGACCAAGGGATGCCGGAGCGGTCTAACGACTAAGGAGCCGAGCCCTCCCCCAATCTCCCTGAGATGGGAGGCGATGAGAAAGAACTGGTGCCTCAGGCCGATCCGTCAACGGTTGAAGCAGTCGGGAAGACGAGGCAGAAACGCCTTGCCAAGCGGCCATCCTCTTGAAGGAAGTTGAGGAAACTCACACCTCCCGAGCTTCTAACGGTCGCTGAGGATGAGGAGGACTCGATGCCCCTCTCCAAGCGTTTTAAGCAAACGACCCCTGCCACTACAGGGCATCAGGCCACCACTACCGCTCCAACCAATCCCTTAGACACACTGAGAGGAAAGCAGGCGGTGTCAACAGAGCCCCAGCTGATGAGCGCGCGCCTGCACCGAAAGGTCCAGGTGACGGAGGAGGTGGCCTCTCGGGGTTCTCAACTGGTGCAGCTGAGGGAGGCCATCGCAGGGGGTCCGACTTCTGAGGGAGCGTCCAGTTCTGAGGAGGACGTCTCGGGCCCTTCGACATTGCCTCTCAGGGCACCTACCATCCAACCTATCCCCCGCTCCAGCGATGCCGTCTCTACAAGGAGCCGGGGTGAAGAGACGAGGAGCCGAGAGGATGCGAGAGGGAGGATCTCCAGTGCCAAGGCTGGGCCCCTCGCCAACCTATAAAAATCCCTACTGAAGGTAATGAGGTCCTATTTTATGTCACAAGCTTGATCCTTTTTAATTCCTATTTTTCACTATGGCAGACTGCTCACGATTGCCTCATCACAGGTAGTCAGTTATGTTGCGTTTTGTTGGATCGAGAAAACATGATAGAGGGGGGGGGTGAATATCGTGAAAGCGTTTCGGATTTGAAAAGAGAATACGCAGTGGAAATTTAAATAAACACAGCACAAGAACTCAAGCACTTTTACTTGGTTCGGAGTCGCGGTCAGCTCCTACTCCAAGGCCCACGGTCCTTGACCATTTACTGCGGGCAATTCTATATGTGCGCAAATGTTTACAGAAAATGTTACAGTTGTAGTGCAGTAAATAAAATTAAACTCTTCGTTACCGACGCCCGGTGTGGATCGTGCTTCGGAGCAGAGGGTCGGCGGCGGCACTTGAATCACGAGATTGGAGGTTTTCGGAGCAGAGCGCTTGAGTCAAAGAGCGTAGAGGCGTTGGAAAAGTTGATACTGAAGCCTTAGGGGTCGAGCCCCTTTTATAGCACTCCTGGGGGCGCCCGGGACACTGGGGGCGCCTGACACGTGCCTTCGGATCCGAGAACTCTCATTCGAAGCTTGGTCAGCGCTTATCCCTCCAGAATCGGGCTCGGAGTTGACGGGGGGCGCCCGGGACACTGGGGGCACCCCGGTTGACTTGGTCTGCTGGCTTCTCGGCTGAATTCGCTTCGATTGCTTGATTGGCTTGGACCCAGGGCCCCCGAGGCATCCGGGGTGCCCGGGACCATGAGGGCGCTCGGGAGCTTGAGGGAACCTGGCCCAGTGTGCTTCCGAAGCGATTCTTGCTCAACTGCTCGTTTGGCTTTGACCTTGGGCGCCCGGGACCTCCCGGGCGCCTAGCCCAGCTGCTGCCCCTCTCCTTTGGGGTGTTCTGAGCTGCAGAAACACGTTCCTTTGGTCCCTGCTTCCAAGGTTAGTTCCACAACAAACAAGGCAAGAAATGTTAGGTTTATACAGCCTTAGCTGTCTTGGTTCTGACTTCGGGTCTCCCAAATGGAACCCTAGGTCGAGCCGACGCCTACTGTTCCCTCGACGAGGAACGCGCCCTCACCTACTCCTCTCAGGAGAGTTTACCTTTTTCCAACCGTCTCCTCCGGTTGGACTTTTGCCCGATGCACTTGACCAGGTCTTCGTGCCCAACTTCCGAGCAGGTCTTCGATGCCCAGCTCCTTGCCAGGGTCTCGTGCCCAGTCCTCGACCAGGACTTCGTGCCCACCTTCCGAGCAGGTCTTCGGTGCCCAGCTCCTTGCCAGGGCTTCATGCCCAGTCCTCGACCTGGACTTCGTGCCTACCTTCCGAGCAGGTCTTCGGTGCCCAGCTCCTTGCCAGGGCTTCGTGCCCAGTCCTCGACCAGGACTTCGTGCCTAGTGTACCTAGGGCTTCTTTCCTATACACTTAGTGAACATGTTAGACCAACATAATATCTTAACTTTTGAACCCTTTATCATTATCAAAACCCAGGTTCGACTTAGGTGTTGCCTGCACCAACAGGTTTCCCCACGGAGATTTCGGGTCGCGCATGGGAAACCTCTCCATTCCACGGATTAAAATTTCAATCCAAATGGAGACCTATTTCCCAAACGATCGTCTCATCTTTGTGCTAACTGATTCAAGCGACCGCTTGAACAAACAAGTTGTTCTCGCAATCAATCTCGTCCAACCAATTAGCTGTGGAATAGACGATGAGTGGATCGCCGATTTTTGTGTTTATCATCGGGGTCTAAAATAATTAATTGACATAATTAATCAAGCAATGATAATTATACAATTAATTAAACACATGAAATAATAAGATCAAAGAAACCATGAGAGAAGTTATACCTTCCCTTTTACCTCGCGATCTTCTACTGTATGACCCACCCTTCTTGGGCGTCGTGTGGGTGACGATCTACCATGAACCGAAATCACCAAAGCCACCAACCAATCCCTTCACCTTGTGTCGAAAAACCCTAACCCTAGGGTTGCCGCCGGCCACCTCAAGGAAGAAGAAGAAGAAAAAGAAGAAGAAGAAGGAGAGGAGAAGAGTTCTTCTCCTTCACTAAAACCCTATCCGGCCTCCTCCTTGTCTTCCTATCTCGCGGCACTATGCTCCACAAGGAAGACAAAGCTCCTCTCCCCTCTTCCAAGCCCGCGGCGTCAAGCACCACCAAGGAAGATCGCCGCCACCTCCTTGCGCCGGCGTGTTTCCCTTTTCTTCTTCTCGCCGCACACCACAAAAGGAAGAGAAGAGCTCTTCCTTTATCTAGCAGTAGCCGGCCACCAAGAGGATGATAAGAGGAAGAAAGAAGGAAGTAAACTTCCTTCTCCTTTCTTCCACCGTCGGCGTGCCCTAGGAGAGAGAAGGGAGAGAGAGAGAGGAAGAGAAGAGGCTTAGGGTTAGATGATCAATTGGATGCCTTGGTCTCATGACTCCATGGGTATATATAGGGCTACAATAGGGACCATGAGGAGGAGTTGGGTCTTGGCCACCTAATGGATCAAGGCCCGATCCATTAATGAAGATCCATTCTACTAAAGGATCCTCATTGATCTACCTCACCAACCCCCATATTTAAATATGGGCTCCACCTATTATGAGTACAAGAATCTCCCCGTGTTTAAGATATCGAATGTCCGTTAATTAATTAAATTACTAACAATTTAATTAATTAACATCTAACTCCTTGAGTAGTACCATTCAACCTTATCATCATGTAGGACCAAGTCCACCTGTAGGATTTAACATGATGAACCTTTTGAGCTCCTCAAGGAGGCATCATCAACCCGACTCACCATGTACTCTCCTTGGCAACCTCACGGAAGGCCTACCATCAAGGGAGAGATGAGGCACCCGTGTGTGGCTAAGTGTCTGTGTGAGCAATGAAAGGACTCAGCCCGCTCAAAAAATTAGCCAGGCCGATTTGTTTTCGGCGTCGACGGTCATTCGTTAATGCATGGCTTAAGCTAAGTAACACTTTGTTGGGTATTCTCAGCGCAACGACCAAGGCTACTGATCGGACATCAGCAACACCACAACCAAGCCTACTCACCTCAGGCATCTGTAGCACTACGAGGTAATAGGCTTTTTTTAGCTCCTGGACGGGCATTCGCAGCACCACGGCTAGGCCTACTCAGCTCGGGCATCTGCAACACCATGAGGTAGTAGTGTTTTTTCAGCTCCTGGCCGGGCATCCGCAGTACCACGAGTCAGGCCTACTCACCTCGGGCATTCGCAGCACCATAAGGTAGTAGAGTTTTTTCAGCTCCTGACCGGGCATCCACAGCACCACGAACCAGGCCTACTCACCTTGGACATCCGCAGCACCACGTGGTAGTAGGATGTTTTCAGCTCCTGGCCGGGTATCCGCAGCATGACGATCAGGCCTACTCACCTCGGGAATCCGTAGCACCACGAGGTAGTAGGGTTTTTTCAGCTCCTAGCCGGACATCTGCAGCACCACGGTCAGGTCTACTCAGCTCGGGCATCCGCAGCACCACGAGGTAGTAGGGTTTTTTCTGCTCCTGGCCGAGCATCCGTAGCACCACGGCAAGGCCTACTCAGCTCGGGCATTCATAGCACCACGAGGTAGTAGGGTTTTTTTCAGCTCCTGCCTGGGCATCCGCAGCACTACGGTCATGCCTACTCACCTCAGGCATCTGCAGCACCACGAGGTAGTAGAGTTTTTTCAGCTCCTGGTCGGGCATCCACAGCACCACGAGCCAGGCCTACTCACCTCGGGCATCTATAGCACCACGAGGGAGTAGGGTTTTTTCAGCTCCTGACTGGGCATTTGCAACACCACGGCCAGGCCTACTCACCTCGGGTACCGTAACACCACGAGGTAGTAGGTTTTTAGGCAATTGCATTAGCTCTTTATAGTGAGACATCTTGTTTATTTCATGATTGACATTGCAAGGCAGCAAAAATACATAAACAAGTACATATTGTATCTCACAAATCTCACCGGGTACAATATGACTGGAGGTAATTGGCATGCCATGACCTCTCAAGTTTCTTGCCCTTGTTGACTTGTAGATAGTAGCTACCTCCGGCGAGCTTTTTTATGACTATGTAAAGTCCGCTCCACTGCGTGTCAAGTTTTCCGGGCTCGCCTAATGCTTGATTCTTTTCCAGACCTTGCCCCTAACTTGAAAATCCCGGGCGATTACTCGGCGATGGTATGCTTGCTGCGTACGCTGTCTGCATGTCACTAGCCGGGTAGCTGCTTTGTCTCGCACCTATGACACAAGGTCCTGGTCAATCAGCCGTTCTTCTTTGCATCCTTCCTCTCCGAGGGTTGGCGAGGTCGATCTGTAGCGTTTCATGATCCCTTGGGTGTTTGCGGGCTTCCGACCTGACCTCCTCGTTGTAGCATTGCTGGGAAGCTAGCTGATCCCCTTTGACCTCGGCCACTTGTTCACCCACCAGGAACTTGATTTTTTGGTGGTAGACTGAGACCACCGCCTGGAATGTGCTGAGAGTTGGGTGCCCTAGGATGGCGTTGTAGGACAATGGAGCATCTACGACCATGAAGGGAGTCCTTCTCGTCCTCTCCAGCACATCATCTCCCAACGACAAGGATAGTGAGATTTGCCCTATCATCTACACTCGATATCCGATGAAGCCGAAGAGCGGAGTGGAGACCGGATATAGCTCGTCCTCATTGATTTGCATCTGGTCCAGGGTCACCTTATACAGGATGTTGACAGAACTACCTGTATCCACGAAGACGCGCTTAACCTCGTAATTTGCAATGTGTGCGAGAATTACCAATGCATCTTCATGGGGGGTGACGAGCCCAAACTATGTGTCACGAATGTGGGCCTCAAATTTAAAATTTATAAATGAATGCTGGAAACCCTTTTACAATCAAAAGAATGAAAATGTAATATAGGGCCACAGGTCGTATTTTTCTCGGGGCTAGTTGACGTTGTTCGATTCAAGCTCGTATTTAGGTGTCGTTTGTGAATTTCGGGTTTCAAATAAAATCTGGAATGTGGGTTCAATTATGAATGAAATCACAAGGAAACGCAAGGAGATTTAACTCATGTCTAAACCAAGTGATGGCAATGAATGATTCAATCAATAGAAAACCTAATTAACCCAAGCAACTCAACCGAATGTAGAAAAGCAAATCTGAATTCTAATTGCAATTTAATCCTAGACAACAGAATTTTCGGTTGATACTAATGCAGGAACTTTAACCCAATTTACAGTCATGAACACTCAACTTGATACATAACACTTGAGCTGACAGACTTAGAAGCCAATTCATGTGCAGAAATGAATGGCAAATGCAGAATTCTCAATCAAAACAGATGTAGAAATGGACTGCAGATTTTTCAGAAACTTGAAGACAGAAATTGCAGATTCACATCAATTGCAGAACATGCAGCCAACTGAGATCGATGCATGGATTTATTTCAGCAAAGATTCAAAGAATTGCTAATTCTGATACAAATTCAGTTACTTGATACATATTTCAGCACATCCAAACTGAACAATTGCAGAAATGAAGCTCAGATGCAGAAACATAAATCCCATAATCATTCATTAAGGCAAGGAACTGATGCTCACGTGCCCAAGCCAATGCTTGGAACTACAGCTGCCGAAACTGCAGTAAACTCCAGGAAAGCTGAAGAATTTCAGAACTGCAAAGTTGCAACAATGAATTGCTGCATTTTCAGAAATGAAAGGAGGGTATTCGGTTGCAAGTTGGATGCAAAAACAAACAAACTACTGCTGTGAAATGTGTTGCAATCGAAAATGAAGGAATAAGATTGTATGATGCAGCAAATAAGGTGGAGGATGCAGAAACGAAATGGACTTGGCTGCAGAATTTCAGGAACGTGGCTGAAGAATGGCAGTGCAGTAATTTGATCCAAATGCAGAAATGGATTTAAGCAAAGTGGATGCAAATCGAGCAAAGAAATGAGTTCAAATGCTGGAATCTAAATGCAGAATTTAACTGATACAACTTCAGAAAACTACCAATTGAAAGTTCAGAATTAAATTGGATTTCAGTGATGAAAATTGAAGTGCAGAAATGGTAATCAATTCAAAACAGCTAACTCAAAATGCAGAAATGAAGTGCTATTCAAATGAAACAAAATGCGATGCAATTTCCTAACATTAAACTAAAGCTAACTTGATGCAATTGAAGGTCTGATACGCATCAGCCCAAGGATTGATACGCAGCAGACATTACTGAAATTACAGAAGTGGACACACAGCTTTGATACGCAAGGTAAAACCTGATGCAGAAATGCAGTAACCAAAATTAAATGCAAAGCAATCCTAGATCAATTTCATTAGCTTACTACTGATTTCCTGATTCAAGAATTAAAACAATACATGAACTAAATCTGAAATAAACTAAAACTAAATAGCTGACAAAATCTGATACGCTGGATAAAATTCTGATACGCAAGCATCTAAATAGGAAATCAACTGAAATTAAGGGGAACATCAACTAGACTAGCTAGCTAACTACTTACTTGAAGATTTAAAGCTAAATTACAGCTGGAACAATTGCATTAAACCAAGTTAAAGAATCTGAAACGAAATGCAGAAACAGAACAGACAGCAGAAATAAGATTACAGCTACTAAAAATGAAATTAACTAAGCAAACTAAACTCAATCACTCCCTAAGCTCAAGTGCTCCTTGTTCGTCACGCAAGGGTGAGCCTCGAACCTGCAAGCTCAACAAGTCAGTGGAAAATCTGTCTCTGCGATCAAATCCATTCGAACTATGCTCAAACTGAAAATATCAATCGATTTCATTCAATCTCACTGTGGTGGATTGCGATGATGATTTGGAAACGCTCCGAGCCTTCCAGGGAACCCCTCCAGCTAGCTCGGATGCAATGAAGATGGTGCACAACTGAAATTGATGAAATCGATTGACAGAACTCCGGAGACCTCACAAAAGCTCTGTCTTGGGCGAGATTCAAGCTGGAAACGTCTCAGTGAGCTCTCCCCACTGACCTAACACTTGTTCTAATGAAGGATCGAGTGGACGCGCCTCCGATCGAAGAGAAACTTGAAGAAAAACGATGAACAAATGAGGAAATGGAAGCTTGCGGCGAAGACGCGACGAAGAACAAGCGTTGCAAAAATTTCCTTAAGTAATTAGAATTGGACGGCTCAGATTGATTGGAGGAGATCCAACGGTAGATCTTGATCTGATTTGAGCCAAACTTTTATGATGATGATCTGGGGTCAGGATCTGCCTTGTGGTAGCTCGGATCCTCCAGATGTGCAACGGATGGTCCAGATCAACTCTATCTGTGATTGGACGCTCTAGAGCCCTCCTTGCTTGATTCAACGGTTGATTTAGCTCTGATTGGGATGAAACCTTCAGATCTTGATCATAGAGCTTGATCAACCCTAACCCTAGCTCGGATTGCTTCATATCGTCCCGGATGGCTCAGATCTAGCCGCTCTTGAATCGGACGACCCGGATTAATCCAAAACATGATAATTCGATCCGGTTCCACTTCCGACTCAAGTTTGACCCAGTATGCCCTAGGTCCAGGATCCTTTCATGCCTACAAAAATATATCAGAAAATTAGTGGCCAAATAATCCAAAAATTGTGTAATTTTGCAATTAAGTCCAAAATAAGATAAAGTTCCAAAACCTAGGGTAAAATCATAATTAAGCAATAAAAACATGGGTCAAACATGGATTTTAGCAATTAAAATAATCAATAAAATGGTGCTTATCAGGGGGCTCCCATGTCTTCCAGGTCATTAGGGCCGAAGGAGATAACAGGGCCCTGGCGTTGGCTACTGCTCGTCCTGATGGCATAGTTCTCCAGCCGACGAGTGTGGGTCTTCCTTGCCCGATAGGAGACTCCTTTGGAAGGACCTCCGGAGATTACTCCCATATGGCCCAAAGGAGGCCCCCACAATAGAGCTTTGCCTTTCTTGGGATCTCATTCAGGGGAGAGAGATTGGCAAGGTGCTACCTCCCGACTCCTTCCCCTGGAACGTGACCGGGATCGCCGCCTGGATCCATCTTCTCCTGACTGTCGCTTAAGAGGAGAAGAACTTCGCCGCGGGGATCTTTGTCGGTACCCCACTTTCTTCCACCGCTTCCGAGGCTTGGTATCCACTTCTTGAGCCAATCTCTTCTTCAAGGCATGACACTCCTCTGTGGAGTGCATTTTACTGTCGTGGAAATCGCAGTACTTCTTCGGTGGCTCCGGTTCGGTCGTGTCAACTATTTCCAACAACCTCTTCTTACCCGCCCAGTGGTCTTTCCCCAAGCGAGGATCCTTCTCCCGGGCTAGTACTGGTGGTTCCCTTCTCTCAAACCGTACCAATATCTACAAAGGGGCTCCGGCAGACTCTTTATGGTGAGCGTGTTGCACCTCTTCGATATTGACGTGTTTGACAGAGCGTCCCAGTAAGTCATCGAAGCTGGTTGGCGGCTTCTTCACTAGTGATCGGAAGAAGTCACCTTCAGAGAGTCCCTGAGTAAAGGCGCTGACAAGGATCTCTGATGTAGCGGTTGGCACATCTTGCGCCACCTGATTGAACTGTTGGATGTAGTTCTTCAGTGGTTCTTTCGCCTTCTGTTTGAGGGCGAACAGGTTTAATGTCGTCTTCTGATACCAATGGCTACTGGCGAAGTGGTGCAGGAACACAGTTCTAAACTCTAGGAAGGAATTTATAGAACCTTGGGACAGCCTCTGGAACCATCTCTGGGCGACCCCAGACAAGGTATTCAAGAACACCCCGCACTTCACACCATCCGTATACTGGTGTAAAAGAGTCGCGTTCTCGAACTTGCAGACGTGGTCCTCTAGATCTATCTTCTTATCATAGTCACCAATTCCTGGACCATGAAATTTCTTGGGTATTTGGTCATCTATGATGTCCGAGGAGAAAGGGGTAGACGGAGCCTTTGGAATGACTTTGAACCCCTCAATCCTCCTTGGTCCTTCTTCTTGCTTTAGAACGGTGGAGGTGACGGAGTTGGCTTTCTCCAAATCTCCCAGGGAATCTCACCAGTGTGCCAGAGTTGTCAATGTCTATCACACCGGTGGCGAGATAGATCTTCGATTTTGGTGGTGTGAGGCGGACATCCTTCAGATTTCACCTTGTACCGAAGCTGCTCATTGTAAGGCAGCTTGCTCGATTTGATGCTATTCGAGCGCTCCTTTGACGACATTGGCGACGAGGCGATCCAACTCTTCTCTCATCAAGACGATGGGTTGTCCCTCTGGATCTGCCATCACGGTGCTCCTTCTTGTGCTTTGATTTAATTTCCGACAGACGTCGGCAAACTTGTTCCGGAAAGGAATCAACGTGGACGACGAGGCACTAGAGCGCAACCCACAAGAATGATGACGGGGAGAAGAAGATCATGCCCTGCGAGATTAACATGAACGTTAATGGGAACACACCAGAGGTTTTCCGGTGGAGCCCACTCCGACACTCAAGTCAGAATCTTGATCACTTGCAGGAGGACGAGGAAGAAGAATATTTGAGAGTTCAAAAAGTGTACCCCCTTTACCTACGTGTCGAAGCACTTTATATACCTGAGGGGTTGGTCACACGTGTCTCCATGTTCTCCTCTACGTTCCATAATCGTCAGTTACATGATAACTTTTTGGTAATGGTTGTAGCGATTATTAAGGCCTTAATTGTCACGTGTAGTGAACAATAATTATCCGACGACTTTCCTTATCTGGAAAGTGCGAAAGAGGAACGATTACTTGAAGTGGGGCTATCTGGTGTATTGACCTTTGGGCTTCGCTCTCCTGAATTGGTCCCGGGGTGTCCCCTCCCGGGATGACCTCGGGGGTCTGTCCTCCCGAGGTGGTCTCGGGAACCTAAGGCCCAGCCTGGCCTCAGGCACCCGTCCTCTCGAGGTGGTCTCGGGAGCTTAATGCCCGGACTGATCTCGGGCGCCCGTCCTCCCGAGGTAGTCTCGAGAGTCGATGGCCCGGCTGGACCTCGGGCGCCCGTCCTCCCGAGGTGGTATCGGAAGCCAATGACCCGGCCTGACCTCGGGCGCCCGTCCCCCAAGGTGGTCTCGGGAGCTTACGGCCTGGCCTGACCTCGGGCATTTGTCATCCCGAGGTGGTCTCGGGAGCGCGGCCCCGTCTTTTAAGTTCAGTGGACCCTGACACGTAGCTTCCCTGTGTCACGTGTCAACCCAGGGATGCTCAACCCCATCATAAACAATAAACAATATAGATTACAAAAGGAGATCTGAAGTAGAGCGTCATTGTCAATATGACATTTTGACGTCATAACAGAATTCCATAGTAGCACAAAAATTGTTTGAGTGTAGAATGATATTGTATCAAGCTATTGGTCAAACACTACTTTTATAATGCATCCAGGCATCTCGAATGACCTAAGGCGCATCGAGTAGGTCTTATCTGATCCACGCTTGTTATTCTCTTGATAACATTTCTGGTCTAAGGCTCCTCGGTTCCAAGTGCCCCCAAACAACCCGGGGTGCCTCCAAGTGTCTGACTGTTAGCCTTGACTTCCTATATCACAGAGTTAGGACACAAGTATAATATAAAAGCATATATAAAATAATTTTGACAGCCTTGGGACTATTTAGTCATGTCTTTTGGATTTCCTATAAAGCCTTAGGTTGGACTGACGTCTACTGTTCCCTTCAAGGGAATACGTCTTTACCTACTCCTCTCAAAGGATGTTACCTGACCTGCCAAACACTCGGTCCTCTAGACCTGTCTTGACTTCCCACTTAGCATCCAATCCTCTAACCCCACCCCAGTACTTCCTCTTGATGTTCGGTCCTTAAATTCATCGACCTGCTAGATGTTCGATCCTCCAAATTCATCGAGACAACCCCATGGTGTACTTGATCTACCAAGTCTTCCTACCCAATCCCACTGACTAACACTTTCATACTTATCCTCAACTAGGACTTCTACTTACCTATCACAATTAGGACTTTCCTTTTGCCTAGTATCGACTAGCACTTTTGTCTTTCCTGGTATCTAGTCAAGTTGATCCACTAAGACTTTTTGATTGAGCTACCTGCACACTTAGTCAACCTCATTAGATCACAATGAAACTTAGGTTCGACTATCTGGTGCGTTCTACACCAACATGAGTGACCGAGTGTTGGGAGGTTGACCTTCTGTTGAGTCGGGTGTCAAGATCATGTTGCACTCAAGCTTGGCTTGACATGACTTGGGCACTCTCTTGACTAAGTGGGGTCTAGTCTTACTTTTGACTCAAAGCTCAATTTGACCTCATCGCGGTTTATAGAGAGACATGTTGTACTATTCTAAGACTATTTACATCAACTTTCCTAAACATAAAATTTATCTTAAATTTTAAGAAAGTTGATAAAAAAAATCTTTACATTAGCTATCCTATCCATTCCCTATATATTAAAATATTATGTAATTTGGGAGAGAGAAAAATAAAAGGAATGGATTGATTGGTGAAAAATAGATATTACATCATGAGAGAGAACAAATAATGAAAAATAAAGATGTGATAAATTATAAGAACATTGATATAATTATATAGTGAAAAATAAATATTTAAATTTGATAGGTTGGGGTGGACCGGTAAGGGGGGGTGAATTATCGCTATAAAATAAAACAAATCTCTTGTGCGACCCACAAAGACTCTAGATTAGTTGCGATAATAAATTAAAATAAACATAAACTAATTAATTGAATTGAACTAGTAAATGGCTAAGACATAAGAAGTTACTTGGTTACAACCTGGGTGGTTGCTAATCCAAGACGATTGAAGCTCATTATCAAAATCTCCTTTTGACGGAGAAGCCTTTTACATATTTTGTAACACAAGATAGAAACTAGAAGAATTACAAGAGATTTGATTATTGTTAATTGATTTGGAACTGAGCTCTGAGGGTCTATTTATAGCCCTGGTCAATTTATCTGAATGCTGATGTGACACTATAGGGGCTCCCGAGTGGTTGAGTGCGCCTGACACGTGGCTTATATGTTATCCGATGCGCAACGTTTGCAAATGGCTAGCTGATGGATTAAATTAGCATTCAGACGCCTGTAACGATACCCCTATGCATATGGGTGCCCGAGAGGCCAAGTGCTCCTATTAATAGTGGCGCCCGAGTGGCTTTTAGTCAACAACTTGTTGACCAATCTCCAGCGGGTCTTCTTGGGTGATTTTTGGTCAACCAGAGTTAGGCTCACCTGAACCTGACTTCGGCCTTTCTCCCCTCGAGCGTCCTTCCTCCCTACTTCTCATCCCTCGGACGACGCCGCATCCTTCTCGTTCTGCCGGTATACTCTTCCGCAGCTTCCATGTCCATCAAATGCACCAAGCCCGTCGGCTCACTTCCCTATGTAGTCCTTCTCGTCCACTGCATCTTACATTTGACTTCCTCCACTTCTAAGCTCCTGCACACTTAGATAGAGGGATCAAATTTGATAAAAAGAATTTTTTATCAAAATTTAAAATTATAAATTAAATTTCAAAAAAAATTATAGAAAATCAAAAATATGTTATAAAAATCTAAATTTTTTTGTATAAGTGGAAAACAAAGATTTGATTTTGTACCAAATTTTTCAACTTTAAAAACGTTATCTAAGTCCAAAAAATAAATCAAATACTAATAAAGTAGAACATTTGAAAAATAAATATTTAAAATTCAAAAACACTTCAAAAAAAAATTTGAATAAAACTTTTACTAAAGTCTACTGATCATATCTAGATCTAGAAAATTTAATCTGAGAAAATAATTTTTTTATCTATTTTAAAATTAAAATTTGAATTTCAAACGAAAAATCATGAATATTCGAAATAAATCTAAAAAATTCACAATAAGTAGAAAAAAAACCGTGTATTGAGGAAAAATATGAGCATGATTTTATCATTGTAAAATTTGACTGACATCCATTTTTCAAAAAAGGTTAACAATAAAGAGTGAAAAAGAATGTTGACAAAAAAAATGTTAGTATGTTTCTAGATAGCACTAAATCATATAATAACTGAAAATTAATTTAGAAATGACTTAGAAATCCAGAACAAGCTTTTATCTACGGGGTTAATTAAAAATTTAGGAGGAATATTGTTCTTCGACACTTTTCTAAGTTGACCCCTGAGATTTTTAATTTACCAGTTCAAATTAACGGGATAACTAATTTTCCTTTGCCGTAAACATGCAATATTAAATTCTAATTTTTCAACTAAGTTTTTCAAATTAACATTTTCATTTTTTAAATTATCAAAAATAGAAGAACATGCACTAGTCAATTTCTTTTTCAATTCTCGATTCTCTCTTTCTAATTTATAGTTAGCTTCAAGCATCGCTTTTATACCAGAGTATAATTGATTGTGAGGGCGAAGACATACCTCACTTACCGGGTCACTTTCGAAAAGAGGAGCTCCCCTTTCGTCGCTACATTCTTCTGGCGTAGCTCCCCCTTTATCAGTGCTCTCCTTTTGATGACTTGCTTTTCAGCGCACGTCCAACGTATTCATCAGTTTTTGATTCATCGAACGAGGTCTCGTCCCAGGTGTCTTTCAGCGCCTTCTTCTTGTTTAACTGATTCTTGAGTTTGGGACACTGGTTTTTTAGATAACCCTCCTCTTTGCAATTATAGCATCGGACTATATGTTTCTTCGGAGATCACCTTTTGCCTTGAGACTTTGAAAATTTATTAGCCTTTTTAAAGAAACTGTAGGATCGAGATTGAGCGATAGAGCGGAAGGGGGTGAATATCTCTTTGCAAAAACTTCAGATTTAAAACATAAATGACTAAGCGATAAAGTACATAGCGGATGTTTTGAGAGTAAGCGTAAGGGTTAGAGAGAGAGAGAGCAATGGAAACAAGCAACAAATCACGATCGCTAACTCAAGTTGGTTTTACTTGCTTCGGAGTTTTGACTGGCACCTACTGTAAGACCCACGCTCCTTAATCGTTTACATTGGACGTTACTAATAATCACAAGAATGTTTACAAGTAATAAACTAAAGTGTGCAATAAGAAAAATGAACAATTATACCGACTCCTGAAATGAGAGGACAGATCTTTGTATGGAGAGTCAGATGGCGTTTCAACGAAATCTGAACATCGGTCTTGCAGCACACAGAAGAACAAAATGATCACAGTGTTTTAATTGATATACTGGACTGCTACACTCGACCCCTTTTTATAGTACTTACTCAGGCACCTGAATGGCAATTTAGGCGCCCCCATTGCAGCGTATTAGGCGGAAACTCTATCTATTGCCCGGTCAAATTCTATCCTGGCTAGGCGCCTGAGTGCTGACATGGATCCTCCACTCAGCACTCGCCACGACAGCTAGGATTCTGACCGTTGCGCTAGCTCAGCTGTCGTCTGCCAACTCTCAGGCGCCTGAGTCTCATTCAGGCACCCCAGTCAAGCTGCTTTCTCCTTTTAGCTACAACAAGGGTTAGTTTCATACATCTAATAATATATATAATTGAAACATGTATGAATCACAGCCAATGTTGTCTTGGTCCTGACTTTCAGGTTTCACTCAAAACCCTGTGTCGGACCGATGCCTACTATTCCCTCTTCGGGGAATGCGTCCTCACCTACTCCTCTCAGGAGAGTTTATCAGTTGCCACCCGAAACCTCTGGATGGACTTTTGTTCTACTATCGAGAACCCAAAACTCGACGATGTTCGACCTTGACCCATCTTGACTTCTCCGTGATCCCCGCTCGATAAAGTCTTCTGTTCAATCCCCCAGACCAACTCTTTGTGCTCGGCTTCACGTGCCAAGTCTTCGTTGCCCGATCCTCGACCAGGACTTCGTACTCAACCCTGCAAGTCATGACTACTTGCCTAGCTTACCTAGGACTCTCCTGCAATCTCTACAAATCCATTAGTACAACATACCAGCTTAACTTGAACCCTTTGCCACTTATCAAAACAAGGTTCGATCTGATGCTTCCGGCACCAACACTCACCCCCTTTTTGATTATGGAAACTCAGTTCAAAGTTAAGCTAAAATAAATTTTAATAGGGAAATGAAATTTCTTTTAAGCTCTCCCCCTTAACTAGTTATCTCCCCCTAGATCATTTAACAGCTATGTTTATAAAGAAGATGATAATTTTTAAAATAGACTTAGTCTTATTCACGTGTGAAAAAGTTTAGAGATTAAGTTAACTTTTGAAAAAGTTGTAACTAATTAAAACTACTTGTTAGAACATTTGTTTCGAAATGACTTTTGAAAAAATATTTTTTTTTCAAAAATACTAAGTGTTTTGAACTTTTTTTCTGTTGAAAACATTTTGAATTTTTCTTTTGAAAATATTTTGAATTGTTCTAACTACTCTAACCATTTTAATGTCTTTTCTTTCTCTCCCCCTTTGTCATATATCAAAATCATGTATGTAATATAAGGGTAAGAATAGAAAAAAATGACTAAAGTATTCACAACAAAAATGACTAAGTATATCAAAGTGAATCATTTTAAGCAATACAAAAACATGTCTAAGTCTAGGCTAAGTTTAAATCAAGTCTGGACACCTTTATTTTGAGTCCAAGCATGAATAAAAAGTTGAAAATAATTTTAAATATTAAAAAATAAGATCAATTCCTTTTAGACACCTGTCTAACCTTTTAGCTACTTGCTGACTGTAATAAATAACAGTTTTCACTTGGGTCAGTCAGGTCAAGTGTATTTCATAAATCAGCTCATTTAACCAGAATACTTGACTTGATTAATTTGAATTGTATTTATAACGCCCCCAACTGGTGTCGATGTACTGATTTTGAAGCATCTAAGTCTAGGGCAACAGTCCTAAGCATCTCAACCCAGTCTAGGTTGTTAATCAAGTTAATCCTAATGTGCTTGTGAGATTCTGACTTCTAAATTTATGGGAGCATACAAACTAGGGTTAAGCCTAAGCTAAGTCCATGTCGAAGAAAGACCTTAGTTTTGAAGGGGGTAGTTTTAAAATCAAAGTAAAACTAAGTATTGAAAAAATAATAATAAAATGAAATTTTGAAGTCATTTTTAAAATCAGAATCAGACTTAGAATTTGAGAAAATTCAAAATTAAATCAAAATAAAATATTAGAAATCCTACTCTACTAAGCACATTCCAAGCAAAATGCAATCCAATATGAAAGAAAGCATGAACTAATATGAGCTATGTTAAGACAGAAAAGGAATAACATCCAAGTCAGTCTAACCAAAAAAAGTTAAGTTATAGTAAGCACAAGTCAGATTAAGATAAGTAATCTAGTCAAGCAGTTAGGTGAGTCAAATAGCAAAATCTAGGGAAAAGGGTCGGCGCCAGGACTGAAGCAACTGCATAATCTCGACATGTCGCTCTACTGCCATCTCGGCCATCTCCAAGTATCGGGTTGTGGACTCCTCTCGTAAAGTCTGGATCAGAGTCCCGAGATGGTGAGACTCAGTCGCGAGACGATGAACCTCTGTCTCGAGTAGAGCCAATCTCTAATCTATCGATAGTGGAGGAGGCGGTGGTGGATCCTGCTGAGGTGGGTCCTGATCTAGTGTGGCCTCGATCTATGCAACTAGGACTTCCTCATCTTCCTGGTCATCAGCTGGTCCCACTCCCCTACCCCACTTCCAGGTCAAGACCCCCATCAATATTAACTTCTAACCTAGCTAAGGAAAAGTTTCTTAGTCCTATTTCATTGCATTCGGTCAACCGGGTGACCTGACCTCTAAGGACATCGCATCTGAAGTCTGCAAAGATCAAGGTCAGGAGGTGGCAATAGGGAATGTGTACTCTCCTGTGAGTAGAGATACTAGAGGCATAGGTGATGACATGAAAGATGTGAAGCCCTATGTCTATGTCCAAGTGATGAATAAAGGCATACATCAAGAAAGTGTAGAATGGCCTCATCACGGCGATGTCCCTAGTGGTGATGGGTAGGACACAACGAAGAAGGACTCAGTAGAGAGCGTAGTGCTAGGGCTGAAGCTGCATTGAGCTGAAAGTAGAGATGGTGAGGTCTCTCTCACCCTCAATGAAGTAAGTGAAAAGTATGTCTAGGGTGATGTGAGAGTAAGGATCAGCAAAAGGGGCATCCCTAGGTGGATAGCACAAAAAGGTGGACTTAGAGTGATGTAGCTCAAAATGCTAATTGAACAATTCGGGGGATATGATAAAGTCGATTTGTTGAATGCGGGTAGAATAATAGGTGTCATATAATTTGACCAGATTATTAAAAAAATTATGTACATAAGATCACATCAATAGAGTTAGTGCAGTAAATAAGTTGGTCTAGGTGGTAGTAGTGGATAACATCCATAGCGATAGGACAGTAGGTCTCGAAGAAGTTCCAATGAAGGTAGTGTGAGTCTAGTGGTAGATATGTGGACTGTTCGAAGAGGTCCTAAAGATCTAAGAAAAGGAATCTGGGGTCTGTACTGGGCAGGATAGCGGGTTTGGCCCGGGTTATGCGACGTGTACTAATTTAACAGGAACATAGTAGTAATAAGAAAGAAGAAATAAAAAGGCAATAAAGGTAGGTTTTGAATTATACTGTCGTTGAGGCATGTCGAGAATAAGAAATGACGACCCTAGTATGTTCGCTTCATTTCGGTAAGGATTCGAGAGAGAAAACGAGGGAAAGAGGAGGAAAAGAGAGGGTTTAGGCGCCTCGATGAGTTTCTATTCGGCGAGACTAGAGAGATTTATATAAAGGTCGGTCGGGAGCCTGAGTTGGGTTTGGGCACCTGAATTGCAGACGCCAAAGTTGACTAGGCCGCCCTGGTTAGCGATAGCAATCCTAGTTTTTCAAAACGAGGAGCATATCTTGGGAAGATGCATGGAGACATGCAGCGACCGCGTCGGCTCGTGGTTGGGCACCCGAATCCATTCAGGTGCCTAGGTAGGTGAGTTTTTGGTTTTTTATTTTAGCTGTTAGGAAAAAATTTTGTAAAGAAAATTTTGAACAGGGGCGAAAGAGATTTTTTTAAAAAAATTAAGATAAAAGGATGACAAAGAAATTTTTGAAAAATTTAAGAAAAAATGGGTAAGAATTTTTTTTTAAATGTTGAAAACGAAATTTAGTTAGGAAAAAATGGGAAGGAAAAAATTTAAAGAAAATTGAAAAAGAAATTTTAAGTTAGAGGAATTTTTTTTAAAAAATGAAAAAGAAATCTTTAGGTTAGAGAAAAAAATTGGAAAGAAAATTATAAAAATTGAAAAAGACATTTTTGAAAAAAGTTAGAAAAAAAATTTGGAAGGAATTTTTTTTAAATGAAAAAGAAATTTTTAGGTTAGGAAAAAATTTGAAAGAAAATTTTAAAAAATTGAAAAAGAAATTTTCAAAAAATTAAAAAAATTAAGTTAAATAAGATTTTGAAAAAGTAAGATTAAATTTCAAGCATAAACATTTTCATATTCTTAATCCATTTTAGTTTGGGCTAACCAACTTAGTGGCAAGTATGCTTCAATTGGTTGGGTTAGACTTACTTTAAATTATAAACATCTCACCCAGTTCTAAGTGACCAAACATGTATCATAATTTGTTTTGTGAGATGTTTTCAATGTTATCTTGAAATTATGTTAAGTCTAAGATATAGTTGAACCTTGAGTGAGATTCAGATTTAAAAATTAGTAATTTAAAAATAAATTTCAATATTTGCCTTTCAGGTCTTGGCGAGGCACAGGGACCTTCTTTGGCCTTGGCCTTGTCAGATTAACAACCCGTTCCTAAATAAAGCCACATAAAGAAATAGTATTTTTTAAATTCCACATTTAGAAACCTTGGTCTAACTAGTCGAGCATGTGGCGAGGTAGCTTCGGCTAGTACCACCGGACTAAAAAGACCAAATAGGAGACGTCTTCCCCTACTTGATTACCTAGATGATTTTCCTAACGTACTATTAGCTCGCCCCCCCCTCCCCCCCCGCCTAATACTATGGGATCGTTGTAATCGGTAGAGGGGGGTGAATAGCGATTATGTAAATTTTTTCAGAAAAAGTCAGAACGCAGCAGAAGAAACAAAAATCACAATCCTAACAAATTTTCTTTTTTACTTGGTTCGGAGTCTTTGTTGGCTCCTACTCCAAGGCCCACGGTCCTTGACCATTTTTGTTGGGCAATTCTATAAGTCGCAAAGAGTGTTACAAATATTTGAGTAGAAAATTTTGAACAATGAAAAAACAATACTGACGACACCGAAAGGATTGTAGACTTTCTTGGGTGGTGTGTCGATGATCTTGATCACTTGCGGAGTGGACGAACTCGAGCACAGAAGAATTCTATAGAGCATTGGCATGCTTGAGTTGCGAGAAAGCTTCTTTGCGTTGGAATGAAGTATTGTTTGGAAGCAAGGGGTGAAGCCCCTTATATAGGAAGTTCTCAGCCGCCTGAGCCTTGTAGGGTGCCTGACACGTGTCGCAGATCCGGCATGTTCCTATCCGCAGACTCGGCCAAACTCCTATCTCTTATTCTTGGGCGCCTAAGTTCCCTGGGTCGCTTGATGGCTCACGGGCGCCTGAGTTGCTGACGTGGCAGCATGCCAACTCAGCTGAACTCCCCGCTCGAAAACAGCCATCTGGGCCCCTGATACCTATCAGGCGCCTGGCTTCCCGGGCGCCTGACTCCTCTCGGCGCCTAGGATGCAGTGGTAAAGACATCTTCACTCCTACAACCAGGGTTAGTCCAAAAATAATATATAGTATAAATAATTGAAATAAATTACAGTCGGAGTTGTTTTGGTTTTGACTTTGGATTTCAAAATGAAACCCTAGGTCAAACCGACGTCTACTGTTCCCTCTTCCGGGGAAGGCATCCTCACCTACTCCTCTCAGGAGAAGTTATCTTTTACCAAGCAGATCCTCCGGTTGGACTTTTGCTCGGCCTCCGAGACTGCCAGATCTCGAGATGTCCGTTCCTCGACCCGCCTCTACTTCTGTCCACAACTCTCGCTCGGCTAAGACTTCTGCTCAATCTTCCGGATTAGGACTTCGTTGCCCAGTCCTTGACCATGACTTCTTGCTCAACCCTACAGGTCAAGACTTCGTACCTAAGTAAACTAGGACTTTCCTGCACACTTGGTAAATCCGTTAGATAACAACACATACTAATTTTGAACCCTTTGTCATTATCAAAACTAAGTTCGATTTGGTGCTTCTAGCACCAACAATCTCCCCCTTTTTGATTTATGACAACCCGTTCAAAAGTTAAGTTGAAAAACCAGAGAAAACATAATCACTATGTACTAGAACAGAAAGAACAGGTAGATTTTCTATCTCCCCCTTAATCAATTCTCTCTCCCTTTTTCTCTAGAATTTTAATTTGAAAAACTTAGCGGTAATTGCATAAGGCTTCCTTTTAATTGAAAAAGTCTTCCCCTGAAGCTTTTGAAAATATGTAATATTTTAATGATTTTTCTAAATAGATTTTGAAAACTTTTGGAAAAAAAACAAGTTTTCTGAATCGAGTTGAATTTTCAAAAAGTAGCTTTTCAGGTATCAAACAAAATAACTTGATTTTGGAAGAATAATTTTTAAAATAATTTTGAGACTTAATTTTTTTTCGAACAATAATTTTAAACTTTGATTTTTCCAAAACCAAGGAAAACAAGAAAAAAATATCTTGACTTGGAAAAAAAATTAGCTTGATTTAAAAAAAAAATTAACCTGAAAAAAATTTTAATATTGACTTTGAAAAAAAAATTTAACTTGACTTTTTTTTTAATCTTGACTTTAAAAAAAAATTAACTTGACTTTATTTCTTTCTCTCCCCCTTTGCCATATATCAAAAAAATAATAAAAAATATTTGCATGAAAAAAAAATGTAACATATCAGAGCCTACTTGATTGTATCAGAGCCAATTTGATATAAAAATGATGAAGACAACTGCAGGAAGTAATTAATATAAGTTTGACCCAAGTAACAAATTGTGAACCCAGTTATCATTCTATTGAGTCAAAAATGAAAAAACCTTTTCATAAAGAAAATAACCAAATTAAACTGTTTTGGTCCCTGTCTAACCCAGTTAGCTACTACTAACTGTTATGTAACAGCAACTTTCACTAGGGTTAGTCATGTTAAGTAGGCTGATCAAGTTAGACCTTCTAAGCTTGAATACTTAACTTGATTGTTGTTCAAATGTATTTATTGCCCCAACTGCTCATTGTTGCCAAATGCCACTAAGCCTAGATTTTTGTACTTAATTTTAGTGAACTTCAATTTATCTCCAGTCATATGTCTGGAGCATCCACTATCCAACATCTACTGGTCTAAATCATTATGTTCCTACACATAAAGTATTCTGATTTGGATCCATTTATGTAGAGGTGTAATGATAGATTGATTGACTTTCACTACCTAGTTTGTCTCACCTAGTCTAGGTTATCAATCATGTTATTCCTATGAGTATTTTTGTGAGATAGGTTTTCAGCTTAGAATACGTTAAGTTGAATTTATTAAGTTGAATTTTGAAAATATTAAGTTATATTTTAATTTTAAAAATATTAAGTTGAATTTTAATTTTAAAAATATTAAGTTAAATTTTAATTTTGTTTTAATTTTGCAAATATTAAGTTGAATTTTAATTAGAGTTATATTAAGGGTAGGATTAATTTGGTTGGTTGGGTTGGACTACATTATTAGGTCCTAGACATCTCACCCAATTCTAAGTGATAAAATAGGTTTCCTTATCTGTTTTATGAGATGTATTAATTTTATCATGCTTTTATGTTAACTCTATGATTTAATTGAAACTTGTTTTAGATTTGGGTTTAACAATTAATAAGTTGAAAATAAATTTCTATAATCGGCTTTCTGGTCTTGACGAGACACAGAGGCCTTCTTTGGTCGTAGCCTTATTGAATCATCAACCCTTTCCTAGACAAAGCCTTTTAAAGAAATTTTATTCTCAAATTATTTATTGAGAAATCCTGGTCTAACTAGTTGAGAATTTTGTGAGGTAGCTTCGGTTAGTTCCACCTGACTAATAGGACCAAGTTGGGTACATCTTACCCTACCTGACTTTTAAGACAAGTTTCCCTAACGTACTATCATCTCGCCCCATCCTAATACTAGGTTGTGCAAGTTTCAGTTAAGTCAGATCCTTATCTAACCAATCCTAAGTCTAGGCATGATATTTTGCAGAAAAATAAAAACACGGATCAAGCAAAAAAAACAAATTTAAACAGAAGAAAACTTTATCTAATTATAAAAATGATTTTTATATTGACTCCCCCTGGACTAAAGCCTCGGTATGGATTAGGCAAGATATGAATCTTGTCCTTGGGAATCCAATATTGGTTCGGTCTGGCTTGATTTGTCAAGCATAACTTCGGGACACATGCTTGGACTCGGGTTCTACTTGGGTTTACTGTAGTGTAGTACGATCTATATCGTGAGTTGGTTCTATAACCAAGTCCGGATTGGTTCAGAATTGATTTTTGCTTTCCAAGAATCATGTTAAGATTCTTGGAACCCAAGGAAAATCGTTCCAAGGCAACCCTTAGTTCCTTAACTTGATTTTTCATGGAGGAATTCTCCTCCTCAAGTTTTTGGGCTTGAGTGGAGGTTCCTTCCTGAATGGGTTCAGTCAAGGGACTAGACTTGACTCCCTCGTTCTTGATTTTGACTTCCTGTCGGAGGGGCTCGACCCTAACGTTGGCTTTGGCCAACTTACGAGATAGGTATTAGATCTCAAGCATGAGATGATTACAAGTAAATCATACTTACAGTGATCTCCTTCTTGCTCTATTTCTTCTGATCTCCTTGCTGTCACGAGAACAATCAACGAGGACTAATCCCAATCTGCCACAAACCAAATCCCTCTTGATCAATGCTCCTGTTCTTCTTCTTCGTGTTCCTCTTGGATTACAATTGGACGCCATGTTTTATAAGAGGATGAAAACTCTTCCTCTACTTCCATCAATGGAGGATGTGAAAGGTTGGAAGATGAAGAGGAAGGGGTGCCCCTTCCTCTTCCTGTAACTCCCGTAACTCCAACAATAGGTACGATATTAAATCATACAATTGAGATTCAGGGTAGCCTCTTAGCGTTACTTGACCGTCTTCCAAAATCGATAGTCTTCTGGTGCCAACGTTCTCTTCTGTTTCTGACTCCGATTCGGTGTCGAGGTTCTCTGTGATAGATCGACTAGGCGTGCTAGAGGGGGGGTGAATAGCACTTCTCGAACCCCTTTCTTCCTGCACGGTTAGTTGCACAGCGGAATATACAATAAAACAATAAGAAAATCACTAACCAATGCTAACACGGACGATTTACTTGGTATCCACCCCGGACGGGTGACTAATCCAAGAATCTGTCGGTGGATCAATCCCCGGATAACCTCTGGCTAGCCCTCGTCGCTCCTTGTGGGTAGAGAAACCTCGCCACAGCACCTTGACACGATCTGGATTCAAGAGACTACTAACAAGCCTTAACCAAGCTTGTTTCGTCAAGAATCTCAGCCACCACGAAGTCCTCTTTAAATAGGACTCGGGCTGAAACCCTCGCCACCAGTCGACTGCCCCCAGGGCAGTTAACTGGTGCCACTGAAATTCGACCGTTGCACCCCAACGTTCGAATTCTCAGCCAACTCACCAGCCACCTACCAGTCGACTGCCCTCAGGGCAGTCGACTGGTCTACTCACCCACCTAAGGTTACCCTTCCTGAGTACATTCCACTCCGCACTCAAACCCTAGGATTTTCCGAGTACAATCACACAGCACTCGTACCCTCATGACTCGACCGACTCCTCATCCGCAGCCTCGACTATTGCCTTCGCGCCCTCTTCATCTTTGGCTCTCGTCCCTCGGATGCACGCAAGCCTCCAGCTTGCCTCCATGCCATCCTTCACGCATGCCTCGATGTCTGCGCCCCTCAGCTCATCGTCCCTGCTCTCCAAGGTCCCTCGGGTGCACACAAGCCTCCAGTTTGTCTCCATGCCACCCTTCACCATACCGAGGCCGTCCAGTCAAGTCAATATGTGTAACCTGTACAACCTGCACACTCAACATACACATATGAGATAACAAGGGTAAACCTAACTTAAACCCTTTGCCCAAACATCATAACACTTGGTCACTCCGGACCACAGATTGCCTCAACAATCTCCCTCTTTTTGATGTTTGGCAAGACGTTTAAGTTAGGGAAACAAGATAGTAGTCAATAGCAAAAACAATGCATATGCCATGCAAAAATGGATCCTATCCCAAGGCATCCCACACCTAACCCTCCATGTTAGGATTTTCAACACCTAACCCTCCAAGTTAGGACTTTCTCACACCTAGCCCTCCAAGCTAGGACTTTCTCACACCTAGCCCTCCAAGCTAGGACTTTTATACACCTAACTCTCCAAGTTATGAATTTTCACCAAAACGGGCTTTTTAAAGCTTTTCCCAAGCTCCCCCTTCATTGGACTTACAAAGGCTTTTTAAGAACCTCTCCAAGGTTCCCCTTACGTCAAAAATGGAGTAACCATGCTCCCCCTAAACTCAGCTCCCCCTAAACCTAGGGTTTCATGCAAGGTAATTTCATGCAAAGGTAAGTTTGGTTTCCCAACTTAAACCCAAACTTCTCCCCCTTTGCCATACATCAAAAAGACCCCAATAATATCCCAATTATTGGTTCTTTTAATCCCTAATGATCATAAACAACGTGTACTAACCCCCCATATACTTGTTTTCCATCATTCGGACCCAAGTCAACTGCTGGATACCCACACCAGCCCTGACTAGTCGACTGCCCCTGTTGGCAGTCGACTGATACTCTAATTTATCAGTTTTCTAGCCAATTTCAGAATTGCGCCAGAAATTCCACAAATCTCCAAAAATTCTTAAATTTCGTGGAGGGCTTTGTGGTACCCATACCTACTTGGGAAAAATATATTTCATAATGTATCTATCACCGTTCCCAAGTTTGACACAAAACCCAAAAAGTTTTCTATAAAAATTAAGGCAACTAGGAGGCAACCTCCCCCTTAACCTATGCCTTCTCCAAATTTTCGATTTTCCTAGGTGAAGTTCCACCCAACTTAACACCCTGACACCAAGTTAGGTTCTACCCAACCTAACAACCAAGTACTTCTCCCTTGGCCACCATTAAAGAATTGCCCCCAAGCAACCTTATTCCTAGTGCCAAAAAGAACTCTACAATACCCAACAAAAACCTAAAGATTTGCAAGCACACTTGCTAGGATATACAATATCCTAGAAAAGTATATTTTGATTAAGATTATCAAATGTGCTTGACTTTGGTTTAATTCTCTAATTTTCCCAAGGATGAACACTTTGTATCAATTTTGACCTCAATTCATGATTCCTTGTGTTTGTCAATTCTAACCATCATCAATTTACACAAGGAATTGTCCTCAATTCTTCCTTTCATTTACCAAGAACTTATCATTCAAAATCACCAATTGAATCTTAATCACTCATTAGTTCTTCTTGAATTCAATGATATCCTTTTACCCTCATTTAATTACCATTCAACCATGAGACAATCCATTATTCAAGAAATATAATCAAGGATCTTAATTTAGACATTACGTTCTATCACCCAATAGCCATTTTTCTCTAGCCTTACTGAATCAGTCGACTGCCCCTAGGGCAATCGACTGAGAAAACTTACAGAGAGTTTCTGGGCTTGAGATCAGTCAACCGCCCCCAGGGCAGTCGACTAATACCTGATTTTCAGGTTTTTCAGCCAAATTTCAAAAATCCCAAAATAATTCTACAAATCTCCAAAAATTATGAAATTTCGTGGGGAGATTTGTGGGGCCAATGTCTACTTGGGAAAAATACGTTTCCAAACAAATGTACTCCGGCTCCCAGATTGGCACGAAACTCAACTTATCCTAAAGTGTATCATTGAAACTCATCCCAAAAGTCTCAATTGTGATTTCTCCTCACTGTTTCTTCTTATCCTTGATTATAGTTCATTTCTATCATTGAATTACATGGTATTCACACATTAAAACCCAATTTACCCAATATAATTGTATTTTCATTCTTTTCTCCCTAAATTCCCTTTTAATGTGCCAATTTCCTAGGCTTAAGACTTACCCAAGTCTTTTAACCCTTTTTGGCACAATTCACCTAATTTCCTAGGAGAGAAACTTTTGAGATCCATTTACCATGGACTCCAAAGGCTCCTAGAGCTCCCCCTTGAGCTCTGAGCCCTAGCCACCTCCCTAGGTGACTCAATCCACACTAAGCCACACCAGTGTGCCCCCGGTGACCCTTGGCCTACAAAATGAACTTTCTTAACCTTTGACACCTTGTCTTTGGTTAAGTTGTTCCTTCTACCCTCAAATGGCACCCCCTTGCCATTTTTGACCTTCTCCCTCTTGCCAAGATTATATGCTTCCCCAGCATACTTCTTTTGTTGGCCTTGGAGGTCTTGGACCGGTATCCCAACCCCGATCTATCATAGTTGGGTTTTAAGCTACCCAACACCATGTCTAAGCCCTTAGATCCAACCGTGAATCTTTCTAGGGCCTTTTCTAATGTATCAAGTCTTGCCCTCAAGGCTTGATTTTCCCTCTCCAGACCTTTAACTTTGGAGTTTATATGTCCACTTTGGACATTCCTAGAACTACCCTCCTTTCTAGGCACATTCTTCCCCTTCTTGGAATTAGTACCATGATTCTTAGGTCTAGAGGTCTTGGGTCTATCATTATGCATGCTTTTCCTAGGGTGTTGACCTACCTTGTTAACCCTAGTCCTATCATTATATCTAAAACCATGGTTATGCACAAGTAAGCAATTTTCGTTAATTTTAGCATGCATGCATGAATGATCAACATTAATTTTAACATTCATAGAGGAACTAACATTTGAATTGCATTTTAATTTAAGGTTAGGGATTACCGCCCTTACCCTTGTAGTCCCTCCTTGATGTGAACTCCTCTTCTTTCTTTGCTCTTTCTCCCATCTCCTCAAGTGCTCCATTTTCTTTAGCTCACCTTCCTTTGGGCACTTGGTGTGGTAGTGCCCCAACTCACCACACGTGAAGCATCGAATCCTCCTCTTCTTCTCTTGGGATTCTCCATTCCTGCACCTCATATTAGATTTAAAAAGAATTGAACTTGGTTTAGATTTTACCTCCATTTTACCTTTTGGGCACTTGTCCTTGTAGTGCCCCATTTCGTTGTAACCAAAGCATGTGATGTGACCTTTTTTACTTGCTTTGGTGGAGGTGGAGGCTAGGTTGACTTCTTATTCAACCTTGGATGAAGTGGATGCCTCCTCTTGATCCGGTACGGTTGAGGGTCTCTTGATAGGTATCATTTTGTTGATTATTTTAGTTGCTAAAATCCAAGTTTGGCCCATATTTTACTTGCTTAATTGTGAATTTACCCTAGGTTCTAGGACTTGCTTTTATTTTGGACTTAATTGCAAATCTTTACACATTTGAATTATTTGGCCACTAAATTTTTGATCTATTTTTGTAGGCATGAAAGGATCATGGACCTAGGTTATGCTGGGTCAAATTTGAGTCGGAAGTGGACCCTAATCGAGTGATCAAGTTTTAGACAAATCTGAGCCGTCCGATTCAAAAACGGCTAGATCTAAGCCATCTGGAACCATCTGAGGCAATCCGAGCTAGGGTTAGGGTTGATCAAGCACTGAGGTCGAGATCTGAGATTTTCATCCCAATCAGAGATCATTCAACCATTGGATCAAGCTCATAGGGCTCTAGACTGTCCATCCAAAGATCAGGTTGATCTGGGCCATCCATTGCAAATCTGGAAGATCCGAGCTACCTCGAGGCAGATCCTGACCCTTGATCAACATCATCAAAGTTTGGTTCAGATCGGATAAAGATCAACAGTTGGATTCATCCAAAATAATCTCAGTCGTTCATTCCTAAGTATTTAATCAGAAATTTCCCTCATTGCAGCTCATCGCGTCTTCCTCACCGCAACTAGTTTTCCTTCAGAGTTCTTCATTTTCTTCAAGTTTTCCTTCATCTAAGGGGCGCGACCACTCAATTCTTCCATTAGATCAAGTTCTAGGTCACTAGGGAGATCAATCCGTGGAGATTCCAGCTCGAAATTGGCCAAGAACAGAGCTGAGTGAGGGTTTCCTCAGTTCTGCCATTGATTGCTTCGATTTCAGTTTTGTTCCGTCCTACATCAATCTGAGCTATCTGGAGGGGTTCTCTGGAGTGCTTGGTTCATCCCCGCACCATTAGCGCAATCGGACAAGGCTGGATTGAGGAAATCGATTGGGTTTTCCATCTTGAACAGAGTTTGAGCTTGACTCGATCGCAGATTCAGTTTCCCCAGTGATTTGTGGAGCTTAGGGGATCGAGGCTCACCCTTGTGTGATGAGCAAGAAGTACTTGAGCTAAGGGAGTGATTGAGGATTAGTTTACTTAGTTAATTTTCATTGTATTGGCTGTAGTTTTCGATTTCTGAAATCTGTTCCATTTCTGAAATTTGTTCCAGCTGCTGTAGTTTACCTTTCTGAATTGTTTTCTGCTCTAATTAGTGTTTCAATCCTGCAAGTAGTTATCTAGGGAGTTGTCTAGAGAACAATTTATCTCAATTTCAGTTTCCTTTATGGTTTAGTGCGTGCGTATCATATTTTTGGCTGTGTTTCAGTTGTTCAGCTGCGTATCAGCTTTCTTTTTTGCAAATTCACTTAGTTCTGAATTCTTTAGTTTATTTCACATTTAGTGTGTCAATTTAGTTGATCTAGGTTGTTTGACCTTTAGCTCCATTTCTGAGTTTTGTTCAGCTTGGTATTTCTGCATTTCCTGCACATGTTGCGTATCAGTTTCTTCTTCTGCATTTCTGCTCAGAATTTTCCTTAGCGTATCAAGATCTGTAGTGTGTGTCAGTTCTTTCTTTTGAGTCCCTGATCTGTGTATCAAACCAACTTAGTTTTAATCTTCTGAATTCATCTTGCAGTTTGTTTTTTGCACCGGTTTTATTAGCTTCGTATCAATTGTTTTCTTCCTTGTGCACCAAATTCCATTCAGCAAGTTATTGATTGATTCTGAATTTAGTGTCAAGTAATCATTAGCTTTTCTTCATCTTATCTGAGCCTGAGATTAGTGACTGGACTTCAACTTGCATTTGTTAGTTCAACACTCATTTCATTGCGGTATTCATGCATTCGATTCATTAAGTTATGCATCTCATTGCTGCATTAGATACATTTCTGCACATCAGTTGGATTTATTTCTGCACATTTTATTTCAGAATTGGACTTATTTCTTCACATTCATTTGCTTAACATCAGTTGCTACCATCAGTTGTGGTTCTGCCCGTTTGTATCAAGTACAATCCAAAAATGCATTTAGTTTAAGCATTTTCGGCACTTCAGTTTATTCATTGCGTATCAAGTGTGAGCTGCATGTTTTTGTATCAAGTGAATGCTTCGGTTTTGAGTGATAATTTTTGAAGTTCAAAACAAATTGTAGTGTACTACTGCATTTGAGTTCAAGTTTGATTTCCTAAATTTAGCAGAGTTGCATCAGTTGATTGAATTGCCCATTGGTTGAGTTATTACTTGCTATCACTTGTTTAGTTTATTAGTTAATTTCCCTTTCTTTTCATTGCATTTTCATTTCTATTTGCAATCCAAACCCACGTTTTATTTGAAACCTAAAAACATCAACGACACATAAACTCGAGCTCGAATCAAACAACCTCAACTAGCCCTAGGAAAAATACGACCTGTGGCCCCTTTACTATGTTTTCATTCTTTGATAGCAAAAAGGGTTTCCAGCTTTACACATATCTAAATTTTGAGACCCACATTCGTGACACCTAGTTAGCGGTCATCATCTCTCCTCCCCCTCAATTCTCGAAATTGATACCTCCTCTTCTTCTCTTGAAGAGGTTGATGATCTTTCACTCTCTCCCTCACTTGAAGATGTAGATACTTCCTTTTCTTCTTCTTCTTCTTGACTCATTTGACTTTTCTCCTTGGGCTCTTGAGCTTGTGTAGGACTTTCATGATATTCTTTCAATTTGCTCCACAATTCACATGCATTTTGGTATGCTCCTACACAACTCAAAATTTTGTTAGGCACAATATCAATCAATATACCCATTACCTTTTCATTTGCCCTTACTTGTTCTTGTTGCTCTTGATTTCAATACCTAGGTCTAAGTCTCTTCCCGTGCTTATCCTTTGGAATCTCGAAGGGCTCTTCAAGCGCGATCCGAAGGTCCCACTCCATTCCGAACCACGTCACCATCCGTGACTTCCAATACCCGAAATCTTCATGGTCGTAGGCCGGCGGAGTGTAGATGTCGTCCCCGAATTTGTCTTCCATGTTCTATTCCCTCTAGCGTGTGCTCCCTCGGCGGTTAGTCCGATCAAGAGCGGTCCTTCGCTCTGATACCAACTGATGGATCGACTAGGCGTGCTAGAGGGGGGGTGAATAGCGCTTCTCGAACCCCTTTCTTCCTGCACAGTTAGTTGCACAGCGGAATATACAATAAAACAATAAGAAAATCACTAAACAATGCTAACACGGACGATTTACTTGGTATCCACCCCGGACGGGTGACTAATCCAAGAATCCGTCGGTGGATCAATCCCCGGATAACCTCCGGCTAGCCCTCGTCGCTCCTTGTGGGTGGAGAAACCTCGCCACAGCACATTGACACGATCTGGACTCAAGAGACTACTAACAAGCCTTAACCAAGCTTGTTTCGTCAAGAATCTCAGCCACCACGAAGTCCTCTTTAAATAGGACTCGTGCTGAAACATCGCCACCAGTTGACTGCCCCCAGGGCAGTCGACTGGTGCCACTGAAATTCGACCGTTGCACCCCAACGTTCGAATTCTCAGCCAACTCACCAGACACCTACCAGTCGACTACCCCCAGGGCAATCGACTGGTCCAGGGCTAAGACCCTTCTGTGAGTTTCATCAGTCGACTGCCCCCAGGCCAGTCGACTGGTCTACTCACCCACCTAAGGTTACCCTTCCTGAGTACATTCCACTCCGCACTCAAACCCTAGGATTTCCCGAGTACAATCACACAGCACTCGTACCCTCACGACTCGACCGACTCCTCATCCGCAGCCTCGACTATTGCCTTTGCACCCTCTTCATCTTCGGCTCCCGTCCCTCGGATGCACGCAAGCCTCCAGCTTGCCTCCATGCCATCCTTCACGCATGCTTCGAAGTCTGCACCCCTCAGCTCATCGTCCCTGCTCTCCAAGGTCCCTCGGGTGCATACAAGCCTCCAGCTTGTCTCCATGCCACCCTTCACCGTACCGATGCCGTCCAGTCAAGTCAATATGTGTAACCTGTACAACCTGCACACTCAACATACACATATGAGACAACAAGGGTAAACCTAACTTAAACCCTTTGCCCAAACATCAAAACACTTGGTCACTCCGGACCACAGATTGACTCAACACTCTAAAGCAGTCAGCGCGAGGAGATTGGCGTGTGGTACTGATAATTACCATTTTGTTGATAAATTTAGGCTCTCAAATCCATGTTTTGATCCACTATTATATGCTTAAGTTTGCATTTACATAAGGTTTCATGAATTCTTTCTATTTTGGCTTTTGATTCAAATCTTTGTATATTTGAGATATTTTGGTACTAAAATGTGAATCTAATTTTGTAGGCTTCAAATGATCATGGACCTAGATCGGATTGTATCAAACTTGAATCAGAATTGGATCCGGATCAAGGTGATCAAGCATCGAATTAATATGAGTCGTTCGATCAAGGAACGGCGAGATCTGAGTCATCTATCAACTTCTGATCAATTCGAGTTCAAGATGGAGTCAATCATGACCACAGATCAAGATCTGAAAATTTCATCCAAATCAGAAGCAATCTGACCGTTGGATCAAGCTCAAGAAGATCTAGACCATCCATTCAAAAGAAGGGAAGATCTGAGTCATCTGCCGCAAATCTGATTGATCCAGATCAAGGAGGACTAGATCAGAGCCACAGATCAAGATCTTGGAAGTTTGGTTCATATCTGAGAAGATCCGACCGTTGGATGAGATCGGAACAATCACAGCCATCCATATTTTCAAATGGGAATTTAAATCAGAAACTTCTCGATGTTGGTGGTCGCCAGGTCACGGATCACAGAGCAGAGTAGCGTAGAGTTCATCGAGTTCTTCGTTGTCCATCAATTTTCTCCTAGTTTTCTTCTCAGATCGCGTGCGCGACCACACCAAATTCGTCTTCTCAAGGTTTCAGATCAATGAGGTATGTTTTCTGTTCAGATTGCTAATCCAAATCTCTGAGTTGGCAGAGCTACGGTGAGGGTTTTGCCAGAGTTACTGTGCCTGCGATCGATCCTTGTTGATCGCTGGATCTCGTCATCCGGAGCTGTCGAAGCTTGAGAGGGATTCTCGAAGGCGTGTTGAAGGTTTTGGAGCTCGATCGCTATCCAGCCGATTGAGAAGGCAGAGATTGGGGACGGACTGTCAACTACTGATCGTTCACTACGATCGGACAGAGATGCATCTGATCGGTCCCGTGACCAATCAGAAGAGGACCTGATCGGTCGGCTAACCGATCAGGAAGAGCAGAACAGCCAGATTCACAACAACTAAGCAAGGAAGCTTGTCTTCGTTGGTTTTTGAGCTAGGGGGTTCATAGCTCATCCTTTGTGTGACGTCAAAGGGAAGTTTTGATTAGAAACTGATTTGATGTTTAAGTTTAGATAATTTCGATTTCAAGCATTTACTTTCTTAAATTGTTCTAGCTTGTTACCTTCACTTCAAGTCAAGTTCTTAAGCATTGCTTTGTTCTATGTTTCTATTATTCTTGCAATTCGTTCCTTATAATTAGTTCTGTTCTTTGCAATTAATTTCCTGAATTTAAGTTTAGTTCTGAAGGTTCCAATTTCCTAGTTTTGAATTTGATTGCTCAGTTGTTAAATAGGTTAAGTTTAGTTTCCGCACTTCCTTAATTAATTTCCGCTTAGTTAAATCTATTTCATTCCGAATTTCTATTTCATATTGTCATTTCGTTATCGCCAAAACCCCCCATTTTATTAGAAAACCCAAATCATTAAACGACAAATAACTTGCAAGCTTGAATTAACCACTCACAACTAGTCCTTGGAAAAATACGACCTGAGGCCTCTCTACTACATTTTAACTTTGTTAGCCAAGGGTTTTCAATTTATAAATATCTAAATTTGAGGCTCATCTGTGACACCTATTTTGTAGCCTATCAAATTTTTGGCATCGTTGCCGGGGAATAACTAGTTGAGTTTGTTTAATTTGAGTTTGTGTTTAATATTTATATTCTTTGATTCTATTCTCATTTACTTTATCTTTTTGTATACATTTGCTGCCATTTTTGTTTGTGTATGGTCAGGACTGCAGGTGGTGATCTTAAGGGTTTGAGAAGCTATTGAAAATTTTTCTACTCATTCAAGCAGTTCCATGGCAGAATATCAGTATTTTCAGAACTTTCAGCAGCCTTGACAGAATTTTCAGCAACCCTATTCTCAATTCCAAAATTTCTAGCAAAATTTTCAACCATTCCAGCCTTATCAAGATTTTCAGCAACCAACTTATCAATTTCAACCTCAATTTCAACAATTTCAGCAAGGTATTCAGCCAAGTTAGCCTTTCCAACAATTTCAGCAGCCCTATTTGAATTTTTAGCAAAACCAACCTTTCAATCAGCCACAACAGCAATTTCAACCACAATTTCAAAATTTTCAGCAAGGATACAATCATAATCAGCAAAGTTTTCAACCATTCAATCAGAATTTTCAACCTCCACAATTTCAGCCCTCACCACAACAATTTTAACCTCAGAACCAAAATTTTTAGAGCTACAATTTTCAATAATTTCAACCAAGTTCCCAGCCCAATTTTCAGCAATTCCAGCAGCCAAATCAACCGTTTGATCAGCCCCAACCACCTTATTTTTTAGAATTCACAGCCTAGTCATGATTTTGAGCAACCTAATGCTACATTTCAAGTTCAACAAGAGTCTTATATCAATCAAGAAGACTTTGAGGATTCTAGTGAGCTTGAGGCTCAACAACAAAGGCTTGGGGAGATTATGGAACAAATCATACAACAACAAAGTTTACAACAACAAGAGTATGATTCTACGCTTCAAAGCATTGAGAGACACATGGGAAAATTGGTTAGTGAAATGAATCAAATGCAAGCCCAAGAATCAAGCCAATTGCCTTTTCAAGCCACTCTTAATTCTAAGGGGCATGATTGTGAACTAACATTGAGGAATGAGGAAGTTGTTTCAAGTCTAAACATTCCAAGGGTTGATTTTTATGAAAAATTTCCAGCAACCTATTTTCCATCTCAAAACAACCCCGAAAATGATTCTACATCAGTTGTTAGTGACCCTAGTGCAAGCCTAAGACCTTCTTCAATGGATCTTGCAATTTTTGTGGAAGAAGAAGAAGAAATCAGCAAAATTAGGGTATCTACAACCGCTATGCCTCCTGAAATTCTTGTTCAAGACCCATTTCCAAAATTTTCAGCTCAAGAGGAGGAGCCAAAAGTCTCTTTACACTTCTCACAGCACCCCAGAGAGGATCCTCCTAGCATTAGCATGGGTATTTCAGATGAGGTTGTTGAGGCAGAGTTATTTGATGATAGAGTTTCATTTGATATTCAGAGAGGATGTTTAAGTTAGAGGAAGCAGGGAGGTATTAGCTACAGAGGCAGCTGAGTTGGAGGTTGTATCTGATTCACTTCCAGATGGAGATGATTCTACAGGTGTAGGGGATTATACTGAGCCCCAGGGACCACCAACATTGATTAATACATTAGAAGATTCAGAGGATAGGTGTGAGAGTGTAGGGGATTTCACTGAGCCCCAGGGACCACCCATACCTACTGGGCAGTCATTATCTATAGAGCCAGTGGAGGAGATTGATAGTAAAGCTTGTGACAGCCTTGAATTTGATCCTGAAGTTCTACAGGACCCTTCTAGTCTTTTATTTTGTGATCCTTCTAGTCTTTTATTTTGTGATGATATAGTTGATGTTGGTCCTAACTTTTCTAATATGGTTGTTGCATATATTGTTGATGAAGCATGTATTGCAGATGATTCTATAGGTGTAGGGGATTGCACTGAGCCCCAGGGACTACCAACATTGATTGATGCATCAGAAGATTCAGAGAATAAGTATGAAAGTGTAGGGACTTGCATGGTGGAAGCAAGAACCAAGAATCACCTATCTTAGTTGAATGTCCACCAAACCTGAGATTGAAGCGGAGCATTTACATGACCAGGAGGAGGACATGGATACATCTACTCTTGTAGAACCTCCAGGTATTTTTCCGCATGATAAGGTAAGTATTCCTCCTATTTTTTTGGAAGAATCCATAGAGATACATAAGGTTGATTTTGTAGGTTGTAAAGCAATTCTTGATACATCTTTTGTACAGATTGATTGTGAAATTCCATAGAGGTACCTAGAGTTGATTTTGTTGAAGGTGATGAATTTCTTGACACATCCCTTGTAGAAATTAATTGTGAAAAATTCATGGAAGTACCTAGTGTTGATTTTATTGGTTGTGATGAATTACTTTATACATCCTATGTAGAAGCTAATTGTGAAAAACTCATAGATGTACATGAGGATGATTTTGTTGGTTGTGAAACATTTCTTGATCCTATGCAGAAATTGATGGTGGAAAACTAATAGAGGTACCCGAAATTGATTTTGTTGGCTGTGATGAATTTCTTGAAACACCCTATGTAGATACTGATTGTAAAAAATTCATGGAGGTACCTAAGATAGATTTTATTGGATGTGATGCATATCTGAATACATTTTATATAGAGACTGATGGTATTTCATTTCATTCTTACCCTGCACGCGTGAGGGAGGTATTGCATTGTTTTGCAGGGCACCGTAGACTTTTGGAGTGGGTGCTCCAACTGAATAGACTCCAACCTCCTGAAAGGACTTCCAAAAAACATCAAGAGGGAGGAGTTGATCTCACTTTGATTCGTAGCACTCCACCTCTTAAATGGATCATGTACCTTAATCGTCTCCGTCCACCGGAACATATTTATGTGAAGTTGAAGTCTGGGGGAGCAGTGCACCATGATGTTGATCACATGAAGAATGCTCTCTCGACCACCCAAACTCCTCCACTACCGGAATGGAGGTTATTCCTTAATCGACTCCAACCGCCAGAATAAAGGGGAGTTTGTTCCTTCTTGTATTTTATTTCATTGCATGTTTTGTTTTTATGTTTTCTAGAAGCAAAATTTTCTTTTAAAATGAGTTCTTGCTAATAAATGCTTAGGTAGTGTAGAATGAATAAAAGTCATTGTAGATACCATGTTAGTCCTCTTGGCACTTTATTTTCTTGCATGATTTGGAATAAATGTATCCATCTAGATTTTCTCTATAACATTTTAGATTCTTTTGAAAGCAAATTAAATTTGGTTGTCAAGACTTAGGATTTGAGCTAATGGATGAAAATTCTTGGATGCTTGAGTACTACTTAGTTATGGACTCTAGATTGATGACTTGAAATGAATTCTTTTTACCTAGTGAGGATTAGCCTTATTTGTGAGATACACACATGTGATTGTACTCTAAAACTTGCTTAGATTCTTTCAAAGCTATATTTCTATGATTGGACCACATTTATAGAGGTGAATCACTTTGTTTCCTTTCTCATATCATCTTTGCAATTTTGTTGTTGATCTACTCTATATTCCATTTTCCTTCCCTAATCTTCATGTTCATCATAATATTTTCATTGGACTTGGGTACCTTAATGTTTCTTGATGTTACTTTGCCCGAGATGGACAAAAGTTTAAGTGTGGGGGAGGATGCAAGCATTCTATCAAATATTGAGGACAATCAAGCATTGACAATCTACAAAGAAAGTGTGCAAATGTGAATTGAGTTTTATATCAAGAGTGAGTTGCAAAAGTTGGTTAGTGAAGACTACATGTGGAACATCTAAATTCCTAGTTATAATTTGAGGTTTCAAGTTCTTTGAGGCATTCTCCGGAAAAAATTTTAGTGACCTTAGGAAGTTTTAAATGCCAACTCCTCTAACATTGAAGTTGAGAATTGAAGTTTTTGGCAACATGAAAAATCTGGAATAGAAATGAAAATGGGATTTCAAATTGTATCAAGTAGAGCTCAGTAATTTTAGTGAAGAGTTTGAAGCATTGATTCAAAATATGAAACTTCTCGGTTTGAAGCTTGTTTGAGCTCTATTTCCAAGTTAAGTTGCATATAAAGCTAATAGTTTGAGCCCTCATGAACTTTTCAGATTCTGAATTTTGCATAGCTGAGACAATTTGGAGCAGAATCTGATGCTAATTCAAATTTGCCGGGAAGGGGAAGCTCAGCTAGTTGCTAAAAACAAAAGAGAGAAAAAAAAAGACTTAGCTGCAAACAAAAATAGAAAAAATTGAGCAGCTAAAAAACAAAAGAAATGAAAAGGAAAAGACAAAGAGAAAAGAACATGAAGAGGAAGTCAAGTTCTGGGTTAGAAATTGAATTAGAAGAAGGGATCAAGTATCAAGAGTGAGTTATAGATTGAAAGAAGACAAATCTCAGAAGACAGTTTCAGGAATTCTGTAGATTTCAGCTACTGACCATACCCTGATCAGTCACCAGACCGATCTGGGAGGAGTCTGATCGGTCTTTGGACCGATCAGAGGCAGTCCAGTCCGAGCAGAAGTGGCACAGATCAATCTCCAGAACGATCAAGCAGAAGACTGATCAGTCTTTGGACCGATCAGCAGTGTTGGCAAGAACAGAATACAGAATTCAGTAATGTTCCTCATCCAAATCAGCTGATACCTACCCACCACAACTCTGATTTCATTGAGAAGACCATAAAAGAGGGCAAAGTGCATTAGAAACATTTTTGGGTGTCCAAGTCTTCCACTTTCTCTACTTTTTTCCATATTTTCTTATTATGCCATATTACTTTCCATATTTCCTTACCATGTTATATTTCCTTATCATTTTCTTTATTATAATTCTTAAGTATCAAAGTTCATTAAATTTCTATTTCATTTTATCATTCCATATTTCCTAACTTGTTTGAATAAGCTTTTGTAAGTGTGGATCCAAATCAAGAATGATGGTGGAGAGTAGATAATAAGCAAGCCTATGGTAGTGCAAGAACCATGTTGTGTTTGAGTGAGCTCCACCTTAATCAAAAATGTAGAACTTAGGAAGAGAGCCACTTTAAAACTTCCTTTGCAAGGTTTTTTGAGTTTAATTCATCTCAATGAGTCAAGAAGGATGAAGTATGCTAAGTTGTTGATTTAAGGACGAGATACTAGTCCATTGAGTTTAGATTTTTGAGAATTGACAACCCTAGATAATTTCCCTTTCAATTACTTCTAACTATGATTGAGAATAATCTAGGGGGATACATCATTAGTTTACTAGTAGCTTGTGCGAGACGCCCAAGAGTAAGTGTGGGGGAGTTGATAATTACCATTTTGTTGATAAATTTAGGCTCTCAAATCCATGTTTTGATCCATTATTATATGCTTAAGTTTGCATTTACATAAGGTTTTTCATGAATTTTTTCTATTTTGGCTTTTGATTCAAATCTTTATATATTTGAGATATTTTGGGCACTAAAATGTGAATCTAATTTTGTAGGCTTCAAATGATCATGGACCTAGATCGGATTGGATCAAACTTGAGTCAGAATTGGATCCGGATCAAGGTGATCAAGCATCGGATTAATATGAGCCGTCCGATCAAGGAACGGCGAGATCTGAGCCATCTATCAACTTCTAATCAATCCGAGTTCAAGATAGAGTCAATCATGACCATAGTTCAAGATCTGAAAATTTCATCCAAATCAGAAGCAATCTGACTGTTGGATCAAGCTCAAGAGGATCTAGACCATCCATTCAAAAGAAGGGAAGATCTGAGTCATCTGCCGCAGATCTGATTCATCCAGATCAAGGAGGAGTAGATCAGAGCCACAGATCAAGATCTGGGAAGTTTGGTTCATATCTGAGAAGATCCGACCGTTGGATGAGATCGGAACAATCACAACCGTCCATATTTTCAAATGGGAATTTAAATCAGAAACTTCTCCGCGCTGGTGGTCGCCAGGTCGTGGATCGCAGAGCAGAGTAGCGTAGAGTTCATCGAGTTCTTCGTTTTCCATCAATTTTCTCCTAGTTTTCTTCTCAGATCGCGTGCGCGACCACACCAAATTCGTTCTTCTCAAGGTTTCAGATCAATGAGGTATGTTTTCTGTTCAGATTGCTAATCCAAATCTCTGAGTTGGCAGAGCTACGGTGAGGGTTTTGTCGGAGTTACTGTGCCTGCGATCGATCCTTGTTGATCGCTGGATCTCGTCGTCCGGAGCTGTCGAAGCTTGAGAGGGGTTCTCGAAGGCGTGTTGAAGGTTTTGGAGCTCGATCGCTATCCAACTGATTGAGAAGGCAGAGATCGGGGACGGACTGTCAGCTACTGATTGTTCACCATGATCGGACAGAGATACATCTGATCGGTCCCATGACCGATCAGAAGAGGAACTGATCGGTCGGTTGACCGATCAGGAAGAGCAGAACAGCCAGATTCACAACAACTGAGCAAGGAAGCTTGTCTTCGTTGGTTTTTGAGCTAGGGGGTTCATAGCTCATCCTTTGTGTGACGGCAAAGGGAAGTTTTGATTAGAAACTGATTTGATGTTTAAGTTTAGATAATTTCGATTTCAAGCATTTACTTTCTTCAATTGTTCTAGCTTGTTACCTTCACTTCAAGTCAAGTTCTTAAGCATTGCTTTGTTCTATGTTTCTATTATTCTTGCAATTCATTCCTTACAATTAGTTCTGTTCTTTGCAATTAATTTCCTGAATTTAAGTTTAGTTCTTAAGGTTCCAATTTCCTAGTTTTGAATTTGATTGCTCAGTTGTTAAATAGGTTAAGTTTAGTTTCTGCACTTCCTTAATTCATTTCCTCTTAGTTAAATCTATTCCATTCCGAATTGCTATTTCATATTGTCATTTCCTTATCGCCAAACCCCCCATTTTATTAGAAAACCCAATTCATCAAACGACAAATAACTTGCAAGCTTGAATTAACCACTCACAACTAGTCCTTGGAAAAATACGACCTGAGGCCCCTCTACTACATTTTAACTTTGTTAGCCAAGGGTAGTTTATAAATATCATAATTTGAGGCTCATCCATGACACCTATTTTGTAGCCTATCAGGTACTTCGTCTTCTTCTTCTGAAGAGGATTCGTCCCACGTAGCTTTGAGTGCTTTCTTCCTCTGGTTCTTCTTGTTGTCCTTCAAGCTGGGACACTCCGACTTGTAGTCGCCCTTCTTGTTGCACCCATAACAGGTGACTTCGGTCTTGGATTTTTGGCTGGTAGACGGTTCGGTTGCATCATCCTTCTTCTGGTTCGCCTTCTTCTTCTTCATTTGTCCCTTGATCATCTTGTACTGACTTCGGGCCAATTGAACCAGTTCTGGATAATTGATTCCGTCGTCGTCAGACTCTGAGTCTGAGTCTGAGTCTGACTCGGGAATTGACTGCACCTTCTTCTTTTGTTTTGCAGAAGCTTTACCTGCAAAAAGAGCAAACCCTTTCTCCACTATCGAGGCATTAGTTTGTTTGTGTAGTTCTAATTCAGAGAATAATTCATCCAATTTAATATCGGAAAGATTCCTAGAAATTTTGTAAGCATCTACCATTGATGCCCATAAAGAGTTTCTTGGGAATGATTTTAAGGTATACTTGATTAGATCACGGTTTTCTACCTTGTGACCTATCGTGTGTAGACCGTTCATGATTTCTTGAATTCTTGCATGTAGCTGAGCGGCAGTTTCACCATCTTGCATTTTGATCTTATATAATTTGTTGAGGAGGAGGTCTCTCTTGCTGATTCTTGTGTCTGACGTCTCCTCGTGCAACTCGATCAACTTACTCCACAGTTCCTTGGCACTGTTGAATGGGCCGACGCGGTTGAGTTCTTCCTTTGTCAATCCACACTGGAGAGTTTGAGTGGCTTTTGTGTCCGCTTCTATCTTCTTCTTAAGTGAGGCGTCCCACTCAGAGTACCCTTGGATTTCACCATGCGCATTTTTCAGGATTTCCAGTCCAGACTGGATAATAATCCACATTTCCACCTGAGTTTTCAGGTGGACCTCCCACTCTTCCAGTAAGAAAAATTCTCACGGGAGAACAAGGGAGGGTGCGCGGTATTGTAGCCCTCTTGGATGGCCATTTGGATTTTCCTAAAAAATAAACAAAAACAAAAAACAAACTCGTTCCAAGACTTGTCTTGGATTAGTAGTGTGGTATGAAAAAAATTTAAGAACAATTCGAGTGGTGTTGCACCAACCTCGAAGAACGGAAAAAATAAAAAAAAATTTAAAATAAAACGAAAAGAAAAAAAAATGATTTCGAAAAACTGCTCAGTTGGCGGTTTCACCAAGTTTGAGCAACCCGCTCTGATACCACTTGTGAGATTGTTGTAATCGGTAGAGGGGCGGTAAATAGCGATTATGTAAAATTTTTCAAAAAATGTCAAAATGCAGCAGTAAGAAATGAAAATCACAATGCTAACAAATTTTCTTTTTACTTGGTTCGGAGTCTTTGACGGCTCCTACTCCAAGGCCCACGGTTCTTGACCGTTTTCGTTGGGCAATTCTATAAGTCGCAAAGAGTGTTATAAATATTTGAGTACAGAACTTTGAACAACGAAAAAACAATACCGACGACACCGGAAGGATTGTAGACATTCTTGGACGGCGTGTCGATGATCTTGATCTCTTGCGGAGTGGACGGACTCGAGAACAGAAGAATTCTGAAAAGTGTTGGCGTGCTTGAGTTGCGAGAAAGCTTCTTTGCGTTGGAATGAAGTGTTGTTTGGAAGCAAGGGGTGAAGCCCCTTATATAGGAGGTTCTCGGGCGCCTGAACCTTGTAGGGCGCCTGACACGTGTCGCAGATCCGGCGCGTTCCTATCCGCAGACTCGGCCAAACTCCTATCTCTTGTTCTTGGGCACCTGAGCTCCCTGGGGCACCTAATGGCTCACGGGCGCCTGAGTTGTTGACGTGGCATCCTGCTAACTCAGCTGAACTCCCCGCTCGAAAACAACCATCTGGGCCCCTGATACCTATCAGGCGCCTGGCTTCCCGGGAACCTGACTCCTCTCAGGCGCCTAGGATGCAATGGTAAAGACCTCTTCACTCCTGCAACCAGGGTTAGTCCAAAAATAATATATAGTATGAATAATTGAAATAAATTACAGTCGGAGCTGTTTTGGTTCTGACTTTGGATTTCAAAATGAAACCCTAGGTCAAACCGACGCCTACTGTTCCCTCTTCCGGGGAACGCATCCTCACCTACTCCTCTCAGGAAAATTTACCTTTTGCCAACCGAATTCTCCGGTTGGACTTTTGCTCGGCCTCCAAGACTGCCGGATCTCGAGACGTCCATTCCTTGACCCGCCTCTACTTCTGTCCGCAACTCTCGCTCGGCTAAGACTTCTGCCCAATCTTCTGGATCAGGACTTCGTTGCCCAGTCCTCGACTAGGACTTCTTGCTCAACCATGCAGGTCAAGACATCGTGCCTAGGTAAACTAGGACATTCCTGCACACTTGGTAAATCGTTAGATAACAACACATACTTAACTTTGAACCCTTTGCCATTATCAAAACCAGGTTCGATCTGGTGCTTCTGGCACCAACAAATACTAGGTTCTGCATGTTCCAATCAGATCTAGTCCTTAACTAACTATTTCTAATCCTAAGCATGATAATTGAAAAAAAAAAAATAATAAACAACATCAAGCAAAGTATTCAATCAAAAACTATCTAACTACATAAATAGTCTTTTTATTGGCTCCCCCTGGATCATATCCTAGATATGGTCTTTCTAAATAATGAATATGATCCTTGGGAATCCAATATTGATTTGGTCCGACTTGATTAGTCAAGCTTGTGGGGACCGGTGCCGTCGATAGAGGGGGGGTGAATATCGACTCGTAAAAACTTTTGCGGAAAACGTGTCTTTCGATCGTTCTAGATATAGAGTTAGTGCGCAGCGGAAATACTAAAGAACAGAAAAGAAAGACACTTGTACACACGAGATTTTACTTGGTTCCCAACCCCCCAGGGTCAGTACATCCAAGGCCTAAGAACGGGAAATGCCCGTCCACTAATGGTCTCCTTTCTGGATTTTTCGGAGGTGGAGAAACTCGTCTTACAGTGTATGATTTACAATCAAAAAGTATTACAGAAAGTAAATGCGGAAAGTAAATCAAACCAAACAAACGGTCGAAGACTCGGCCGATCTGGAGCTCCGAAGTGTCACGCTCTTCCTCCCGGATCCTCCTTGGTCGTAGAGCTTCATCTTTAGCGCTTTGTCATCACTTGAAAAGCTCAGAATGATCTCAGAATTGGTGTTCTGAGTTGAGGGGTCGAAGCCCCTTTATATAGACTTTTATTGGGCGTCTGTGTTGAAGGGGGCGCCTCACAAGGCTCGGTCAAATGTCATCTTCGCGCCGAACTCACAGAAGGGATAAGACCCTCTTCCGAGGCACCTGTATCAACACAGGCGTCTGTGTTAACAGGCGCCTGGGAGGGGCTGCCTAGTCCAGGGTGCCCTAAAGCTCTGAGGCGCCTGTTTTAATACAGGCGCCCTAGAGGTCCTTCCAGGCAGCTTTTCCTTGTTTTCTTTTCTGTCTTGCTTTCAACTTTAGGTACCTGCAATACAATCAAAGACAAGACAAATATGTAGATATATATATTCTTAACCTTAACGAATTGGTTCTGACTTCGGGCTTCCCGTGAAACCCTAGGTTGAACCGACGCCTATGTTCCCATGGCAGGGGAACGCGGCTTTCACCTACTCCTCTTAAGAGACAGTTGCCACCCGGCCCATCCGGTTGGACTTTTGCCCAGCTTTACTCACCAGGACTTTTGCCCAAAAATTTTGAATGTACTTAGTATAAATTTCTTTTTTTTTTTTTGAATGTACTTAGTATAAATTTTGAAAGAAACAGTTTTTGAAACTTTTCCCTTTTTATTTTGAAACAGATTAAGTACTAGTAAAGTATTATAAAAAGAACGAAGTACTTAGATTGCACCTAAAATCTGCACTTTAGAAAATATGATATGCTTTCAATGTTTTACTTAGAATTTTCACTTAAAAAAAATATGCACTTTAAAAAATTTTCACTTAGACAAATATAGTGCACTTTGAAAAATATTGTGCAAAAACTTATATTTTGAAAGATATTTTACACTTAAAACATCTGTACCTTGAAAAATATTGGAAACAATTGTTCTTTGAAAAATCTTGCTCTTAACACATATTTTTTTTCAAAAAAAATATTGTACTTAGTATTTTGAAAAATAGTAAAAAAAACCAATTTGTACTTTGAAAAATATTTTGCACTTAACAAATATTTGCACTTTGAGAAATATTTGTACTTTGAGAAATATTTATGCTTTGAAAAATATATATACTTTGAAAAATATTTATACTTTGAAAAATATTAGTACTTTGAAAACTATTAGTACTTTGAAAACTATTTGTACTTTTGAAAACACAATATTTTACTTGACTTGGTTTCTTTTCCAGTCTGACACAATCTTAGGAAACCTTGTTAACTACAAGGATATTTCCCTAAGTGTCCTGGAAATTCTCCAAACTCAAGTAAATATTATTTTCAAAAGTGATTTCAAAAATAAGTTTTTGAAAGTGATAGTAAACAAAATGATTTAAAATGGTAGTATTTTGAAAGGAAAAATGCTTATGTTATCGAAAGGATTTTGAAAAACAGTGTATGAAAACATATTATTTTGAAATATTCAATAATTCTTTTAATTTGACATCCCCCTAAACTTGACACAGTCCTTGGAAGCTTGTTGATTACAAGTACTCTTCCTCTGAGTCTTTAGGGTTTGGTTCAGACCAAAAGAATTATCTAATAATTTCAAAAGATAATTGTCAGAACTAATTTCTTTTGATTTAGACTCCTCCTAAATTTGACACAACCTAGGAGTCCTTGTAGATCATGAAGTAGACTTTCTCTGTGTCTTTAGGGTTTATCAAGATCAAAAGGGGAATAAGCACAATTCTTAAAATGCATTTTGAAACATTTCGAAAGATAAAAATGAGTATTTGAAAGACATATTTTGAAATGATGATAATTTTTCAAAGAAATAGTGATATAATAGGGGTTTTGAACCAATTTTTGAAAATCTTATTTTGAGATGATAATACATTTTTAAAGCATAAGGTTTTTGAAAAATCTGAATTTTTGAAAAAAAAAATAACTTTTTAAAAGAATAAAAACACTCCCCCTATACCCGACACCGTTTGACTTTATCTAAGTGCCTTAAGGGACTTTAGTGTTGACCTAAAAGGCTTGTGTCTAATTGTGTAGGTCAAACAAATTTTTGAAAAAGATATAATTTTGATAACGTATAATATATAAGCACTCAGACAAGCATGAAATTCATAAAAATATTATTATGCTAAAGCACTATTTTGAAAATAGATTTTAGAAAAATATTCTAAGAATTTTGGAAAACAATTTTTGAAAAGCATTTTTCAATTTATTAGTCCTTAACATCTCACTCATTTTAGATGTCTCAGTACAAGCAAGCATCATTACCTTATGGGTGTATTGTGAGATGCTTGAATAATTTTTCTTTGAATTTTTGTTAAATCTAAGATTTAATTAAAACTTGTGTTAGATTCAAATTTATCAAATAGTAAATTGAATTTGAGTTTCGATAATTGGCTTCCAGGTCTTGGCGAGGCACAGAGGCCTTTTTTGGTCGTAGCCTTATTGGAGCAACAACTCTTTCCTTGACAAAGCCTTTTACCGAAAGTTCATTTTCAAATTACTTCTTAAAAAATTTTGGTCTAACTAGCTTATATTTTGGATCGGTAGCTTCGGCTAGTTCCACCAGACTAAACAGACCAAGTAGGGTACACCTTACCCCACTTGACCTTATTAGAAGGGCTTCCCTAACGTACTATCATCTCACCTCCACCTAATACTATGTTGTTCAAGTTTCAATTAGTCTTTTTCCTATAACCGTTCTAAATCATGCATAAGATTAAACATGAATGACATGACAGATATATATAAAATAGCAAATGCATGAGCATGGCAGTTATGCATGAGTCAAACAATTCAAAACACTTTACTTAAGTTTCTAATAATGTATCAAATTCCCGATTTGATACATGTCGTGTGAACCCGCGAATATGCCAACCCACTTTGACATATTTAATATTATTAAATTGATTGTTGTAGTTGCGTAAGATTTTATTTAGTTTGAGTTTAAGTTATTTAAGAATTAATTAGATTTAAGTTAATTGAAGTTAAATTAATTATGAATTAAATTAAGGACTTAAAATGAAATTAATTAAGGACTAATTAAAATAAAATTAATTAAGGATTAATTAATTAGGATTAAATAATTAGGGATTAAATTAATTAAGGTTGTTAAGATTTACTTTGATTTAAGTTTCAAACTTTCTGGGTTAGTTAATAGATGTGGGTTTAATTGTATCATCTTCATTATTTCAAAAATGTCTGATTCATCTACTATTTCTTCTTTATTTAATTTTTCAAGTTTTTCTAACAATTCCGCTTTGTTTGAATTTTTGTAGATTTTATTAACTGTAGCCTTGATTTTAGAAAATTCATCTTCCTATCATCAAAATTATATTCTTCTATATCTTCATAGTAGGTGGAGTAATTTTCAGAGCTACTAGTTAATATTTTATAATTATCTAAGAAATTAATAATTAAATCATTATCTAATAAGGTTTTATCTTTACTATCTTCAGAAATATCTTCAGAAACATCATCCTTATCCTCAGAAATATTTTCAATATTTTCAGAATTATTTTCAATACCATCCTTATCCTAAGAAATATCTACAATATTTTCATAATTATTTTCAATATTTTCATAATTAATCTCAATGTCATCCTTATCCTCAGAAATATCTTCAATATTTTTAAAATTATTTTCAATATTTTCAGGATTAATTTCTGAATTATCATTAAAATTTGCAGAGTTAATTACAGAATTATCATTAAAATTTTCAGATTTAATTTCAGAATTATCCTTAATATTTTTAGATTTAATTTCAAATTATCTTTGAAACTATCAGAATTAATTTTAGAAATTACTGCATTGATATTAAGGATTAAAAGGTTAATTTTGATATTTTAACATTATCTACATTTTGTAATTGGTCATGCAAAATATTGATTTGACTATACACACAGTTTAATTTTTAAAAAAATTATCTAAGTTATTATCATAAGACAGTGCAGGAATTTGAAAATCTTTACGAACATAAATTTTTCGTACCTTTGACGGACACTGATTCTTGTAGTGTCCGTACTTTTGACATTTGAAGCATTTTATATGGCTTTTGTCCCTCCGGACTCCTGGCACCAGTACCTCCTTTGTCGCCGGTGGTGTAGATCGAGTCTTACGCGTAGGACACTGATATTTATAGTGTCCCCTCTCCCTATAATTGAAACATATAATATGAAATTGAAAATTGGCCATAATTAAAGAAAATACCTGATTCACCCCTGGGCTCCCCCTCAACTCCTGGTGTCTTTGCTCCGTCGGCTGTTAGTCCGGTGAAGAGCTACCAGGCTCTAATACCACTTGTGGGGACCGGTGCCATCGATAGAGGGGGGGTGAATATCGACTCGTAAAAACTTTTGCGGAAACCGTGTCTTTCGATCGTTCTAGATATAGATTTAGTGCGCAGCGAAATACTAAAGAACAGAAAAGAAAGACACTTGTACACACGGGATTTTACTTGGTTCCCAATCCCCCAGGATCAGTTCATCCAAGTCCTAAGCACGGGAAACACCCGTCCACTAATGGTCTCCTTTCCGGATTTTTCGGAGATGGAGAAACCCGTCTTACAGTGTATGATTTACAATCAAAAAGTATTACAGAAAGTGAATATGGAAAGTACATCAAACCAAACAAACGGTCGAAGACTCGGCCGATCTGGAGCTCCGAAGTGCCGCGCACTTCCTCTCGGTGCCTCCTTGGTCGCAGAGCTTCATCTTTAGCGCTTTGTCATCACATGAAAAGCTCAGAATGATCTCAGAATTGGTGTTCTGAGTTGAGGGGTCAAAGCCCCTTTATATAGTCTTTTATTGGGTGCCTGTGTTGAAGGGGGCGCCTCACAAGGCTCGGTCAAATGTCATCTTCGCGCTGAACTTATAGCAGGGATAAGACCCTCTTCCCAGGCGCCTGTATCAACACAGGCGCCAGGGAGCCCTCAGGCGGTTGTTTTAACAGGCGCCTGGGAGGGGCTGCCCAGTCCAAGGCACCCTAAAGCTCTGGGGCGCCTATTTCATTACAGGCGCCCTAGAGGTCCTTCCAGGCAGCTTTTCGTTGTTTTCTCTTTGTCTTGCTTTCAACTTTAGGTACCTGCAATACAATCAAAGACAAGACAAATATACAAATATATATATTCTTAACCTTAACGAATTGGTTCTAACTTCGAGCTTCCCGTGAAACCCTAGGTCGAACCGATGCCTATGTTCCCATCCCGGGGGGACGCGCCTTTCACCTACTCCTCTCAGGAGACGGTTGTCTCCAAGCCCATCCGGTTGGACTTTTGCCCAGCTTTACTCACCAGGACTTTTGCCCAATCATACGACCAGGACTTCGTGCTCAGTCTACGACCAGGACTTATTGCCCAATTCCACGAACCAGGACTTCGTGCTCAACCTTCGGTCAGGTCTTCGGTGCCCAGCCCTCGGCCAGGACTTATTACCCAATTCCACGAACTAGGACTTCGTGCCCAACCCTGTGTCAGGACTTCGGTGTCCAGCCCTCGACCAGGACTTAGTGCCCAATCCATGATCAAGAATTAGTGCCCAATTCTTCGAACTAGGACTTATTGCCTAGGTTAACTAGGACTTTTCTTTACTTTGGTACTCCTTTCTTGACTAACCCTTCCTTGTTCAATGTATCACTAACTTAAGCATATTGTTAAACATTGAAACACTTAGAGGAGGACATCACTGATGCATCTTGCACCAACAAAGCTTAGTATGAGGACCCATGCTTGGACTCGAGTGCTAGGGCGGTTAATTACTGAAAAGTAGGACCTAACTCGCGAAGTGGATTTAAACCCAATTCCGGATCGATTTAGAATAGATTTCTATTTTCCAAGAATCATATCAAGATTCTTAACCCAGGGTAAATTATTCTAAATTTGCTCTGAGTTCTTTGACTTGAACTTTCAGGGAGGAATTCTCTTCCTCAAGTCTTTGGGCTTGAGTTGAGGTTTCTTCCTGAATTTGCTTAGTCAAAGGACTCGAGCTGGTCTCTTCCTTAAGGGGTTTTATCTCATCACAGAGAGACCTAACCTGGTCATTGGACTTAGCCAGTTTGCGAGATAAGTAGGAAATCAATTCATAAAGATCTGGTTCGAAAAAACTCGTTACCTTAAGTCGGACTGTTTCCAACAGTGAGACGGTTCCATGCTCCGTTTCTTCGTTCGATTTGGAGTCGATCTCATCTTGAGTCATTAAAGCGAGGAGGTTGGAATGCGTTGGTTCATCCTCGTCTGATTATGAAGACGACTCATCCCAGGTTGTTTCCAACGCCTTCTTCCTCCGATGCTTCATTGTCTCTTTCGCGTTTGGGTACTCAGACTTGTAATGCCCCTTCATCCCACACCCATAACAGGTGAGGTTTGCATTGTTCTTTGGTTCAGCTGGATCGTCCTTCGGCTGTCTCATTTTCTTCTTCTTTTGGGCCTTCTGAGCTCTAAACAGCTTTCGTACGATGTTCATAAACTCCGCCGGCTCTTCCTCTTCAGATTTTGAGTCAAAATCCGGTTTCGGTTCCAGTGTCTTCTTCTTAATTTTTCTTGCAATCAAAGCTACACCTTTCTCTACAAGCGAACCGTTAATCTACTCATGTAATTCGAATTTAGAAAATAACTCATCTAATTTTATTTTTGAAAGGTCCGTAGAAACTTTGTAGGCATAAACCATAAAAGCCCACAGCGAGTTTCTAGGGAATGAGTTTAACGTATTCCTGATTAAATCCCTATTCTTGATCTTGTGCCTGATGATGTGGAGTCTATTCATAATTTCTTGAATCCGAGCATGTAGTTGGAAAGCAGTTTCTCCGTCCTACATTTTTAGATTATATAGTTTATTCAACAAAAGATTGCGATGGCTCATCTTAGTGTCGGAGGTTCCTTCGTGGAGTTCTATGAGTTTGTTCCAGAGTTCTTTGGTGCTGCTGAAGGAACCAACGCGGTTAATCTCCTCCTTTGTAAGTCCACATTGGAGGGTCTGTATCACCTTTGCATCAGCTTCTATTCTCTTTTTGGCAGCGACATCCCATTTGTCGTAGCTCAGTACCACCCCTTACTCGTCACTTGGAAGTTCGAATCCGATTTGGATTATTATCTACATGCCCACCTAAGTTTTCAGGTGGACTTCCATCCGGCTCTTCCAATACTCGAAGTCTTCCCTAGAGAAGAGAGGGGGCGAGTAGTACTGTAGCCCTCTTGCAAGGCCATAAGGATAGATGAGAGAAATCTGAACTTGCAAAAACAAAAATAACAGAATGTACCAAGACTTTTGTCTTGCATTAGCAGTGTGGGGAAAAAAATATGACCGAAGAGAACTTAAACAAAAAGTGGCAAAATTACCCTTTTAAAAAGCTATGGAAAATCCGAAAAGTGCTCAAGTGGTGGTTTCACCAAAATTGAGCATCCCCCACTCTGATACCAATTGTAGGATCGAGATTGAGTGATAGAGGGGAGTGAATATCACTTCGCAAAAACTTCGGATTTAAAACAAATAACTAAGCGATAAAGTACACAGCAGAAGCTTTGAGAGTAAGCGTAGGAGTTAGAGAGAGAGAGCAGCGGAAACATGCAACAAATCACGATCGATAACTCAAGTTGGTTTTACTTGCTTCGGACTCTTGACCGGCGCATACTGCAAGGCACACGATCCTTGATCGTTTACTTTGGGCAATACTAATAATCGCAAGAATATTACAAATTACAGAACTGAAGTGTGCAATAAAAGAAAAACAATTATACCAACTCCTGAAATGAAAGGAAAATCATCATTCAGAGAGTCGGACGGCGTTTCAGCATTTATCGGAACTTCGGTCGTGTAGCACACAGAAGAAGAAAGTGATCGTAGTGTTTTAATTGATATACTGGACTGCTACACTCGACCCCTTTTTATAATACTTACTCAGGCACCTGAATGACCATTCAGGCGCCCACGTTGCAGCGTATCGGGCGTAAACTCTATCTGCTGCCCGGTCAAATTCTATCCTAGCCAGGCGCCTGAGTCCTTTTCAGGCGCCTAAGTGCTGATGTGGATCTTCCACTCAGCACTCGCCATGACAACCAGGATTTTGACCATTGCGCCAGCTCAGCCGCCGTCTGCTAGCTCTCAGGTGCCCCAGTCAAGCTGCTTTCTCCTTTTAGTTGCAATAAGGGTTAGTTCCATACATCCAATAATATATATAATTGAAATGTGTATGAATCACAGCTAGTGTTGTCTTCGTCCTAACATTCAAGTTTCACTCAAAACCCTAGGTCAGATCGATGCCTACTGTTTCCTCTCCGGGGAACACACCCTCACCTACTCCTCTCAGGAGAGTTTATCCATTAGTACAACATACCAGCTTAACTTAAACCCTTTGCCACTTATCAAAACAAGGTTCGATCTAGTACTTCCGACATCAACAGAAACTTTTAAGGCTTTTTACCATTTTCGTCGTATTTTCATCATTCGTTGACGACTCCTCCTCGATCGGGTTTTTCCTCGTGTTCAGAGTGACGTTGTTTGTTTTCCTACTCTTCCCTACACACCGAGATTCATGAAGCTCAAAAATCGAAAAGAGTTGTTCTAGAGTACTTGTCTCAAGGTCTTTTGATATGAAGTACGCGTCGATTACTGAGGTCCAACCCGGGGTTCTCAAGAAAACATTTAGTGCATACCGTTGAGCGTCGCGATTTGTTACCTTTTCACCTAGGTTCTCAAGGATCATCATTATCTCTTTTACCTTGGCGTGCAGTTGGGCAACTGATTGTCCGTCTTCCATTCGAAGGTTGGTAAGTTGGCTTCGAAAGATATCTCATCGTGCCAATTTTGCCTCCGAGGTGTCTTCGTGCAATTCCAGGACTTTTTCCAAAGTGCCTTTGCTGAGTCGTACTTCCCCATTCGATTGACATCTTGTTCAGGGAGGATGGTCAGTAGATGGAATTCTGCCTTTCTATTCATTATAGTGTCTGCTTTCTCCTTCGTGTTCCAGCAGTCCGAGTGGGTAGAACTATGACAACTGTACGCACCCTGCTATCACTGCTCCTTAGTGACCGAGTGGACAAGATGCTGGCGGAGGACACCCTCCTACCCCAAGCAATGGGGGAGTCTCGCTCTCATCTTCTCGTGTCTCAGGACGAGAAGGGATCCCTGGCTGCTACCACGCCCGGAACCACGCTCCAAATAGTGGCCGAATGGAGCAATACAGGGCAAATGCACACACTCTATGGTAGCCACTACCCCTGAGTGGATGTGTGTGCATATCCTCATGTAACTGGCGATGAGCTCAGACTACATAGGAGCCGATGATCGTCAGCATGCAACAATGCAAGGATGGTGCATGACACTAACACATACAACATCCACCAAGTCCTCATCTATCACCTCAGTGTGCTAGGTATAGGTCTAATCCTATATCATGGGATACAAGTAACCTACTAGGTATACTGAAAAAGTAACTAGTGATCCATCAATGTCAACATGCAAGAGGACATAGCATTATATCTATGCACATATATACACATGACAACTAGTGAGACTGTATATAACAAAAAGAAAAACCACCTCAAGGATAAGCAACAGATGTCAAGTAAAGGTATACTAGAACAGATATAGCGCATAAACTTACTGTTGGAGCAATCGACCCTAAGATGGTCCGGAGTGACCATAGGTTTTGATGTTTGGGCAAAGGGTTTAAGTTAGGTTTACCCTTATTTACTTATATGTGTATGTTGAGTGTGCAGGTTGTGCAGGTTACACATATGGACTTGACTGGACGGCCTCGGTACGGTGAAGGATGGCATGGAGGCAAGCTGGAGGCTTGCGTGCGCATCCGAGGGACCTTGGAGAGCAGGACGATGAGCTGATGGGCGTGAACTTCGAGGCATGCGTAAAGGATGGCATGGAGGCAAGCTGGAGGCTTGCGTGCATCCGAGGGACGGGAGTCGAAGATGAAGAGGGCGCGAAGGCAATAGTCGAGGCTGCGGAGGAGGAGTCAATCGAGTCGTGAGGGTCGAGTGCTATGTGAATGTACTCGGGAAGGATTTCAGCTAGGGACCAGTCGACTGCCCTGAGGCAGTCGACTGGTAGGTGGCTGGTGAGCTGGCTGAGAATTCGAACGTTGAGGTGCAACGGTCGAATCTGGCTGGCACCAGTCGACTGCCCTGGGGGCAGTCGACTGGTAGCGAGGGTTTCAGCCCGAGTCCTATTTAAAGAGGACTTCGTGGGGGCTGAGATTCTTGACGAGTTTGGTCTTGGTTAAGGACCAAACAGTAGTCTTTGTGCTCAGAGGTTCTCAAGGTGTTGTGGTGAGGTTTCTCCACCCACAAGGACCGACGAGAGCTAGCCGGACGTTATCCGGGGAGTGATCCACCGACGGATTCTTGGATTAGTCACCTGGCCGGGGTGGATACCAAGTAAATCGGTTTGTTAGCATTGTTTCTTTATTGTTAGTTTTTATTTTGTTTGTATTTCCGCTTGCGCGCTAACAATCTTGTAGAGAAGAACCGACAAACGCTATTCACCCCCCCTCTAGCGTACCGAAAATGATCCTACAGTTGGTATCAGAGCAAAGGACCGCTCTTGATTGGACTAATCGTCGAGGGAGCACACGCTAGAGGAAAAGAACCATGGAAGATAAACTTGGGGAAGACATCTACACTCCACCAGCCTACGATCATCAAGATTTCGACTTTTGGAGGACAAGGATCGAGACATGGTTCGAGATGGAATGGGACCTTCGAATCGCGCTTGAAGAGTCATATGAGACTCCAAAGGATATGCACGGGAAGAGGCTTAGGCCTAGATATTGGAGTCAAGAACAACAAGATCAAGCGAAAGTGAATAAGAAGGTAATTAGCATTTTGGTAAATATTTTGCCTAATAACATTTTGAGTTGTGTAGGTAAATATCAAAATGCATATGAATTGTGGAGCAAAGTGAAAGAAATTCATGAGAAACCTACACAATCTCAAGAGTCCAAAGAAATGTGTTAAATGGTTCTAGAAGAAGAATTGACCATCTCATCAAGTGAAGTGGAAGAAGAAAGTGAGATGTCATCTACCTCATCTAGAGAAGAGGAGGAGGTCACCACCTCAAGAATAGAGGGGGAGGAGAGACCCTCGTTAATGCCGGAACAAGAGGAGGCATCCACATCATCAAAGGTTGAAGAAGAAGCTCCAACCTCCACCAGAGCAAGAGCCAAGGACCATATCACATGCTTTGGGTGTAATGAAAAGGGGCACTACAAGGACAAGTGCCTGAAAGGTAAAAAGGAGGTAAAATCTACACTCATTTCAAGTTCTTTTAAATCTAACATGAGTTGTAGGAATGGAGGAGCCAAGAAAAAAAAAGAAAATCCGATGCTTCACATGTGGAGAGCTAGGGCACTACCACACCAAATGCCCTAGAAAAGGAGAATTAAAGAAGATAGAAAATTTGAGAAGATGGGAGAAGGAGGAGAGAAAGAGAAGAAGCTTCCATCAAAGGGGAACTTCAAGGGTAAGGGAGGTAATTCCTAACCCTAGATTGAAATGTAATTCATATTTAAGTTCCTCTATCCATGATAGAAATAGAATTAATCATTCATCCACGCATGCTAGTTTTCATGAAAAATACTTAATGGTGCATAACTTTGGATTTAGATATAATGATAGGACTAGGGTTAACAAGGTAGATCATAGCCCTAGGAAAAGCATGCATTATGAGCCCAAGACCTCTAGACCTACGAATAATGGCACTAATCCCAAAAAGGGGAGGAATGTGCCTAGAAAGAGGTTAGGCCTAGGAATGTCCAAGGTGGACATATGGGTTCTAGGGTTAGAACTCTAGAGAGAGAAAATCAAGCCTTGAGGACAAGGCTTGATACATTAGAAAAGGCCCTAGATAGATTCACGATTGGATCTAAGGGCTTAGACATGATGTTGGGTAGTTTAAAACCCAACTATGATAGATCGGGTTTGGGATACCGATCTAAGACTTCCAAGGCCAACAAAAAGAAATATGCTGGGAAGGCATATGATCATGGCAAGAAGGAGAAGTCCAAGGATGGCAAGGGGGTGTCATCCAAAGGGAAAGAGAATGACCTAACCAAAGACAAGGTGTCTAGGGTTAAAAGGGTTCGTTTTGTAGGCCAAGAATCACCGGAGGCTCACCGGTGTGGTCTAGTATGGGTTAAGTCACCTAGGGAGGTGGCTAGGGCTCAGAGCTCAAGGGGGATCTCTAGGAGCCTTTGGGGTCCATGTTAAATGGATCTCAAAAGTTTCTCTACTAGGAAATTGGGTGAAATGTGCCAAAAAGGATTGGAAGACTTGGCTAAATCTTAATCCTAGGTTTTGGCACATTAGATGGAGTTTTAGGGAGAAAATGGTAATGATAAGGTTATAATTGGTAAAATTGGGTTTTAACGTGTAAATACAATGTAATTGGTTGGTAGAAATGAATTGTGATCAAGCATTGGAAGATACATTAAGAAGAAGTCGAAGTTAGAACTTTTGGGTTGAGTTTAAATGATACGTTTTAGAGTAAGTTGAGTTTCGTGCCAAACTTGGGATATGAAGTACATTTATTTGGAAACATATTTTTCCCAAGTAAACATAGGCTTCACAAATCTCCCCACAAAATTTCAGATTTTTTGGAGATTTGTAGAATTATTTAGGCATTACTGAAGTTGGGCTGAAAAACCTGAAAATCAGGTATCAGTCGACTGCCATGGGGGCAGTTGACTGATCTAAAGCCCAGGAACCTTCTGTGAGTTTTCGCAGTCGACTGCCCTGGGGGCAGTCGACTGGTCAGTAAGGATAGAGAGAAATGACTTTGGATCATAGGAGATGGTATTAAAATTAAAATCCTTGGTTATATTCCTTGAGTTAAGGTGTGCCTCATGGATTAATGGTGATTATATGAAATAAGGCAATATGGAAAAGTTCAAGGAAGTTTGATAAGTTTCTCATGTGTATCTAAGATTTAGAGATAAAAAGGGGAAAACCTTCATCATATTAAGGATATGGATAAAGAAATAAATTGAGGACAATTTCATGTGTCGAATTATGATGGTTAGCTTTGACAAACATATGGAATTAGAGATACATTTGCAAATTAATACGAAATGTCAATCTTTTCAAGAAATTAGGAATTGTACCAAAAGTCAAGCACACTTGACATTTTCATGAAATCATATTTTTCTAGGATAGGGTATATCCTAGCAAGTGTGCTTGCCAACCATTAAATTGTTTTAGGTCTTTGTTGAGTTCTTTTTGGCACTAGGGATAAGGTTGCTTGGAGCAATCCTTAAAGGTGTACAAGGGAGAAGAACTTGAAAGTTGAGTTGGGTAGAACTTAACTTGGTGTTAAGGTGTTAAGTTGGGAAGAACTTCACCTAGATAAATGAAAATTGGGAGAAGGCATCGGTTAAGGGGGAGGTTACCTCCTTGGTTGCCTTAATTTTCATAACAAGAAAAATTTTGGGATATATGGTGAATGGATCTTAGGAGGGTTGTTCCTAGAGGTCTAGATGGACCATGAGATGTGCCAAAAGAATTGGAGACGGACTTGAGTCTCAATTCTTGGGATTTGGCACGTTAGATGTAGGTTCCATGCATGGAAATATGACATTTGGATCATATAGCATGAAAATTGGTTTTTGATATACAAATACCATGTCAATCAATGCTAGGGATGCATTGTGGGGTGGCATAGGCAGAGACATCAAAGAGAAACCAAAACTAGGACCTTTTGGGCAAGGTTTGAGTGAACCTTTTTAGTTAGTTTTGGGTTTTGTGTCAAACTTGGGAATGGTGATAGATACATTTTGGAATATATTTTTCCAAGTAGGTATGGGTACCACAAATGTCTCCACAAAATTTGGGAATTTTTGAAGATTTGTGGAATTTCTAGCGCATTTCTGAATTTCGTCAGAAAGGCTGAAATTTTGATTTTCAGAGTATCAGTCGACTGCCCTGGGGGGCAGTCGACTGGTCAAGGCTGAATTTTGTTTCAACAGCTGGGTATTTGTCCAAATGATGAAAACAAGTGTATGGGGGCTAGTACACATTGTTTATGGTCATTGGGGATTAAAAGAACCGATAATTGGAATATTGTTGGGTTCTTTTTGATGTTAGGCAAAGGGGGAGAAATGTTGGGTTTAAGTTGGGAAACCAAACACACCTTTGCTAGAAACCCTAGGTTTAGGGGGAGCTAAGATTAAGGGGGAGCATGGTTGCTCCATTCTTGGCGTAAGGGGAACCTGAGAAAGATTCTTAAAAAGCCTTTGTAAGTCCAATGTAGGGGGAGCTTGGGAGAAGCTTTAAAAAGCCCGTTTTGGTGAAATTCCTAACTTGAAGGGTTAGGTGTGTGAAAAGTCCTAGCTTGGAGGGCTAGGTGGTGAAAATCCTAACTTGGAGGGTTAGGTGTGGGGAACCTTGGGATAGGTTTTAAAAAGCCCGTTTCAGAAAAGTCCTAACATGGAGGGTTAGGTGTGGGAAGCCTTGGGATAGGATCCATCTTTGCATTACATATGCATTATTTTTGTCATTGACTACTGTTTTGTTTTCCTAACTTAAACGGATTGCAAACATCAAAAAGGGGGAGATTGTTGGAGCAATCGGCCCTAAATGGTCCGGAGTGACCATAGGTTTTGATGTTTGGGCAAAAGGTTTAAGTTAGGTTTACCCTTGTTTACTTATATGTGTATGTTGAGTGTGCAGGTTGTATAGGTTACACATATGGACTTGACTGGACGGCCTCGGTACGGTGAAGGATGGCATGGAGGCAAGCTGGAGGCTTGCGTGCGCATCCGAGGGACCTTGGAGAGCAGGGACGATGAGCTGATGGGCGCGAACTTCGAGGCATGTGTGAAGGATGGCATGGAGGCAAGCTGGAGGCTTGCGTGCATCCGAGGGACGGGAGCCGAAGATGAAGAGGGCGCGAAGGCAATAGTCGAGGCTGCGGAGGAGGAGTCAGTCGAGTCGTGAGGGTCGAGTGTTGTGTGAATGTACTCGGGAAGGGTTTCAGCTAGGGACCAGTCGACTGCCCTGGGGGCAGTCGACTGGTAGGTGGCTGGTGAGCTGGCTGAGAATTCGAACGTTGAGGTGCAACGGTCGAATCTGGCTGGCACCAGTCAACTGCCCTGGGGGCAGTCGACTGGTAGCGAGGGTTTCAGCCCGAGTCCTATTTAAAGAGGACTTCATGGGGGCTGAGATTCTTGACGAGTTTGGTCTTGGTTAAGGACCAAACAGTAGTCTTTGTGCTCAGAGGTTCTCAAGGTGTTGTGGTGAGGTTTCTCCACCCACAAGGAGTGACGAGAGCTAGCTGGAGGTTATCCGGGGAGTGATCCACCGACGGATTCTTGGATTAGTCACCTGGCCGGGGTGGATACCAAGTAAATCGGTTTGTTAGCATTGTTTCTTTATTGTTAGTTTTTATTTTGTTTGTATTTTCGCTTGCGCGCTAACAATCTTGTAGAGAATAACCGACAAATGCTATTCACCCCCCCCCTCTAGCGTACCGAAAACGATCCTACACTTACTGTTATCTATAACAAACTATGCATAGCAAAATGACAATATCTAAAGAGATAAGTCAAAGGTACCCGCCTCAAGAGAGATGCTCGTATCAGAAAAAAACCTCCCTTCCGCTAGTCAGCAATGATAAACCAATCAATGCCCTATATCAAAGGCATAATGTTTAGCTACAATACATAATTTATAGCTAAACGAGTTACCTCAATTTATTAGGATCGTCCTAATTATCCTGTTTCATTGAAGTAGTTACAATTAAATGAGTAACCCTTAATTATCCCAAGTTACCTAGATTAGATTCATATTAGGTTTTCGAAACCCGAATCGATCAAGTTTAGGTTATTAGGTTTAATCCCCCAATTAACCCTAATCATGCCACAACCTAACTAGATTAGGATTTTAACCACTGAATGGATTAATTTCCACCTCAACAAATAGAACCCACAACGTATCAGAATATTCTGATCAAGATACAATGTGTCCCACAAATTTGCTATCAACACAACCATTCGATTAACCCTAGCAACATCATGAACATGTCAGAACAATAGTTGAAGACATACTACAGTATGGAAATCCCAACAATACCAAAAGATTCAAAACAACCAATCGATCCCTTAACACTTGATCACATTCAAAACTACACTACCCCTTGGTTGCTCATGGCTAATACCAAATACAAAAGCAAATGAATTCCAACCATCAAACCGTAACTCGAATTCCTACAGTACATCTCATCTAGACAAGAAGAACTCATAGTAGAACTCCAAACTAAATTTGCTTGCTAACCCACCAACAAACGGATCACACACAACAAGCTCCACCTGATCAAAACCCAAATGCACAAAAATCACAGCAGTACAATACCATTTAGATTCAACCGGAACATCACTATTCTAAATTCATGAATCAAACATTTCTAGCAATCACCCAAACCAACTAAGTAGTATCATCCGAAATGCACCCAATCCTTACCTCTAATCTAAAACAAACCACAGTAGTTTAATCTAAGCTTAGCCCACCAATTAGTTCCAAAACAGATCAGGAACAAATGAAAACCCCAATTCCAGATCAGAACATCTGAAGAATGAACTCACACCAACAAAATAGAGGAAGAAGGCAAACTCACAAACCGAATTCAAATACTAAGCCAAGGGGAAAAAAATAACCACTATAGATCCAAGTCTCCACTGACAAAAGCTCCAAATCAAACCCATAGCCACAGATCAGAAGACAAGCCCAATCCCAGAACAGAGATCACATTGCCCTACTAATCATCCAAGATCAATATTGAAAGAGCGCATCTTACCTGGAATGAGACCCGCGACAACATCCCTGCTCGATTCCCATGAATTCGTGCACGCTTAGAAGGAGGAACCAATCTCCAGCCCTAGATCCGAATCACTTCAAAGGCAGTCGGATCGCTGCCGACGAGCACTCCCCCTTGCGTCGACCATGACAGCAGAGGAGAAGATGCGATGTAGAGAGAAAAGAGAGGATTCACGTCGAGTCTTACTTAGGTTGCGGACGAAGTCGGAGAGGAAAAAGATAAGGGGTTTGCTGCGATTCTAGGGTTCATGGAAGAGAAAGGAGAAGAGGGGATTAGGGGAGAAGGTGGCTGCGGCTAGGTCATCCAGAATGGGAGAAATGGAGTGTTCATAATGGGGATGGCTTTTGCAGAAAAGTCCCTCAATTCTTCGAAATCCAAACATTACTCTTAGGGTAAGGTTTTAACAGTTTACCCCTCTAAATTTATGTAATACACCTCAAGTCTCTAAGGTTAAATAGTTTATTAGCTTAACCCCTTAACTTTAGTTAAATTTACATAAGCCAACTTATTTGAGGTTTTCTTTCATGAAACCCTTGATAAGTTTTAAGTTTTTACAATAAAGCCCCTTGGGCTCCTCCCGTAGGGTCGGAAACCCTAGACTCTATTCGAAAAAATCCCGAAAAATTTTCTTGTTCGGATTTTTGAATTGCCGTATTTTACATTCTCCCCCACTAATAAAAATTTGGTCCCCAAATTTTCCCATTCCTCATACGGCACACACTAGCATCAAAACATATCTATACTCATCATGAGTAATCACTTCGGCCGATACCCTATGGTTTCACTGCTACAAAGCAACTGGAGTTATCAATCCAGAGGTTATCATCTGATAACCAGGTATGCCCGATCAATCATTCAATCATCACACCTATCCAGGGCACTCAATCTTAAGATCACTAGCACCAAGTCTATGCTTCGATCCTCAAACGTCAAACGTTCAAATTCATAAATATCACCAAAGTATCCACAAGTCAATAACAACCTCCCAAACATCACAAGTCATATATATATATATATATATATATATATATATATATATATATATATATATATATATATCCTCTAATAGACCATCAGAAACTAACATATAATTTAGAGATTGTGTTAGATTCGACTAAATTAAATACGGACCAGAAAATTTTGGGTGATTTGCCAGAGATGTTTAGGGTTTCCGAAACTTAACAGGGGTTTGAATGAAAGAAAAACCCATAGTATATTAGAATCTAAATGAAGGAGAAACTTAAATTCGAGGTCTGGAATTGGTTTAGAGAATTTTGGAGGAGCTAAATGCTTAAGTTCACTCAAGTTAAGGGTTGAATATGGATAGGCTAAATTTGGGGGGGGGGGGGGGGGGGGCTATGTGCAAATGATCAAACATTAAAGCCTAGAGTCTCCTCCTCCGCCCGAATCCTTGCGACGCAACTGAGTGTGGGTTTCCCAGCCATCCTCTTCTCCATTCGCGGCCACCATCGAAGACGCCTCCACGTGCATGGGAGATGTGGGCTTGATCCAGCTCTTCCGATTGAGGGTTCTTGCGCTCTTCTACTCGATCCGACGCCCTGAGCAGAGGGAGTGAAGAGAAACGATCGATGAGTCAGGAGATTTAGAACTCTTCATCGCAGGTCAGAGGAGGTGGGCATCCACGATTCGTTGTCGCAAGCAGCAAGGGGGTAAGGAAGTATAGTGTGGATTTGTTTTCTTCCACCCACAACTACCTTCACATTCCCTTCCTCAGATTTCCCTTATTGCGAGTTCAGGGAGGTTGGGTTAGGGTAGGGCAACGTGGTTTGCAGCTGCTATTATTGATGGATTTCGCTTCGCGAGGGAATTCCAGCGCTTGAGCCTGGATCGAGTCTGATCTGTGCAAGGGAACTGCTCCGGCACATCCTCAGGTGAGTTGCGAAGTTGAATTTGGTATTGTGTGGTTGTTTCGGTCTTGTGGTTTATCTTGCCGTAAGCCTTGTGTGAGCTGTTCATGATTTGGATCAGTGAGTTACTTTGAGTTATTATGATTGGAATGGAATTCTAATTTGGATTAGAATTTAAATCTGTGCTTGTGATAATATGATGTGGGTTTTGTTTTGGAATTTGGTTTTGGTTCTGTAAGATTTCTTCCAATCAGATTTAGGATGTGGATCTTGGTTTTTGAATTGGTTTGGATGAGGTTTTTCGATAGCAGTTAAATTGTGGAATCTTAGACTCACAACCCAATTTGTTACTTGTATGTGTTAGATCAGGTTGTATGATAATAGTTTGAGCTAGGGTTTTGTTTTGGAATCTTTATCTATTTGGTGATAGATGAATTTTGTTTTAGGAATTAGGTTTGATTTGGTTTAGTGTAGATGAAGTGTTGTAAATCAGCAGGTGGATTTGAAATCTGTTCTTAATTGGATTAGGTTTGGTTGAGGATTAAGATCAGATAAGTCCTTTGGATTGTGGAGATACATTGTTTAGCTCGATGTTGTTTTGTTAAGATAGCTAAGCTTTGATTTATGATACAGGGCGTTGATCAGATACGGATACCTGGACGCAAGGGGTTCTCTATGTACGAGTTCCTTTATCGGAGGCGGGTACCCCTGACTTATCTTTTCAGATACTGTCTTACTATTATGCATAATTTGTTATAGATAGCAGTAGGTTTATACGTTATACCTGCCTTTGTATATCATGATCTAATAGCTGTTGCTTACTCTTCTTAGATGATTCCTATTGAGTTTCATATAGTCTCGTTATCTATTTTGCGTGCTTATGTGTACAAATACAGTAATAGGTCACTTTGTGTATCTGTAATTGGATTGATTCCTATATATATACCTTGCTTGGATACCTAGGGTAGAATGGTTAGATCTGGATACATGTGTTAGACCTATACCTTTCATACTGGGGCATTGGTTGAGGATCTGGTTAGTGATGAGGGTGTCATTAGCATACTTTACCCTCCAGGTTGCATACTGAGTTGTAGGCTCTGTATGATTGCATACTGGCGACCATCGGCTTCCCCAGGGTTTGAGTCCGTCGCGTAGTCAGGTTTCTGGTTTGATTGAGCTATGAGCACGATGCTATTATCATGATGGAGACCATCGGCTCCCCTGAGGTCTGAGCCCGTCTCCAGTCATGCCTGCATCATATTTGCATCGGCACGAGTGCTAGGCGTCATATTTGCATAGCCACAGATGTTGGGCTACATACTTGCATTGTCACAAGTGCTAGGCGTCATACTTGCATTGTCACGAGTGTTGGGCATCATATTTGCATAGCCACGAGTGTTGGGCTACATACTTGCATCGCCACGAGTGTTGGGCTCATAATTTGACAGGCCCAAACTATGTGTCACGAATGTGGGCCTCAAATTTAAATGTATATGAATGCTGAAAACCCTTTTTGCAATCAAAATATGAAAACGTAGTAAAGGGGCCATAGGTCGTATTTTTCTCGGGGCTAGTTGTCGTTGTGTTCGATTCGTGCTTGTATTTATGTGTCGTTTGTGTTTTCGGGTTTCAAATAAAGATTTGGGTTTGGGTTCAATTCGAAATGGAAAACATGAGGAAAAGAAAGATCTTAGCTAGACGAATTCAACAAGGTATGGCAATTGATGAACTTAACCAACGAACAACTCAATCAAAGCATTTACACAATTTCGTTTGCAAGAATGCACTTCAAACTGATTTAAACTTAAAGCATCACCACTCAAGCCGAAACTTAACTTGATACCTAAATGCAAGCAAATTAATCAAATCAACTTGATACCAAGTGAAGAAAAACTCATGTGCCAAAATCTAAAGCTAAGTGCAATTTTGATTGGTTGCTTGATACAAGGGCAGATCTACAAATGATGTGAAGCAAATTATGTTAAGTAAATGGATGTGAAGCAACCAAATCAAGTGCAGATTTCAGTCATGCAAAAATTGAGCAAAATTGATATGCAGAAATGAAAATGCCCATGTCAGAAGCAATTGAATGAAGACACAAATTATAACTGCTAAGCTGGAATTTTGATACACAACAAACTGATATGCAGTGATTGAAGTTGGTACGCAAAAGAGGGTGATACGCAGCTCAGGGAAACCGCTGAGTTCAAAAGCAAAGGTGTGCAGAATTGAAGGGTACAGAACTTTTCAGCCAAGCTAAATGCAGAGAATGTTGCTGGCTGAACTGGCAGAAATATGACTGCACTCACAGAAATTAAGATTGAATGCAGAATCTTATAAAGTATGCTTAACAAATAAAACAACTACACTGTAATTTCGGAAGAGAAAACTTAAGCCAGAAGCAGGGATAAATGCAATGCAACAGCTGAAAAGATTTGCAGAAATTACTGCAGAATTGCAGCAATACTCCAATGCAGAATTCAGACAAGTTGAGAACAAAATTCTGAAATGAATTCAACCACCAAATGCAGAACAACTCATGCGATTGAAATCGAGGACACAATTTTAGTTTTCATGTGAAATTCAGCTGAGTTAGTATTTGATTGACATGAATTCAGATTCCAATTCAATGACACAAGGACTGATGCTCAGGAACATCTCACGTGCAGAGCTGAAAACTGGAAACAGGGGATTGATACGCAAGCTTTAGCTGGGAAACAAACTGAAATTCGGACTTACCAAGCTAAACAACATTCAGAAATGAAGCTAAGATCTAAACAAACTTAGACTAACTGAATTAACTCACCGAAAGTGAAACAAACTGAAAATTTTAGAAACTGAATTGCAAATTCAGAAATGAACTGATACGCAAGGTTTTAAAATGGCACGCAACAATATAAGCTAAAGTAAACTGAAATTTAACTCACTCTATCACTAAACAAGTTCCTAAATTACTGAACTCGAAGATTTAAAGCTAGATTACAGCTGAAACAATGCAATAAATGAAATTAACCAATCTGAAACGAAGACAGAAACAAAACTAAAGCAGAATTGGAAATTACAGCTACAAATAACTGAAATTAACTAAGAAATCTAAACCCCAATCGCTCCATTAGCTCAAGGTCTCCTTGTCCTTGTTTCTCTTTTTTTTCTGATTTTCTGTTTATGTTTGCAACCATTTCTTCTACCTCAGCCCTTCTTCTTTTTGGTCAGGCTTCCATTGCAATTCAGCTTTGAAACTTCTGTTATGAACTAGAGACCTCAAATAGAGCCAAGTAGAGAAACTCACAGATTTTTACCCAAACTGCTTTTTTTTTTCTTTGCTCTCAAACCTATTGAGGGAGTCAAACTTCATTTGGAACATTTCGGACCAGCTAGTATCAGAGTTCATATCAGTAAAACTTGAGACATCCAATAACAATTAGGGACAAAAATTTGATGTTCCAAATATTACCTTCTCTAACCCTTGCAACTCCCTTTTGATACACTCACTTCAAGTTGGCACCAATCTTCAATTTGTTTTTTTTTCTGTTTCTAATTCCAGCTCACGGCAGATTCAATTCAAATCTCTGATTTCTTCACATCAGTTAGCATAAGGAGTAATTAAGCACTTAAAGTATTCCACATCACAAATTCTGCTCAACAAAGTTAAATTTCAGCCTTGGTTTTGCTCAACTCAGCTCAGCAGTTTTTTTTTTCTTTGTTCTGATTTCCTCCACTTGCCTTCACTGGACATTTGCTCCCCAATAAGTTGAATTCAGCTAAAAACATTTGGCCAATTCTGTTCAGATGCAGCAAAGCATTGCTGATTAAAGAAAACCAAGTTCAGTTTTGGATGGATACAAACTGTGCTTAGCTGCTTAAGTTCCAAATCTGCCCAGCTGTAGTTCCAAAGCAAACTGACTAACACAGCTGCAATTTCAAAGGATACTGAAATCACTCAGCAGCCCTTGCATTAGTCTCAATTCAGATCAGCTCCGGTCAGTCCAGCTACTCCAAATCAGCACTCAGCAAACTCAGATTTAGCACTCCTTTCAGCTTCTTTTCAGCCTTTGTTCAGATCTTACTCAGACTCCCTGTTTTATACAGCTACCCTTCAGCTTCTAGCATATGGTTCTGATTTTTCCGAACAAAATACAGCTGCAATTGTGAGTAATTCTGATCACAGAAAATTTTTCCTTGCTTTGGCACCAACAATTTTTCTCACTACTTTTTGAGTGCAATTTGTTTCCATTTCAGATTTTTGTCTTGGCACAACTTCTTGGATCTTCAATTGATGATAAAAACTCTAGATGCTTCAATTGATTTCCATCTTTATTCACTACTTCTTGCTCATTCTTGGCACCAAACTCACTCACTTGGCACATGAAATTTTTTTTTTTTCCGAATTGAAATGCATCCTTGATAAGAATTGCTTCCAAATCACTAGTCACTCCCCCACACTTAAATCTTTGTCCGTCTTAGGCAAAATAGCATTAAGAAACATCTCAAACAACAAATCCATAGAAAAAAGAGGGTAAGAGTAGGAAATAAGTAAAGAAAAATGGAATGAGCATGATTTTTGTCAAAATTGAAATGGAAAGGTAAACAAAGGGATTAGCCTCTATAGATGTGATCCAATCATTGAAATATGATTTTGAAAGAACCTAAGCAAGTTCTAGAGCACAATGACATATGTGTATCACAAAAGTAAGGCTAATTCTCACAAGGTAAAAATAATTCATCTCACGTCCTCAATTAAGAATCTAAAGCAAAGTAGTACTCAAGCATCCAAGAATTCATCCATTAGCTCAAACCCTATGTTTTAACAACCAAATTTAATTTATTTTCCAAAAGACTCTAAAATGCTATGGAATAACCTAGAGGGATTCATTTATTTCTACTCATGTAAGAAACAAACTTCCAAGAGAACTAACATGCTTTTATTGACAGGGACTCAATTTAAAAGAAAATCCTACTTCTAGAAAGCATAAAAGTGAAAAATGCAATAAAAGAAAATACAAGAAAGAACAATCTCCCCTTTATTCTGGTGGACGGAGCCTATCCAGAAGTAGCCTCCATCGTGGTAGTGGAGGAGTCTGGGTGGCTGGGAGAATTAGGACTCCCCCACACTTAAACTTTGCAGAAAAATGCTCAGGTGGCCGCAGGCGATTCAGGTTCAATAGCCATTGAAGGAATGGAGGGCTATGGATTAAAGTAAGATTTTCTCCTCCTTCTTGATGCCTTTCAGAAGTCCTTCTAGGAGGCTGGAGTCTGTTCAGTTGGAGCACCCACTCCTAAAGTCTTCTGGACCCTGCAAAACAATGTAATACCTCTCTCAAGCGTGCAGGGTCAGAAAGAAATAAAATAATATCAGTCTCTGCATAAAATGAATCTAAATCTGCATCATGTCCAATTAAATCAATTCTTGGTGCCTCAATAAAATTTTCACAATTATTTCCTACAAAATTTGCATCCAGATACTCATCACAAATAAAGAAATCAATTTCTGGCACATCAATAGAAATTTCACAATTATTTCCTATCAAGAATGTATCAAGCAATGTGTCACAGCCAATAAAATCAATCTCAGATATCTCCATAAGTTTCTCACATTCAACCTCAGCATAGGATATAGCAAGAGATTCATCAAAATAAATAACATCAATTTCAGGCACTTCTAAAAATTTTTCACAATTCATATCCACAAAAGATGTATCAAGAGATTCATCATAACAAACAATATCAATTATAGGTGCCTCTAAAATTATTTCACAATCCATATTTACAAGAGATGTATCAAGTAATGCAGTACCACCAATGAAATCAATTTTTGGTACCTCTATTGGATTTTCACAAACACTCTCTACACAAGGTATATCAATAAATTCATCAGAATCAATAAAGTCAGCACTAGGTACCTTTTTGAATTTTTCTGAACAAAGAGGAGAAATACTTACCTGAGCGTGCTGGAGAATATCTGGAGGTTCTACAAGAGTAGATGTAGCCATGGCCTCCTCCTGATCAAGTACATGCTCCTCTTCAGCCTCAAGCTCTGGTGGACACTCAACTGGTGATCCTTGGGTGCTTGCTTCTACCATGCAAGTCCCTACACTTTCTGGTTCATTCTCTGAATCTTGTGGTGGTCCCTGGGGCTTAGTGCAATCCCCTACACCTATGAAATCATCTCCTATGCATTCTTCTTCTACAATATCTGCAGCAACAATATCAGAAAAATTAGGACCATCAATAATGCTATCATCACAAAATAAGAGTCCAGAATGGTCCTGTGGAGCTTCAGTTTCTTCTTCTGGAGCTGAAAAATTTGGAAATGGATTTTGAATAGGAATCTCCGGAGGGATGCATGCTGTAGGTGCCCTATATTTGATGACTTCTTCTTCTTCTTCCAAAATTGCAAGATCCATTAAAGAAAGATTTGGCCCTGCACTAGGGTCACCTTGAACTGATATGAAACTAACTCCGGGGCTCTCAAAATTAAAAATAGTTTGAGAAGCTAATTGTCCTGATCTTTGGGATTTTATCTGATTCAAATCACTAGCCACTTGTTCCATTTGCCTTCCAAGGTTTTGAAGTTCTTGTTGAAACATTTGTTGAAATTGAGACTGTGGGGGTTGATAAAACTGCTAATTAAACTGCTGAAAAGTTATTTCACCACTTGGTGGAGATGGCTGAAAATTGTAGCCCTGGAAATCTTGGATCTGAGGTTGAAATTGTGGTGGTGAAAACTCAAATTGGGTGGGCTGGAAATTCTGATTAAGATGCTGAAATTCTTGCTGAAATTGCGGTTGGAATTGTTGTGGTGGTTCGAATTGTTGACATGGTAGCTGATATTGCTGAATTGGTTGATCAAAATTCTGAAATGGTGGCTGCCCATGCTGAAACTGTTGAAAATTTGGTTGACTTGGCTGCTGAAATTGGAAGGGCTGACTTGGCTGACAATTAGGCTGAAAAAACTGATTTGGTTGAACTTGATGGAAGGGTGGTTGCTGAAAATTCTGATTATCTAAACACCCTTGCTGAAACTGAAAGTTTGGTTGCTGAAAATTCAAATGGGGCTGCTGGAAATCAGAATATGGCTGCTGGAATTTTTGGAGAGGCTGAAATTGTGGCTGAGGTGGCTGAAATGTAGGCTGAATCGGCTTCTGGTAAGTGGATGACTGAGCTTTACGTTTTTGTTGGTAGTCCAACTCCTTAACCCTACACTTCAACTCCACCAATGCCTCTTTTATCTCTGTCCAGAACTCTGGTGACCACATTTTGATCTTACAGCCCTATCACAAAACAAACAAGAAAAATGGCAGCAACCGTATATGAAAGATAAAGCAAAATAAAACAGAACCCAATGATATGTCTAAAGCATACAAGCAAAAATCAAACAAATCAACTAGTTGGTTCCCCGACAACGGCGCCAAAAATTTGACGGACCCAAAATAGATTGTCACGAATGTGGGTCTACCAAATTTAGATATGAATGAATGCTGGAAACCCTTTTTACAATCAAAATCTGAAAATGTAATATAGGGGCCACAGGTCGTATTTTTCTCGGGGCTAGTTGAGGTTTGTTTTATTCGCGCTTGTATTTAGGTGTCGTTTGTGAATTTGGGTTTCAATTAGAATCTGGGTTTGGTTTCGAATAAAAATGACAATGCAATGAAAAGGAAATGAAAGAGCAAGGAAATGTAAGAAACTTGACTAAGTGGACTTCTACAAAATAAAAGGCCACTAATGCAATCTAACAATTTGAAACTTGTTCAACCAAGACACTAAATCAACTCTGTAACAATCTGATATGAAGAGCACACCAAACGCAGAGTAAATGAATCTAATCAAAGTTTAGCAATCCAAAACAAATCAGTGTGAAGATGCTGCCGAACACTAACTTGATACTAAGTACAAGCAACAAACTTGATACCAAAAGTTGGAACTAAATTCAATTCGTTTAACTGATACAAGGCAACTAATGTAGAGCAAATGGATTGAATGCAGAATTCAAAACACAATTGATTGCAGAAAGAAACAAAAGAATCTAAGCACAATTTCAAATCGGCAGCTGAATTGCAGTACTGATTCAAAAGCAGAGATAAAAGAAATGCAGGATTTTAACAATCTGAGGGAATTATGCAATGACCAATTGAAGGTTGACACTGACAATTGTAGCATGAACTGAAGTAACGAATGGAGAAGTCCAAAAACTGAGGAGACTACAGATTGCTTGGCACAAAATTCAGACACAACAACTGGCCGAAAACTTGCAGATTTGAGCTGAATTGCAGACTTGCAACTACAACTCCAATGCAGAAATTCAACAGCAAACCAAATGCAGAAATGATTAGATCAAATTGAAATCTGATGCAATAGTTCACTAACCAGGAAACCTCTTGATGAGCTGCAATCAGAAATGCAGATACGAGCTAAAAAATTTGCAGAAACGATCTGAAGTTCAGCAATGCAATCAAATTGCAGAAATGAGAATTGATGCACAATAAATCTGATGCACTAACTCTGATATCAATGCTATTTAAATGGAACCGAGTACAATGCAAATTCAGGAGATAAAACGATGCTATCTTGATACAAAATTCAGGAACATCAATAAAGGATCTGAAACGCAGAGATGCAGGATTGAAACTGAACTTTTCTCTTTTGCAGAAACAGAAATTGGCACACAGCAATGGGGCTGATACACAACAGCTAATGGAATTGCAGAAATGAAACTTAGCTCACTACAAACTGCCTAACTAATTACTGAGACCTAATTACCACTGAACAAATGCAGAAAACTGAAACTGAAACTAATTGAATCTGATAAGCAGAACACTAGAAATGGCACGCAACAGTTAAAGAATAAAAGAACTGAAACTAAGAACTATATTCAATAAACGATATTCCTAGTTACTTAACTTAAAGAAATGAAATTTAATTAAGCAAGAACACTTAAGAAAACCAAACTTAACCAATCTGAAACCAAGAGAAATGAAACTAAGCAGTAATGGAAATTACAGCTACTTTAACATGAAAATTAGCTAGCTAAACTACTCCTCAATCTTCCCTAAGCTCAAAATCTTCTTGGTTGTCAAGCAAGAGCCGGCCTCGAACCCCTAGGCTCAGCAGATCAGTGGAGCGCAGCTTGGATTGATGGAATTTGCTCAAACTACACTCGGCTGGAATTTTCCAGTCCAATCTCTTGTATCTCGATGGATGGACTGCGATGGTGAATTGAGAAGACCTGAGCTCACTTGAGAACCCCTACAAGTAGCTCAGATGGTCGGACATGGCTTGTGGATGAGAAACAAGTGGTTGGTTAGCAGAGATGCCGAAACCCTCAAACACCACTGTCCGGATGATATTTGAGCTGAATTCTCCACCCTAGCTATCTCCAATGATCCAAATCTTGATCTAATGAAGAATTGAGGGGTCGCGCCCCTTTGGATTGAAGGAAAAAACTGAAGCAATGGAGAAGAAATGAAGAAGACGAAGCTGCGGCGAGGAAACGCGACGAGGAAGACTGCGCAGGAAATTTGATTAAATACATAAACATTGGACGACCCAGATTTATTTAGTGAATCCAACGGCTGATCTTTCTCTGATTTGAGCCAAACTTTGAGGATGATGATCTGGGGTCAGGATCTGCCTTGTGGTAGCTCGGATCCTCCAGATTTGCAACGGATGGTCCAGATCAACTTAGTCTTTGAATGGACGATCTAGAGCCCTCCGAGCTTGATCCAATGGTTGATTGAGCTCTGATTTGGATGAAACCTTCAGATCTTGATCATAATGCTTGATCAACCCTAACCCTAGCTCGGATTGCTTTAGATGGTCCCGGATGGCTCAGATCTAGCCGCTCTTGAATCGGACGGTCCGGATTAATCGTAAGCTTGATAATTCGATCCGGCTCACTTCCGACTCAAGTTTGACCCAATATGCCCTAAGTCCAGGATCCTTTTATGCCTACAAAAATATATCAGAAAATTAATGGCCAAATAATCCAATTTAATGCAAATTTGCAATTAAGTCCAAAATAAGAGGAAATCCTAAAACCTAGGGCAATTTCACAATTAAGCAATAAAAATATAAGTCAAACATGGATTTTAGCAATTAAAATAATCAACAAAATGGTATCTATCAATGTCATTAGCATACTTTACCCTCCAGGTTGCATACTGAGTTGTATGCTCTGTATGATTGCATACTGGCGACCATCGGCTTCCCCAGGGTTTGAGTTCGTTGCGTAGTCAGGTTTCTGGTTTGATTGAGCTATGAGCACGATGCTATTATCATGATGGAGACCATCGGCTCCCCTGAGGTCTGAGCCCGTCTCCAGTCATGCCTGCATCATATTTGCATCGGCACGAGTGCTAGGCGTCATATTTGCATAGCCACGGATGTTGGGCTACATACTTGCATTGTCACAAGTGCTAGGCATCATACTTGCATTGTCACGAGTGTTGGGCATCATATTTACATAGCCACGAGTGTTGGGCTACATACTTGCATCGCCACGAGTGTTGGGCTCATACTTGCATTGCCACGAGTGCTGGGCATCATATTTGCATAGCCACGAGTACTGGGCTACATACTTGCATCGCCACGAGTGCTGGGTGTCATACTTGCATTGCCACGAGTGCTGGGCATCATATTTGCATAGCCACGAGTGCTGGGCTACATACTTGCATTGCCACGAGTGCTGGGCATCATATTTGCATAGCCACGAGTGCTGGGCTACATACTTGCATCGCCACGAGTGTTGGGCGTCATACTTGCATTGCCACGAGTGTTGGGCGTCATACTTGCATTGCCACGAGTGCTGGGCATCATATTTGCATAGCCACTAGTGCTGGGCTACATATTTCTATCACCACGAGTGTTGGGCGTCATATTTGTATAGCCACAAGTGTTGGGCTTCATATGTTGTAGGCCACAAGTGATTGGCTTCTTTATGCAACTACGAGTGGTTGGCATATCTGTTTCCTGTTCACCCGACCGCCAGTCTGGTGGTGGCTGAGGTGCGTACAGAACAGATCGTTGTACTATGTGTATGGGATGCATTGCACCTTGGTTGGTGCTTGTTGTGCTTGAGTGCTGTATATGTTTGATATGCACTTACAGGTGACATACCCATTTGGATTGTGTATTATTCTTGAGGTTATATAGGGGATTGATTACACCTATCTGCAGGATAGACGGACTCTGGTATGTATTTCACCTTAGTCTTTAGATATGCCTTATCCTCTATACTCGAGACTGTATCAGCGTGATTCTTATTGTTATTTATAGCTTGCTGTGCATATATGTTTCTGGTATCTGCTGAGTTTATTTGGACTCACCACCGTTGCCCATATTTTTGTTTCCAGGTTGATTGGTCTCCAGGAGAGCCCCAGTTGTCAGTTCCAGGTCCCTACAACTCCAGTGATAGATGCTTCCGCGTAGTTATGTTTCCTTATATCGTAATATTTAGTTTGTATTTGTTTTATGTCGTGGAACTAGTATCGTGTTTCATTTGTCTTGGTATTGTATTTTTGAGTCCTCTGATGGACTATGTGTTTGTTGTTTTCGTTGTATGTTGGACCGGTCAGCAGTCAGGTATGGTTTATTTTGTGTTATGGTTATTTTATGTCTTGATTTTGAGGCCTGAGGCCAAATTATTATTGCGTGTGTTGTTTATATGTGTAAATTGTCCGTCGGACAGGGGAGATGCTGTCTGATTTTATATTGGAACAGTGACTCCTGGGTCTCGGGGCGTGACAGATTGTGCCAATATGTCGTACCATATGTTGCTATCAATAATAGACTTCCTAAATAATGAACCACTGAAAGATCATTTATCCACCCAATGATCCATCAAAAAGCTACAATCTGGTAAGTCCATGTCCATTAATAGAATCCTCAAAATACAACATATCATAGAGATTCATCAATCTCAATCCACCTCTCAACAACAACGAGAAAGTCCATGGTGATATCAACCTTATCATCCCGTGAACTAATAGGTCCACAATGAGGGTATAATCGTAAACCAGTGGACATCCTTAACCTCCTAGTTAATGTCCACTATCTCACCGGAAGATAAGGATACAACTAACTCCACATTCTCTGCATCCTAGCGAGTCGTATATCCCGATGCACCATCGAGATTATCCAACCATATACACCCAATCTATGAGTCACAATCCCTCATAGACTAGCGTAGCAACTAGCGAGTCACACCGACCGTCGACTCATAATCCAGTACAGTCCAATTCCTCCACTCCAAGGTCAAAACCCTCTGAGGTCCTACTCCATAACAAGGAGATAGGGACGTGCAATCTCTCAGGACTATCTCAACATACTCATTAAGCAATTCCTTTATTTCCCCACAGGTCATCCTCGATATCATCTAACCAGAGGTGGACTAGTCTTGTAAGTGATTTGCCTCCGCGCAAATCATAAGTCCGTAGGTAACTTCTTAGTTATTCAGACCAAGTACTAACGGTGACCCATAAGTGTCAAACAACTAGCTCCACACTTTTCTATATTAGCTCAAATCACACATCAACATGTACTTTATAAGTCAACAACCAAGTACAAGTGATCTATGGTCAAAGCCCCCAAGGAACAGAATATATAAATCCTCTACTAATCGTAATAATATATAGTCAATGCTATCCTATTGCATCAATGTAGATCATGTACTCAAGACATGACATCTAGCTTATCTATCCGGAAATACGTAACATAAAAAGATTGCAGCTCCATGAGTGAAAGTGAATTGATCCAATACTGATCAAGTCAATTACAGTAGGCATCCCTAGTTCAGCTGATAGTAGCTAGTACAAGTACTATGAATATAAGGTCCAGAAAAATCAAAAATCCTCAACCTCCAATATTTTGTTGACAGGTTTAACCCTCGTCTTCCAACCCGTATGTCGGTATCACATAAGAATCCACATTTTCCACATTTAGATAAGTCCGCAACAAGCCAATAATCTCCTTCATAGTCGATCCTGACTATGATTACTATAAGCTGATTCTTTAAGTCATCAGATCTAACCAAGTTACTAGACGGGTATAAGAATAATAACATAATCCAATAACATGAGAGAAATTTTAACCATACCTAAATATACAGGAACGGAAACATAATCCAATAAGATAAGAGAATTCCTAACCATACCTAAATATACAGGAATGGTAACATGATCCAATAACATGAGAAAATTCCTAATCATACCTAAATATACAGGAATGGTAACATAATCCAATAATATGAGAGAATTCCCAATTATAACTTAATATACAGGAATAGTAACATGATCCAATAACATGAAGAATTACCTACCATACCTACATACACAGGAATAGTAACATGATCCAATGACATAAGATAATTTCTAACCATACCCAATTAGGATAAGGGATACAAGAGATCAAAAGAAATACCTATCGCCAGAAGAAGTCACATCACGCTAAGTCCCAATCACCCACATAAAAAAATATGACTCCGTTAAATCTATAAAACAATTTATACAGGCATCTGAAACCTTGCTCTGATACCCAAAAATAAATTGGTATCAGATAGACACCGTAAATCCACAAGTCCTCAAGGTATCCGACAACCTCGTTCTGATACCAAAAATAAGTTGTCACGCCCCGAGACCCAGGAGCCGCTGAACTAATATAAAATCGGACAGCACCTCCCTGTCCGGCGGACAATTTACATATACATACAATATCCAAACAACCCACACAATATATATTTGGCCTCAGGCCTAAAAATCAAGACATAACATAACCATAACACTAAGTAAACCATACCTAACTGCGGGCCGGTCCGACTTATGACAAAACACTCAATACATAAACCCCTTAGGGCACACAACAACACTCACAAGACATATACACTAAAAGAAAATATGAACCAAATGCACTACAAAGTACAAAACAAAATCATGTCGTCGCAATGGGTAGGACTGGCTGCTGGGCTCTTCTGGCGACTCCAAGTATCTCACCTGAAATAAAAAACATAGGCAACGGTGTGAGTCCAAACGAACTCAATGGATACCTAAACAGATATGCATAGTAAGTTATACTAACAATAAAAGTCACGCTAATACAGTCTCATATGAACAATAGAAAAGGGTATACACTGAAGATACTGAATGAAGATACATAACAGAATCCATCTATCCTGCAGATGGGTGAAGTAAATCCCTATGGAACAAGTATAACACATAATCCAAGATAAACAGGTCTCCAGTATATGCATGTCAATCAAGTGCAGAAATCAAATGCAACAAGCAATGCACGATGCAAAATATGCACATGGTGCAATGATATGTGTCACCCCTGACACCAGTCAAATCATCGTCCACCTGTCATAAATGAATGTCTGAGTGGGTAGAGCTATGACAACTGTACGCACCTTGCTATCACTGCTCCTGAGTGACCGAGTGGACAGGATGCTAGCGGAGGGCACCCTCCTACCCCAAGCAATGGGGGAGTCTCGCTCTCATCTTCTCGTGTCTCAGGACGAGAAGGGATCCCTGGCTACTACCACGCTCGGAACCACCCTCCAAATAGTGGCCGAACGAAGCAATACAGGGCAAATGCACACACTCTATGGTAGCCACTACCCCTGAGTGGGTGTGTGTGCATATCCTCATGTAACTGGCGATGAGCTCAGACTACATAGGAGCCGATGATCATCAGCATGCAACAATGCAAGGATGGTGCATGACACTAACACATATAACATCCACCAAGTCCTCATCTATCACCTCAGTGTGCTAGGTATAGGTCTAATCCTATATCATGGGATACAAGTAACCTACTAGGTATACTGAAAAAGTGACTAGTGATCCATCAATGTCAAAATGCTAGAGGACATATCACTATATCTATGCACGTATATACACATGACAACTAGTGAGACTGTATGTAACAAAAAGAAAAACCACCTCAAGGATAAGCAACAGATGTCAAGTAAAGGTATACTAGAACAGATATAGCGCATAAACTTACTGTTATCTATAACAAACTATGCATAACAAAATGACAATATCTAAAGAGATAAGTCAAAGGTACCCACCTCAAGAGAGATGCTCGTATTAGAAAAGAACCTCCCGTTCGCTAGTCAGCAATGATAAATCAATCAATGCCCTGTATCAAAGGCATAATGTTTAGCTACAATACATATAATTTATAGCTAAACGAGTTATCTCAATTTATTAGGATCGTCCTAATTATCCTGTTTCATTGAAGTAGTTACAATTAAATGAGTAACCCTTAATTATCCCAAATTACCTAGATTAGATTCATATTAGGTTTTCGAAACCCGAATCGATCAAGTTTAGGTTATTAGGTTTAATCCCCAAATTAACCCTAATCATGCCACAACCTAACTAGATTAGGATTTTAACCACTGAATGGATTAATTTCCACCTCAACAAATAGAACCCACAACGTATCAGAATATTCTGATCAAGATACAATGTGTCCCACAAATTTGCTATCAACACAACCATTCGATTAACCCTAGCAACATCATGAACATGTCAGAACAATAGCTGAAGACATACTACAGTATGGAATCCCAACAATACCAAAAGATTCAAAACAACCAATCGATCCCTTAACACTTGATCACATTCAAAACTACACTACCCCTTGGTTGCTCATGGCTAATACCAAATACAAAAGCAAATGAATTCCAACCATCAAACCGTAACTCGAATTCCTATAGTACATCTCATCTAGACAAGAAGAACTCATAGTAGAACTCCAAACTAAATTTGCTTGCTAACCCACCAACAAATGGATCACACACAACAAGCTCCACCTGATCAAAACCCAAATGCACAAAAATCACAGCAATACATTTAGATTCGTCCGGAACATCACTATTCTAAATTCATGAATCAAACATTTCTAGCAATCACCCAAACCAACTAAGTAGTATCATCCGAAATGCACCCAATCCTTACCTCTGATCTAAAACAAACCACAGTAGTTTCATCTAAGCTTAGCCCACCAATTAGTTCCAAAATAGATCAAGAACAAATCAAAAACTCAATTCTAGATCAAAACATCTGAAGAATGAATTCACACCAACAAAACAGAGGAAGAAGGTAAACTCACAAACCGAATTCAAATACTAAGCCAAGGAAAAAAAATAACCACTATAGATCCAAGTCTCCACTGACAAAAGCTCCAAATCAAACCCATAGCCACATATCAGAAGACAAGCCCAATCCCAGAATAGAGATCACATTGCCCTACTAATCATCCAAGATCAATATTGAAAGAGCGCATCTTACCTGGAATGAGACCCGCGACAACATCCTTGCTCGATTCCCATGAATTCGTGCATGCTTAGGAGGAACCAATCTCCAGCTCTAGATCCGAATTGCTTCAAAGGCAGCCGGATCGTTGCCGACGAACACTCCCCCTTGCGCCGACCATGACAGCAGAGGAGAAGATGCGATGTAGAGAGAAAAGAGAGGATTCACGTCGAGTCTTACTTGGGTTGCGGACGAAGTCGGAGAGGAAAAAGATAAGGGGTTGGCTGCGATTCTAGGGCTCACGAAGAGAAAAGGAGAAGAGGGGATCAGGGGAGAAGGTGGCTGCGGCTAGGTCATCCAAATGGGAGAAATGGAGTGTTCATAAAAGGGGTGGCTTTTTGCAGAAAAGTCTCTCAATTCTCCAGAATCCAAATATTACTCTTAGGGTAAGGTTTTAACAGTTTACCCCTCTAAATTTATGTAATACACCTCAAGTCTCTAAGGTTAAATAGTTTATCAGCTTAATCCCTTAACGTTAGGTAAATTTACATAAGCCAACTTATTTGAGGTTTTCTTTCATGAAACCCTTGATAAGTTTTAAGTTTTTACAATAAAGCCCTTTGGGCTCCTCCCGTAGGGCCAGAAACCCTAGACTCTATTCGGAAAAATCCCGAAAAATTTTCTGGTCCAGATTTTTGAATTGTCGTATTTTACATAACAGATCCTAATCTAACTTGGTTGATCATATCAAAATCAACCGGAGCACTAATAAAATTTAATAAAATAATTTTTTCTATTTTAAATTTTAAATAGAAAATCTGATATCATATGGCTACTCTAATAGATTACTGGATCCTGAATTTGCGCGAGTCTTGCCCCAACATGCGGCGCTGAATAAAGACCATCTCCCTCAGTATAAGTTTTTATATATTTTGTTTAATCAAAATTATTGTTTCAGTTTGTCCCATTCAATGCAGAAATGGATTCCAGCTCAACCAATGGTGAGAAAAATTAAAAAGACAACTTCAAACTTCCACTAAAATATGTTTCTGACTTCCAGCTGAAACAGAAACAACAAAGATCATATGAGCACAGGAAAGCCAAAAGTTTTGACAACAAGCAACTTGATTAATTTATTAAAAAAATGTATTATTTCTTCATCAACCTACCACATTTTCCTCTTTCTTGAGTTCTTCGTCTGCTCTAATGGAGTTAGTTTCACACATATATATTGATTGGTAGGTAGATATGTACAAAATGCATCTGTATCCTAAGCAATCATACGCATGATTCAATCTTCTTGGGTGCTTTCGGTTCACTCGGCTCGAAGAGTTCCGGAGGAGAATGGTGCCTCCTGGCTCTGCGGGAACCCGGTCTGAACGACATACCGAAGGTCATCTTCCCAGAGATTGGCAAGCTGCAAACAAGTTCACCAAGTTTGGGGTCAGTCAGGTTATTCTCGACACCCTTGAATTGGTGTCGAAAGCGATGCATTATGATCATTACATGATCGATAGAAGGAGGTAGTTGCAAGCTCGAAAACATGGAGTCCAGAGGGTTCTCAGCAAGCTTGAGAGGCGGTTGAGCAAATGAGAAAGGAGAGGTCGCCATGTCTAATGGAAAGAGTACTTGCTGTGGCAATGGCACATGAGCTTGATGCATCTAAAAACCACAAGACAATTCGAACACGATGAACATATCGAACGAAACGACTGAGCAAGCGAAAATGATAAAACGAGAGCTACTTCTTTCGAGAGGAGAGTCTCCGAGTCAAACTCGAGCTGGGGATTCAAGGTGGCCAGTTTCATGGACAAGAACTGAAACCAGAATGAACACAATTTTAAACAGAAGTAGTCTAGTTTTGCTGAAAGAAATTGGGCTCTCTTTCAGAGTTCTACCTCGACTTGCCGTTGCAACGACTGCACATAGTTGATGATCTCGTCGAGCATAAGAGCCTTTCCTGTGACCTTCAATTCAAAGGCACAAGAACAATTTATATGTCTAAAATGTCAAAGAACCAAAATGGAGAAAGACTAGACAATTGTTGTAAAATGAATTTATAAGACAAAAGCCAAAGGAAAATGGTGAGATTAGCTATAAGCAAGACCTTGTGTTGATTATAAAGAAGTTTTTGCTCCAATAGGTTTTTTTTAGGTCATGGAAGTTTGAGACAATAACGAGTTTCCGATGCCCCGCGCTACATTGATGAAATCGATGAATTTGTTACTTTGGTTGACAGACTTAGTAATCTTAAATAATTTCATTTATCTTTTTTTTTTAATGTATTCTCACCTCCTATTATTGTGCAAGAATCTCTTATTATTTTTTTCTTAGCATGAAAAATATTGGAAATGTTAGCAAAAATCTACCTTGTTGCAGCCTGGCACAAGATCTTGCAGTAGCTTCATCCTCTCGCTGATCTTCTCTCTTCTGACCTGGAGAAGAAGAAGAAGACAATGGCGGACTCAAGATTAAGAAAGCACTATGGCGCAGCAAGATGAGATCTTTGCTTACCCTCTCGGCGAGGCTATGGCTATCGGTGGCTTGCCCTCTTCTTGCCCTGACATGGATGTAGTCCTTGGGCGGCTCCGGCGGCTTGGCATTGCCGTCGTCGCTGCTGTTCTGTTCGGTCTTGGGTTTGACAGGTGCATCCTTGTCGGCGCCACCGGCTTCCGCTGATTTGCATCTCTTTGAATCAGAGTTTTCCTCCTGCGGAAGGTGATCGAATGAGTTCGCACAATTTCGATGCGTCAATGAAAAATTCGATTTTGAGGCTTGCCTCGGGAGGATCCATGGCGGGGGAAGATGACGGCGCCGCCGCTTTTCCTTTGCCCTTCGAAGCCGCTTTCCGCTTCCGCGCATTGTGTTCGGCGACGACCGCCGTTAACTTCTCCGACGCCGACGAAGCCTCCGGCGACGACGACGACCGTGCCATCATCGCGTAGGATTTTGCTACCTCCTTCGCCAGAGACTGTCTGCTGGAGACCCTCGAGAGCTGGCCAGCCTCGGCGGCGCCGAAACTGGAGAACCTCGCCGCCCTTTCCGCGAACCCCTGGTCGGCGGCCAACGGCACGGTTAACCGCGCGGCCGCCACTTGGTTCGCGAGCATGCCCTGCCGCTGGTGATCCGCCCCGGCGAGATTGAGCTTCGGGGGAGAACTGAGCGGCGTGCTGTAGTAGGAAGCGTGCGCGCTGTGGTACCGCGAGGAAGGGGAGACGTTCCCGGGGTTGCAGATGCTGCCGAGCCGTCCGATGAGCTCGCGAATGACCACGCTGTCGTTGCCGTCCGGAGCGTTGGACGACGGCGACGAGACGAGGGAGCTGAGCGCCGACTCGAGTTGCTGCGCTTGGCCCTCCTGGGCGTGCACAGGCTGCTCCCACCCGAAGCCGACGAAGGAATGCGGCAGATGCTCACCTCCGGCGAAGGCGTTCGCCTCCGGAAGCAACCCCCCGTGCGCCGACATCCAGCCGCCACCGAAAAATCGCTCCTTTTCCATTCTCGACACGAAAAACCGCCGCGAGAAGAAGGAAAAAGGTGGAAAGGCGAGGTTTTTAAGCTCGGAAAGACGACGACGACGATAGAGAAGAAGAAGAATGGAGAAGGAGTTGGCTGAAAAAGGAAGAGAGCAGAAGAGAAGAAAGCGGGGAGAAAGGCATAGCTGTTGACCTCGGAGCATATATAGAGGAAGGGAGGTGAGATAGAGTCACCACACGAGGCGGTGAGAGGATGCCGGGCTTTGGACGCCAGCGGCGAGGCGGAGGAGGCGTATGTGCCCCTCCACCAGCGGTAACCTTTTATGGGGATTAGCTCAGCTTCGGGTAAAGAGACGGAGAGGAGGAAGACGAAGAAGAAAAAAAAATTAAAAATTAATAAGATTATTTTTTGGATATATATATATTATATATATATATATATATATATATATATATATATATATAGTATTCTTAAAAGGGTGTCACTCACTTAAAGGTAGTATTTAAAACAATGACTTTTCAAACTTTAGGATGTGACATTTCAAAATATTAATGATCTTTTATTACTTAATGTTTATGGGCAGAAATGAAAAGGATCTAACATTATTTTAACGTCCATTTTTATATAAAAAAATCAAATAACTATCTCTTTTAGGGTAAATTTTCATAAACTCTCCATATATTATTTAACTTTACATATAATTCCACATAATTTTTTCTTTACATGCAATCCCTGATGGAATTGACAAAATAATTTGGTGAGTATTATTTGAAGAAAGTTGAGTATAAAAGATAGAAAATTGAGTATGTAAGGTTGCATCCACGACATCAAATCCTGTGTACTCAATTTTTACTTTTTTATATTCAAGTTTCACTCTTTTATACTCAATTTTCATTGATATATACTCAATTTTCATTCTTTTATACTCAATCCATCAGGGAGTAAATGCAAAGAAAAATTTATGTGGGGAGTACATACAAAGACCAAAGGATTATTGGGGAGTTTTCTAAGATTTACCGTTTAAAAATATCTATAAATTTAACATTATTATAAAATTTATCGATTAACTTTTAACAAATAGCTATTACATATTAAAAAAATTACATTTGAACTTTTTTACATTTATCATAATTAAATTATATTCATTTAAAATATAATAAATATTATGAAATCTTCGCCGTGTAATTTACTAGTTAAAATATTATTTTAATCATATAATCACTTAGAAAAATAAAATAAAAATGATATAAAATTATTATTATGAAATCTAGCAATTAATTTTTTTATAACGTAGAAGTTAATAATTAGTTTCTATATATTATAAAAGTTATATGCTATATTTTACACGGCCGATTGTAATTAAAAAATATTTATTTAAAATATAATAAATAAAAATATTCATTTAAAATATAATAAGTGTCATAGAGTTTTGATCCTTTATTTACTCATCCAAATATTATTTTAATCATATTATCGCACAAATAAACAATCAAAATGATATAAGGTACGATGGAAGAAACTAACAATAAGATTCTATGTGTTGTAGAATCTACTTATAAGTTTTTGCAAGTTGAAGAAGCTAGATGTTAATTTTTATAATTGCAGAAGCTGAATGATGAAATTATGTAAGAGTATTTTAAAGATATTTTAGACATATCATTTTAAATGAGGATTCATTTGACTTTAATAAGATTGATAAGAGTAAAATGTAAATAATGGGCGTTCATTTAATTTTTTTCCTATATTTATTAATATAATTATGCTACTACTTGACAATATTAGTGCTTTTTGGTTCGTGTGCCTGGCTCAATGTGCGGGGTACCCAGAAATATGAGTCAGTCATGGACACAGTCGCGCACAGGAAATTGGACAACATGTCTTATATCTCTATAATTAATATGAAAACTTAGTTCTATTAAAAATAATTGACTAATGCTATGATTTCACTTGTCGGCTCTTTCGAGGTTCATTGAATGGAAGAGAACAGGAATATACAAATAACAAAACAACGTTAATCCAGTAATAATTTGTAGGTGGATCCACCGTCAGATAAATTAGGAAACGGAATGGGTCAGACCCAAATGGCTCATGCACGCGAGATATATGAGAAATCGCGTGCCTACATTTACAATTATAAATAAATTAAATATTTATGAATAAATTTAATATTCAACTTTATAATAATTTATTTATAATCGTTCAATATATATAAGATTATAATTCGTTAAAATAAATAACTAAATTTGAATATATATGTGTTCGATTCGTTAATATTTATGAATAACATTTATGATAAATCATGTTTATTAAATAAAACTCTTATTAATATATTAATAAATAAAAATAAAATAAAATAAATAAATAAGTTTGAATTATCAAGCTCAATAATTAATCAAATAATTAAAAATTTTAAATAATTAAATAAGTTTGAATTGAAATCTCGATAGCATCTAAATGAACTAAGTTTGAATTAAGAACTTGATAGCATTTAAACGAATCAAGTTCAAACCAAACTTCAAACAAGTTCAAGTTCCTAAAATTATTTCAAATGCATGATTAATTTTAAGTTCAAGCTCCTAAAATTATTTCAAAGGCATGATTAATTTTAAGTTCAGTTTAACTTGATCATTTTATTAAATAAATTTAAACATCCAAAAACTCCATTCGGCTCGACTTATTTATAATCTGATCTCGGGCCAACTTGCGTGTAGCTTGCCCGGCAGCCTAACACCTAGTCAGAAGGAAGATGGTTAATGGGCTGGAAAGGTCCGGCAGATAGAAGTCACTCAGACCAAGGCCCCTAAGCGGACGCGTGGCGGCCCACGCTCCGTAGCATTGGCTTGACCCCGACCTAGGTATTCATGCTCTAGTACCTCTCCAGGTTTGGCTCCCCCGCCGACGCATGGCGGACCAAGCTTCGGGGGTAAGCCCGAACCGGAAGGAGAGTTACTAGACGCCTCATCAGTCAGTGTTCCAATCGGCACCCTCATAGGCCCCCAGTTGGCCTCGTCACTTAGTGCCCAGTCGACACCCTTATAGGCCCTTAGTCGGCCTCGGCATTCAGTGCCCCAGTCGGCACCCTTACAGGCCCTCAGTCGCCCCTAGCAGGCGCAGTTACCCCCTGACACCAGACTACCAGAAGCTGTATGGGGTTGCCGCAGGACTGAGGCCATCCTGGCCTCGAACGACGGATATCCCGCCGAGGTGTTGATCTTCTTGCCATACCCTGTCCCCCGTACCACGACCACATACACTGATGTCAGGCCGAGCGGCGTCCAACTGCACCAGCCATTAAGTTGACAGTGCCTCTTTCCTTAATGCAGTATGTGCTACTTTATCCTGCCACCTCTGGCATTCATTACCTTGTCCTCGCTATATGACAACAGGTGGCAGGCGAGGCAGGAGCTGTCAGCTTCCCCGGCTATATAAGCCTCCTCACTCCGCATCTCTCAGGTACGCGCGATAGTGCAAGTTCATACTGTTCTATTGCTTTCCATCGCCACCGTCGAGTACTAACTTGACCGTCAGAGTGCCTGCCGGGGACTTTTCCTTGCGGGTTCTAACGGTCTCTGTCTTGCAGGCTATAGGCGATCCAGTTCGGTAGACCACCTCAGCAATTTCGCTCTTCCCGGAGGCCCACACAGTTATAGGGGCGTCCAACTCACTTCGCGACAGGATCATAACCCTACCTATATTTCACCCAACATGAGTTTCAAATCCACACCGTTGGATTATCTACCGTAAATTCATACCGTGCTCCCTACTCTTAACGGACTGAGGATATACAAATGAAAGTTTATCCCTTAAGTTCATCAAATCTTCCTAGAAAAGGTACTCTTCTTTCCAATGAAATAAATGATGCATCAACTAAAAGAATAATAAAACTATTAAAATTTAAATTTCAAATGAAATGAACATTTTAGATATCGTTTTGATTTGAGTGTGCATAAATTATATTCTGAATTAGGTAAGATAACCTTTGAATTAAAATAAAATTAAACTAATGCACAAAAGTTTAGGGTACACTTCCACCTAATTGGTGACTTTTTTTAGCTCTCCATCTTTAGGAGCAATGAACATATTTATATTCTATGGCTACGACCATATGTCCTTAATGTTTCCAATCACATGAAAGCGGAGGAAAAATTTGATTAGACACCATTCAAAATGTAAAGAAAGAAGTTCATTCTTTCAATAATTGATAATGGACAAAAAAAATGTATTTAAAATAAGGCATATCAAACTTTTAGATTTTCTAAAACACACATGTGTTTGTTTATTTTATCCCTCTTGCTAATCATAATAGTGGTGCATTCAAAGAACAATATCACTGTGATGTTAAATTTTAAAGAATAATATTATTATGATTTTACATTTTAAAAATCAACATCATAATGGTACTAATTTTAAGATTTATACAATACTACAGTAATATAGATTTTTGAAATCTAACACCATAGTGGTATTGTTATTTGAAATCCAATACTATAATGATGTTTTTTTGAATACAACACCATAATGATTGACGAATAAGATAAAAATAGAAAATTTATGTGCCTTTGAAAATTTTGAAAGTTAAATATGCCTTCGGCCATTTAAATGCACCCTTTGGTCTATTGTCGTTCAATAATAATAGTGTTTAAATCAAATGAATTAAGATTATACTTCATTCATATTTTTTATTTATTTTAATCAATAGCCTACCCACCCTAAATTGAACTTCGTCTAATTAATCATGGAGGCAAATAATCTTTCTCTAGTTTATCTATCGTTTAGATTTAACAAGGTCAAAGAAAGAGGTGAATATAGAGATTTAGGTATGCACAATTTTTTTATTTGGGGCACTTAGTTGTTTGATATAATTATGAGTAGGATGGATAGGGATTAAAGAAGATATTTTCTTTCATAAAAAGGAGGTTAAAGCATACCTCCCTTATGGGCTAATCAATCATTGCGTTTACCTTTTTATAAATTAGGGTTGATGGAGTTCACTCTCACTTAACCCTAAGAGATTCCATGTCGACCATTTAATATATAACTTTATAGCTATCATATTTTTAGTCATTTAGGAGTGGTTTAATCACCATAATTTTTGCCACCTAAAATCATTTCTATCTTTATCAAGAGAATAATATAATTTGTCACGGTTCATATACCAAACAATATTCCTCTTGATTTGATCTCTATCTTCTAATGAGATCGATCGGCAACCGTCAATGTGTACTCAATCATTGACAAAGAGGGAGCCAAATAAGTTTCAAGGTGGCTAGTCTTATTATATAATGGATCATCGAGACCACAACAATTAACTCGAGTTTAATAATAATACTAGAAATTATTAGGTAAGCACTATCTTAGAAAGTCCAATGTGAATCTTGATTTGCCCCACAATTTACTTTTGATTCTTTAATAAATTATTGAAGCAAAATGTTTGATTGTGTTGGTATGGTGGAAGTGGCTCAGACTGTTAGAGGGGAAGGGTGAATAACAACCTGCATATTAAAAATAATCATTTCTCTAACTAACAAACTAACAATGACATATACATTAAAAATAAAAATAAAAGGAACATGTAAAAAGGGAAAGAAGCTGGATGTTTACTTGGTTACAACCCTCGAGTTGTTAATCCAAGAACTATGGATAACTCCACTATCATCTCCTTCTTCAGAAAAGACTTAGAGGCGGATAAGCCTTTTACAACAATTCAACACAAGTGTAGATTATAAAGACAATAAAGAACAGAAACAGAAGTATTCGAATGTGTGTTGTCTTTTATTTTCGAGCTTCAATCCTATTTATAGCCTTCATCTCGATTTGACCATTGTGTTGATGTGACATCTCTGGTCGATCAGACCCTCTCCGGTTGCCTGGATGATGCTGATGTGTCTTGAGGCTTTATTTACTTCGACAACGGTTCGATAACGACTTTGGATAACTCAACCTCTTCTGATTGATCAGAGGCTCTCTAGCCGCCTGGAGGCTTGATGATGTGGTTGTTCTAATCCGCTTCAACAACAACCCTAGATGATTCATTGGTTAGCTCTCGGTCGCCTGGAGTTCTTCCGGTTGTCTGGAGTTGTCTTTATTAGGGCTTGTATAAGCTAGAAGGGGGGGGGGGGGGGGGGGAGGTGAATAGCTTCGTTCACTTCTCATGAGCTTCATGTAGTTGTTTGAACTTGCAGCAGAATATCTTGATTCAATAATACTAACATTTGAATTTTACTTAGTATCCACCTCCTTAAGGTGATTAATCCAAAGGTCCACCCTCACACTCGTAGCTCCACTATGAATGCCTCATTTTTGAAAAATTTCCGGAGGCGGAAAAGTCTCGTACAACCTTATGCTCAAGGATACAATAAGACAAACAAAAGCAAAATACAAAGGAAATCGAAAATAATTTTACAATAAAGAAATCATGCTTAGCTTGCTATCTTGTTGCTTCTTTATCGGTTGGAAATGCAGTCGCACTTTGCTTCTAACTTCTTCAGAACTGACAATTTAAAAACATTATAAAACCCCCTTTTCTAGGATTTCTCTCAAGCTGAAAAATGCCTCCAATATATTGGCACCCCAATCGATTATCACGTCAGATGACCCATTCAAAACCTACAGAATGATTCTTTTTTGCTCGACCAATCGATTGACATCTTTTAATCAATTGATTTAATTGATTCACAAGCTTTCTGTTCTTCACGAATACACTTTAATAGATTAGCCTAATTGAATATTGCCCAATCAATTCCACGACCTTATGTGCTTTCGCGAAAATGCTTTCAATTGATTAACTCAATTGATTGGTGAAGCTAGAATTGATTGCCAAAATTGATTTAGAACCTTTCTATTTTCTCGCAAAAAATCTCTCAATCGATTAGTCTAATTGATGGGATTAGCTCAATTGATTACCTCAATTAATTCCAACACCTTCTATGCTCTTGCGAAAACCTCCATTCAATTACCCTAATCGATTGAGTTAATCCATTGTTTAACATTAAAGTCATCCGTGACTCGTTCTGTAACGACCCGGAAAATTCTCTTAATATTTTTTTAAAATATTGAGCATGACTAGATAATTTTCCGAGGGACCTAGGAATATTAACACGAATTGTAACCTAGAAATCCTGCTTTTTCCATTTAAATTGGAGAAATAGGCCCTAATGGGCCTTATATGGGCCTTCTAGCATCATGATTATTGGTAAATTTTAGGAAAAATTTATAGAAATATAAAGGGATTTTGATGAGAAATATTAACATAATTATGGGGGAATTTTTAGAGGATTTTCGAAATATTAGAAAAATAAAATAAAAATAAATGGAAAAAAATTAGTGCATGCACCAAGGATTGAACCTTGGACCTCTTGTACAACCATGCATGCTCTAACCAATTCACCTAGCAAGGGAGTGCTATGAGGAAATGAAGTGGATTATGGTTAAGGTGTAGGGGGAAATGAAGAGACACCATGACTCTTCACTTACCCTCCTTGATGAGTTATAAAGAGAGGCATGGGAGGTTACTTCTCTTCTTCCATCAAGTCACTTTTCTTCCTCCCTCCTACTCATTCTAGCCGAACACTTCAAGGGGAGATCTCCCTTGGAAAAAGTTTCACCAAGACTCCATCTCCAAGATCTAAGGTTTTTACAAGGGTACAAGGGCTAAGGGTGGTCAAGAGGCAACAAGATTTCCATCCTTCTCTCAAATCTAAGGTTTATAATCAAGATCAACCAAGGTAAGACTCCCTCACCTGTGGTATAATAGTTCCTTTATGATTTTTAGCATGATATAAAGTGGGTTTTGGGATTTATATTGAAGAAACCATGAGGTGTGACCCTATGACTTTCGGCCCTTAGGGTTTTTGGGTCCAAAATGATGTTAAAAATATTTTCCATGCTTTCTAATGTTTTTCCATGATGAATATAAGCTAATATGAGATTTGAAGAAATTTTGGGGTACCCTAGGACCTCCTAGGGTTTCGGCCAACCTCAAGAACCCATGGGTAGGGTTGGGTCTCAAACTTCAAGTATGTGTTTTATGTATTATCATGCTATAAGAGAGATTGAGGGTGACTTATGTGAATTTTCACAAGGTCTTGTGACCCTTGTAAGTTTCGGCCAAGAAGGGTCTAGGGCAAAAAGGTTAGGACTTCCCTCAAGCAAGGGTCCTAATGGCCCTATGGTAGGGTATGGTTGGTGTTTAATGTTTGATTGGGGTTTTTATGGAATTTTTCCATGCACCCATGGCCTTGTAGGGTTTCGGCCAGTCCAAGGAAGGAGGGCTAAAGGTAAGGGATAACCCTAATCATGAGCCCTAATGGCTCCCCATGGTCTTATGAGTAATGTATGATTGCTTCTTTACCTTATGCTATCTTACCTGTTAATTGAATGATGGAACCCTTCCCTATAGGTTTCGGCCAAACAAGGAATTGAGGGTTTGGATGGGGTTAGGGTTTGAAGAATGATGGTTTATGGTTTATTATGAAGTATATATAAAGGTTCAAGCATGTGGTAGAAATTAAGTTACCTATAACCCTAACTCTAAGCACCATGTTTCATGTTTGTATGTTTATGATTGGATGTCATGCTTAATAGGGTTTATTTATGAATGTTTTATGTCCTATGCCGTGTACTTTAATGGTAGATAGTATGTTTATGGAAGTTCTACCCATGCATGCTTGAGATAGATATCATGCTTATGTATGAAATGCAATGTTTACCTTATGCATCATGATCATGCAAGTTCTATGGATTAGGATAAATGTCTATGCAAGCATGTCATGTTCAATGAATATAATGCAATGCTTACCTTATATGCCATGATTATGCAAGCACTAGGAATAAGAATGATGTTTATATAAGTAGGCCATGTTCTATGAATGAAGATGCATGTTATGATTATAATGAAGATGCATGTTATGTTTATGAATGAAAGTGCATGCTATGTTTTATGAATAAAGATGCATGCCATGTTTATGAATGACGGCACGGTCGATGGTCGACGGTACGATGGTACGACGGTCGTGAGGACCGGTAAATGGGTCGGTAAATGGGTCGGTAGACGGGCCGGGCCGTTACGCATGTCATGTTTTATGAAAGAAGATGCATGCCATGTTTTATGAATGAGGATGTATGTCATGTCTTATGAATGATAAAACATATAAAGTATTTTACTTTATGAATGGGCTTGTATCGGACCGAAGTATGGGTCCAAGGGATGGACACCTTAAGAACGGCCCGGTTCTGGACTACCGACTATGCTGTCCACGGTTCTGGCACTACCGAAGCTGTGCAACAGGGATGGGCACCTTAAGAACGCCCCGGTTCTGGGACTACCGACTATGCTGTCCTTACCCTAGTAGGTCGGGGCTCACGACCTCGTATTTACTTAGGGATGCGCGCTTATGATGTATGTATGTGGTACAAGCCGGGGACTCCCAATGATGTTATGATGATGTTTAAGTATTTAAAAGTATGTTTTAAAAGTTAAGCATCCTTATGTATATGCATTAGACTCATGCATTCATGTTATGCATTATGCCATGATAGCAATGTCTTATATTTATGTCTCATGTCAAGAAATATGCATGATAATGAACAATTTATGCTTATGGTTATGTTAAGAAGATGCCATATGATATGATAGAAAGCATGCCTATGTTTATGTCATACAGGTTAGTTCATGTTTTATGTTTATGTTTATGTCATGTATCATGCATGTTAAGAATATTTTCTTTATGTTTATGTTTATGCCATGTATCATGCATGTTAAGAATGTTTTCTTTATGTTTATGTTTATGCCATGTATCATGCATGTTAAGAATGTTTCTTTATGTTTAGGTTTATGCCATGTATCAAGCATATTAAGAATGTTTCTTTATGTTTAGGTTTATGCCATGTATCAAGGATGTTAAGAATGTTTATGTATTATGCTATGCTAAGTTGAATTATGTTCATGTTATGTCACGTATCATGCCATGTAAGTTTATTTATAGTTATGTTCAAGCATAAAGTTATGTTTATGTTTCATGAGCTTATGATTAAGTGATGAATGGTTTTAGATAGTAGGAAAGAGTCTTACTAAGCCGACGTGCTTATAGTCTTATTTCCTTATACCGCAGATCACGCAAGGGGACAATAAGGAAGCGGCAGGAGGACAAGAATATGTGTGTGTGGTAGTGACTTGGCCACGAAAACAATATGTTTACCGGTCTTATGCTAGAACTTTATGTTTGCTACTTATGTGTTTGAATAATGACTTATGCGACTATATGACATGATGCTATATGACATGATGCTAAGTATGATATGATGCTAAGTATGAAGTTAATATGCCAAGTTCCCATGTCATTATGTTAGGAATGGTAGTAGGGCATGTATGTGTAAGTCTTAAAGTTATTCCGCTGCTTTATGATGTCTACATGCCCTAAGTATGTTAACGTAACGCCGCTTTATGGAAAAAAAAAGCGGGCGTTACAGGTTCAGACTTCTTTTTTGCTTAACATCTTGTCAATCTTAATCTGCCAGGACTTTTTCTCCAAGTGTCTAGTCCTCCTTGGCCCACTCGAACTTTCCTTTGCCAACATCCCGTTAGACATCCTATCACCAAGTGTCCAGATAACTTTTAACCTTGTTGGGACCTTTCCGTTTAGCTAGAGTGGAGGGGGGGGGTGAATAGCTATTTTTCGATTTTTCCTCCTACAAGTTGTTAGTGCGTAAACGGAATAACAAAAACTAAAACTAACAACTAAGAAAGACACACCGATTTACGTGGTTCGGAGATGAAACTCCTACTCCATGGCTGTCCGTAAGGTGGACGATCCCGATCCTTCGGTGGATGATTCCCCGGAACACCTCCGGCTAGCTCTTGTCGCTCCTTGTGGGTGGAGAAACCTCGCCACAATCCTTTGACAATGTCTGGGCACTTGTAGGCTACTAACAGGCTTTGACCAAGCTTGTTTCGCCAAGGAAGAACAGCCAAAAACGAGTCCTCTTAAATAGAGCTTGATACTGTTTTGACCGTTAGCAGTTGACTGGTCCTGGGGAAGTCGACTGGTCTTCGCGAATTCAAATGTCACAGCCTGACGATTTGCATTTTGGTCGACACCAGTCGACTGCCCAATCAACTGCATCAGTCGACTGATCAAGAATCGGTCGACTGATCTCTCTGTGCTCTACCTCAATTGACTGATCAAGCATCAGTCAACTGCCACCTAAGGTTTCCCTTCTCGAGTATAATTCTCTCAGCACTCGAACCCTAGGATTTTCCTTCCCGAGTGCAGTTCTCTCAGCACTCGAATCCTCCGACTCAGCTGACTCATCATTCAGTAGCCTCGATCTGTTGCCTTTAAGCCCTCTTCGACTTTGGCTCTCATTCCTCGAATGCATGCAAGCCCGCGGCTTGTCTCCTATGTCATTCTTCGCATATGCCTCAAAGTGCGCTTTCCTCGGCTCATCGTTCCTGCTTTGTCCACGGTCCCTCGGATGCATACAAGCCCACGGCTTGTCTCCTCACACCATCTTTCACCGGACCCGAAGCCGTCCAGCTAAGTCTATGTGTATCCTGCAAAACCTACACACTCAAATACACATATCAAATACAAGGGAAAACCTAACTTAAACCCTTTGCCCAAACATCAAAACACATGTTCACTCCGGACCATAGATTGCCCCAACAATCTCCCCTTTTTGATGTTTGGCAATACATTTATGTTAGGGAAAATAAATAACAAATACAATGCTAACAAACATTTGGACTTACGTTGCCAAGGCTTCACCTTGGACTTATACCGCCAATGCATATGCAATGCAAACATACATGGATCCTATCACACGGCATCCCCACACCTAACCTCCCCAAGAGTTAGGATTTTTACCAACTCGGGCTTTTTAAAACCTCTCCAAGGCTTCCCCTACATTGGGCTTGCAAAAGCTTTTCAAGAACCTCTCCAAGGTTCCCCTTTTGCCAACAAATGAGCAACAATGCTTCCCCTTTACCTAAGCTCCCCTTGACCTAGGATTTCTTACAAAGACGTGTTTGATTTCCCACTTAAGCCCAACACTTCTCCCCCTTTGTCATACATCAAAAGGACTCCAACAATTTCCCTCTTATTAGATCCTTTAACCTTTAATGATTAGAACCAAAATATATTAATCCTCCATAAGATTATACACTTATTTTACATCATTACGACACTTTTCAATTGCTAAAAAATAATTTCAGCCTATATCAATCGACTGCCCTCTAAACCAGTCGACTGGTACCCTGAAAACCTCATTTTCACCATTTCTGACGCAATTTCAAAAATGCACAAGTAATTCCACAAATCTTCAAAAATTCTTAAATTTTGTGGAGAGGTTTGTGTACCCATATCTACTTGGAAAAAAGACATTTAAAAATGTATCTATCACCAATCCCAAGATTGACACAAAATCCAAAACTATCTAAATGATTCAATTGAACTTTGACCTAAAGTCCTAGTTTTGACCTCCTCTTGATGTCTTTGCCCATACCAAACCACAATGTATCCCTAGCATTGGTTTATATGACATCTACACATCAAAAATCAACTTCCATGATATATGACTCCAATGACATATTTTATGCATGATACTCAAACCCAATGTGTCAATCCCTAGGATTGAGACTTAAATCTGTCTCCAACTCCTTTGGCACACTCCATGATCCATCTAGACTTCTGAGAGAAATCCTCCCGGGATCCATAGACCATGAGTCCCAACTTAGCTCCTAGAGCTCCCCCTTGATCTCTTAGCCTTAGCCACCATCCTAGGTGACTCAACAAACAGTAGGCCACACCGGTGACTTCCGGTGACTCTTGACCTACAACCTCAACTTCCTTAACTTTGGTCACCTTATCCTTGGTTAAGGTCTTTTTACCCTTAAATGACACTCCCTTGTCATTCTTGGACTTTTCTTTCTTGCCATAGTTATATACTACCCTAGCATATTTCTTTTCATTGGCATCGAGAACTTAGATCGGTATTCTAAACCCGATATATCAATGTTGGGTTTTTGACTTCCCAACACCATACCTAAACCCCTAGATCTAGTAGTGAATCTATCTAGGATTTTCTCGAATTTATCAAGCTTTTCCCTTAAAGCTTGATTTTTCCTCTCTAGGTTTTCAAACCTTGAATCAATATGTCCACCTTGGACATTCCTAAACCTACCCACCTTCCTAGGCATATGTCCCCCCTTCTTGGGATTAATATTTAGTCCTTAGGTCTAAAGGTTCTTGGTTTATCATGATGCATGAACTCCCTAGGGTATTGATATACAATATTAACCCTATTTTTGTCATGATATTAAATCCATGATTATTCTTAATGAGCATATCATAATTTAAAATTGGATTTAATTTTAAATAAGGGTTTACCTTCCCTTTTACCTTTGAAGCTCCCCCTTGACTTGAGCTTCTCTTCTTTTCCAATTTCTTCAAGTATGCCGATTTCTTGATTTCTCCTTTCTTTGGGCACTTGGTGTGATAGTGTCCACACTTACCACACGTGAAGCAAAGTATATGCTTCTTCTCCTTCTTTTCCCTACAACCCATGTTAGTTTTCAAAGAAATTGACTTGAATTTAGGGTTTACCTCCTTTTTCTTTCCCAATGGACATTTGTCCTTGTAGTGCTCCTTTTGATTGCACCCGAAGCAAATTATGTGTTCCTTTGCCTTTGCTTTGGTGGAGGTGGAGACTTCTTCTTGCTCCGATCTTGAGGATGGTCTTTTCTCCGTCTCAATCCTTGACGTGGAGACTTCTTTTATTTCTTCCTCACTTGAGGATGTGGACGATTCCACTTTCTCCTCCTCTTCGGATGTTGAACTTGATTCAACCTTCGATTGGTCCTTCTCCTTCTCTTGGACTAATGACCCCTTTTCCTTGGGCTCCTCTTCTCCTTGTCTTTGTGTCGATTTTCATGTAAAGCTATCATCTTTCTCCATAGCTCATATGCATTCTTGTATTCTCCTACATTTGACACAATATATAGAGGTAATAAATTTAATACAATTCTAGTTACCTCCTTATCCGCCCCCGCTTCCTCTGTTTGATCCTTGGTCCAATACCAAGGTTGAAGGCGTTTTCCCTTCTTGTCTGTTGGAGCTTAAATGGAACCTCCAATGCGGTCCAATGGTCCCAATCCATTTGGAACCACGTCTCCAACCGCTTCCTCCAATAATCGAAGTCATCTCGATAGTGTGGAGGTGGGATCTGAATATCCCATCCAAGCGGACCTTCCGAATCCATCTTCCTCTAGCACCTTTGCTCTCTCGGCGATTAGTCCATAGACGAGTAACCCCGGCTCTGATACCACTTGTTGGGACCTTTCCGATTAGCTAGAGGGGGGGGGTGAATATCTACTTTTCGATTTTTCCTCCTACAAGTTGTTAGTGCGCAAGCAGAATAACAAAAACTAAAACTAACAACTAAGAAAGACATACCAATTTACGTGGTTCGGAGATGAAACTCCTACTCCACGATTGTCCGTAAGGTGGACGATCCCGATCCATCGGTGGATGATTCCCCGGAACACCTCGGCTAGCTCTTGTCGCTCCTTGTGGGTGGAGAAACCTCGCCACAATCCTTTGACGATGTATGAGCACTTGTAGGCTACTAACAGGCTTTAACCAAGCTTGTTTCTCTAAGGAAGAACAACCAAAAACGAGTCCTCTTAAATAGAGCACAATACTGTTTTAACCGTTACCAGTCAACTGGTTCTGGGGTAGTCGACTGGTCTTTGCGAATTCAAATGTCAGAGCCTGACGATTTGCATTCTGGTCGACACCAGTTGACTGCATCAGTTGACTGATCTCTCTGTGCTCTGCCTTAGTCAAATGATCAAGCATCAGTCGACTGCCACCTATGCTTTCCCTTCCCGAGTACAATTCTCTCAGCACTCGAACCCTAGGATTTTCCTTCCTGAGTATAGTTCTCTCAGCACTCGAATCCTCACGACTCAGCTGACTCTTCATTCAGCAGCCTTGATCTTTTACCTTCAAGCCCTCTTCGACTTTGGCTCTCATCCCTCGGATGCATGCAAGCCCGCGGCTTGTCTCCTATGCCATCCTTCGAGTATGCCTCGAAGTGCGCTTCCCTCGGTTCATCGTTCCTGCTTTGTCCACGGTCTCTCGGATGCATACAAGCCCACGGCTTGTTTCCTCACACCATCCTTCACCGGACCCATAGCCATCCAGCTAAGTCCATGTGTATCCTGGAAAACCTGCACACTCAAATACACATATCAAACACAAGGGTAAACTTAACTTAAACCCTTTGCCTAAACATCAAAACACATGGTCACTCCAGACCATAGATTGCCCCAACAGACCCCACTTGAACTTTTCTTTGCCAATTTCTTGTTGGATTTTTAATCTCAAGTGTTTGGTCAACCTTTGACCTACTTGGATTTTGCTATTGCCAATATTTCCATTGGACTTTCAATCACCAAGTATTCGGTCACCCTTTGACCCCACTTGGACTTTGCCCTTGTCAATATTTCTATTGTACTTTCGATTACCAAGTGTGTGGTCAGTCTTTGACCCACTTAGATTTTTTTCTTTGCCAACCTTCATGTTGACCATTCGCTTGCCTAAACTCCAGTTATGACTTTCTATTGCCTAATCTCCAGTTAGAACTTTCCTTTACCTAACTTCCAGTTAGGACTAATCACTTGGTAGATTTTTCACCTGTCTAACTTTCAGTTAAGACTTTCCCAGTCAAGCATCCAGTTACATTTGACCTACTGGATTTCTCTCACACATATTGTCAAACATCGAAACTTAAGCTCGAGCCAATTCAAGCTTAGTCAATCTGGTCAATCTTAACCCGGGGACGATTGCGTCATACTAGATAATTCCCAATCGCCCAGACATGCAGTTGTTTGGACTTTGTCTTAGTTGTTTTGTGTAGTCTTCCTTCGGGTATCTCATCTCTTGAATACATTGAGCCCTTCCAACTAGCTCCTATGCATTATTCTTGCTCCACCAGAGTATTCTTATGTAACTCCTCATACCTTATATGCACCCAGTCGGTTGGTTCCTTTCTCGTACCATCATTCTTGCTCACTTGCGTCTTTTGCCAAGATTTGTCATCTCCAATGCTCCTTACTATCGAATACATGTGTGTTCTCCTAAGTCCCTATCTACTTAGACACATATATTAAAATTCAATAAAAAATTAACTTAAACTTATTTGACAATACATCAAAATACAATTAGGGATTCTAACATATTGCTCAAGGTAGAAAAGTGGTGACAAAGTTAGAGTTTATTTTGACTACATCAAGTGCAAGAGTCTAATGAGAGTCTAATGATTATAGGGTAATAGTCATTAGGTAGACCTCATCCATCAATATCTAATGAATTATTAGACTTTTCCTACATGAGTGTGGTGTAGTAGTAAAATATTTAGGAGAATAAATTAGAGTACTAAAATTTGAATCCTAGCTAGTACTATTAATTATGTTCTAGATTTACTTTATAGATAAATCAGGGAAAGATTATCTATCTTTAAAATTAGTCGGATGAAATCTAAATAGATAGATTTTTCTTTTAAAAAAAGAATTATAAGAGTACTTGACAAACATATTACACATCCTTTTAACCTTTCCATTCTAATTAATCTATGTCTACTTTAGTAGACGGGCAAAAAATCAAAAGAGCATCCCTAATCAGGGAAAGATTATCTGTCTTCAAAATTAGTCGGATAAAATCTAAACAGACGGTTTTTTTTCTAAAAAAAGCATTATTAGACTTGACAAACATATTAAGCATCCTTTTAAGCTTTCCTACCTTAGTAGATGGGCAGAAAATCAAAAGAACATCCCTAATCCCTAATCATTCATATCATCGAAGAATGTTTCTCTCGCTCTCTCAAAAATCAAAACAAAGTTCAACTTGTAATTTAATACTCGAAATATCCCTTTGTGTACAGCAACTTTGGTCAAAGTTGTTTGTTGGACTACAAGAGATTATAACGCTCATTTGAAATGATTTAGTATTATCAATCCTAATTAATTATAAATAAATAATTTATTAGAGATATTTGATTTAACATAATAATCTTTTACATAAAAAAAACAGACACCTAATTATAAGATATTTTATACCCATTAAAAATTATTCTGTAACCTATTAAAACAACGACTATATAACTATCCACTATGTCAATCCGTGGAAGCTTCCTCAAAGCTATTTGTTATGTAAAGAGTAAAATTCATCATTCATGTGACTCCCATAATTACTTCACATTATTAAAAAAGAGTAAATTAGAAAATCAAAATTACCCATCACGTGAAAAAATAATTCTTTCATCTATATCGAGATTTAACCTTTAAGCAATTTGATAAATTTATCATATAATAACCCATTCGAATACACCCAGAGACTTGGTCTAGTGCCCTTATATTTTGATCGGTCAAAATTGATATAAGATAAAGCACAAAAGGGTACTTCGAGTATCAACTTATGGGTGAAGTACTATTTAAATAATTTTTAAAGAGCCTTTTGACGATATAAATGATTAGGGATGGCCTTTTAATTTTCTTTCTAATTGGTTTATGTGAGCAAAAAAGAATTTCAATTTAAATTTTCAAAAGAGTCCACCAAATGCAAAAACATATCCACATATTTTATTTTGAATTTCTTGTTTGGTAAATATAGATGGAGGGAATGATGTCTTTCGCAAGCAATTGTGATTCACATGAGAGAAGTCTTCCAATGACCTAATGTACAATCCTACTTGACTTGACTTGAGTTGACTCAAATTGACATCATTTGTTTTGGTCAATAAAATATGGCCCAATGAGCAATCATTCCTACTTGACTTGGAGTTGACTCCTTATACTCATATCATTTATTTTGGTCAATAAAGTGATAGAGATTGAGTTTGTAGGGCAAGGACAATGGTTTGGCATCAAAGTCATGGCAATGAATGGTGGTGTTAATATCTAAAGAACACTATGAAGGGTTTGTGAGGGCAACAACACTTGGCCTCAGAAGGGCAATAGCTAGCTATTATCAATCTCATTAATGCCAACTTTTTTAGATTTCATTTAGGTGATTACCCATGTAATGCAAGAGTGGCTCATGTCTATTGATCTTATGGGATCCACAAGCTACCGACTTGTTATCGAATATCGAAGAAGGTTAAGCATCCGAATGAAATTCTTGATGTCAAGATAACGACCTTTTATTTAATAGATTGAAAAGAAAGTAGATTGACTAGATGTGTCATCCATTACTCGTGTTCTACAATGTGTTGAGCACAATTCAACAAAGATTGATTGATTAGAGCTGAGCTATTTAGGTTTCATGTACGAAGGAAAATTTTATCTAGGTTTACAATTCAGATGAACTTCTAAGTTTTTATATGTTATATATTTTTAAATATCAACTCTCTATTTAATTGATTAACAAACTAATTAATTTTAGAGTCTCATTGTGATGGTTAGTGACTTTTTTTCTTCAGCATTTTAAGTTTTCATTTTGCCTTCCACTAGATCTCATGAGATGGTCGATCCAAGCATCTTGTTTCCATTGTGATCTTGTCTCTGTTGTCTTCCATTGCTTCCACCAGGAATTAGTTGTTTGATGTTTCTTCCAACACCCCGTTGCATTTGTTCCTTCTAGTGTCCCCTTCTTCCACCATCTCATAAGATTCTTAGTTGTATCCTCCTATATATATCTTTATCCTATTTTTTCCCCTACATAGCAATATCAATCTACTTGGCAGCATCGATATCCATCGAAAAAATTTAATCTGGCACGGTAAAAAATGATAACTTGGCGTGGCCAAAATTGGCAGCTCGATGACTCAAGGATGTTGGCATTTGGAGAAGGATGAAGTTGGTTATCTAATGGACCACAAGAAGAGGAAAATCGAGGGTGTAGTGATTGACGATAGGTAGAGGGGACAAACTATGTGTCTGAAGCATAAAGGATTGTTGATGCAATTGTCCTCATGTCAAAGTTGACTAGTTTGATTAAGTTTGAGTTGACTCGAGTTAGAGTTTCGATATTTGACATGTGTGAAATAGAAGTCAAGAATGTCCTAGTGGGGTTAGGTTGTGGGAGACCTAATTAGGAACTAAACAATGGAAAGTCCTAATAGGGTTAGGCGGTGGAAGACCTAGTTGGGAACTATGCAATGGAAAGTTCTAGCAGGGCTAAGTAATAAAAAGTCTAAGTGGGTCAAAGGTTAAATAGACACTTAGTGATCAAAAGTCCAACAGAATGTTGGCAAAGTAAAGTCCAAGTAGATCAATGGTTAACCGGACACTTGATGAAGAAACCCTATCTGGTCAAGAATGACAATGTACTTGACAACGGAAAATCTCAGTGAGTCACAGAAGACTTTGGAGTTGGGCAAAGGAACCCTAATCATCAGAGTTTAGGATTGGATAATCGATTAGGCTAATCGATTGAGAGTCTTTTTGTGATAGCACAGAAGGTGATGGAATCAATTGAGGCAATCGATTATCGATTGATAACTTGTTTTGTGAAAATAGAACCAACCAGAATTGATTGGAGCAATCGATCAGCATGGTCAATCGATTAGGGCAATCGATTAGGAGCATTTTCGCGAGAACACAAAAACATGTGGAATCGATTGGGGCACTTGATTAAGGCTAAGATCGATTAGGACAATCGATTGGGAGGTTTTCCGTGATAGCACAGAAGGTGTTGGAATCGATTGGGACAATCGATCAGCAGTGCTAATCGATTAGGTAGTGTTTTCGTGAAGCATAGAAAGCTTCTAAATTAATTGGGTCAATAACTTAGAAGCTAGTAATCGATTAGTATGACTCGCCAATTGATTAATCAAGTAAAAAAATGTTCTGTAGATTTTGAATGGCTGATCTGACGTGACAATCGATTAGGAGTAAGCTTACTCATTTAGGAGGCATTTTTCACCCCAAAGGAAACCCTAGAAAAGAGGAGTTCACAGACATTTAAAGGCACAAATTCTTGGGGATTTTGAAGCGAAGTGCTCCTGTATTTCCGAATCAACAAGAGGCATTTTCGAGCAATAAGAGATTAATCAAGCAAGGTGTTCATTATATTTTATATTTACTTCCTTGTTCTTGTTGCATTCTTGTGTGCAAGTTAGTATGAGGCTTCTATGCCTTCGAAAAGTTTTCGAGAATGAGACATTCATAGTGGAGCTGTGAGTGTGAGGAGTGAACCCTTGGATTAGTCATCTTAAGGAGGTGAATACTAAATAAAATCCAAACGTTAGCATTGTGAAGATTCTTTGCTTCAAGTTTCTGCTACAAATTATCATCAAAGAAGTGAAGCGAGCTATTCACCCCTCTCTAGCTCATACATATCCTAACAAGTGGTATTAGAGCGAGACTGCTCTTCTTTGTTGGTGCTTGGATGGCTAGAGAGGGGGGGGGGTGAATGTAGCCAGACACTAATTTCTTGCTCTTTTAGGTTTTCTGCACTTGAAGGTAAGCAACAGCAGCGGAAACAATACAAAACAGAGAAACGGAATTGCAGAACCTAAAACCCTAAACTAAGCACAAGCTCAAGACGCTAACAAGGAGGATTTACAAGGTTCGGGGATAACTTGCCCTACTCCTTGGCGTGCCCGTGAGGTGGGTGATCCCTTGATCGTCGACAGATCAAGCCCCGGGAAATCCGGATAAGATAACACCTCCTTCTCGGTGGAGAAACCTCTCCACAGCAGATAGTCTCAAGAAAATGATGGAAATACATCACAGAGACTAGGAAAGCTTACAGAGAGTGAAAGAGACAGTATACAATGCACAACTCACAACCCAGCAAGATCCTGGCAAGAGCCTTCACCCAGCTCCTCCTTCTCACGTGGTGTCTGCTTGCAAAACTTCTCTTTCTTGCTCAATGCTCTCAGGATGCAGTAGCTCCAAGGAATGCTCAAGAGTATGCTTCAAGGTGTCTGATGAATGAAAGTTATCGCTCAAGCAGAAATGATTCAAAGTTGTTTTCTGAAGCTTCTCCGCTACCCGCTCATAAGCCTCTTCCTAGGTCACAGACGCTCCTCTGCAGCTCACCAGCTGCTCATCTGCAACAGCCTAGCTACCCCTGACATCTTCTGGACTCCCTCCAGTCGAGCCTCAGGTCAGCTTCCCAGCCGTTCGCCAGAAGGCAGAAGACGTTGTATCCTGCGAGAGCAAACAGCCAAACCTGCTATAGCGAAAGCCTCCGTTTGACTCTCCTTGTGTAATCCTGAGTTACCTGCACACTTAGCAGTTGTTTAGCACAGCAAATCAACAGAGGATCAATAATCAGACGATCAGAGCAGATATCAGTAGTGTATCAGAACGTGATCAGAACTCTGACAGCGCATTTTGAATTAAAGTTCAGCTTCTGATTGGTCACCAGACCGATCAGAGTGATCCCTGATCGGTCACCAGACCAATCAGGATAGACCCAGTCCAATCAGGTTCCAGCCTGATCGGTCCCCAGTGAGAAAACTGGGATCGCGACTTCTTATGATCGATCACCAGATCGATCCCAGGTCGTGGATCGGTCACCAGACCGATCCACCCCTTTGCTGAGGGTTTTTCCATCTTACCAGGCCGAACCTACTGATAGGTCACCTGACCAATCAGGGTGTGTCCTGATCGGTCTGGTGACCGATCAGGCCACTCCCTGACCGATCAGGCTCCAGCCTGATCGATTATAAGGAGGAGCTAGCGATGTTTGATCGGTCAGCCTGACCGATCACGATTCTTCATAGAAGGGCTCTGAGATCCCTCTGATCGTTCACCAGAATGATCAGGATCTCTCCCTGATCGGTCACCAGACCGATCAGGAGCCGAACAGAAGCCTTCTGTTCTCTCCCTGATCGGTCACCAGACCGATCAAGAGTCGAACAGAAGCCAAACAAAGTTTTTGTTCTCTCCCTGATTGGTCACCAGACCGATCAGACATCTCTGGATCGGTCACCAGACCGATTCACAATGGAAGTTCATGCCAACTTCCCTGATCGGTCACCAAATCGATCCAGCCAAGGCCAATTCCACCATAAGTCAATAGAACAGGCTCCTTAGCCTTCTTTGACTCGTGCTCAGTCCCCCGGACCAAGACTCCATGCCCAGCTTCACTCACCGAGACTTCATTCCACCTAGCTTCCCAAGCTAGGACCTGGCTTCACTCACCAGGGTTTCATTCAACCTAGCTTCCCAAGCTAGGGCCTGGCTTCACTCACCAAGGTTTCATCCAACCTAGCTTCCCAAGCTAGGACCTGGCTTCACTCACCAGGGTTTCAGTCACCCTAGCTTCCCAAGCTAGGACCTGGCTTCACTCCCCAGTGTTTCATTCAACCTAGCTTCCCATGTTAGGACCTGGCTCCACTCACTAGGGTTTCTCTCAACCTAGCTTCCCAAGCTAGGACCTGGCTTCACTCACCAGGGTTTCAGTCACCCAACCTCACTCACCGGGAGTCGTGCCCAGTCCCCGACCAGGACTTAAACCAGACCCATCTCATTAACCTAAACTAAAATCGGTGTCAACACCAAAACAACAATCATGGTTAGACTGCATCAACATTCTTTACACTAATCACAGGAAATAACAAAGAGCTAGAGAAAGAAGAATAAGTTGAAAGACTAAGCTCTAATTTCTTCATGATGGAAAGCTTTGACCTTTGGCAATCAAGGGTTGAAAATGTCTTCATGATAGATATAGAGTAATGATTTACTTTAATGGAGGGATTTCAAGCTCCAAATGATGGCAAAGGAAAGCTTCTAATGATGAAGAAGTGGATCGAGGTGCATGTGACGAGATTCAAGGCCAATGATAAGGTAATCAAAATTTTGGTTCATTTATTTTCAAACAACTTCTTGTGCAACATAGGTGAATATCAAGATGTCAAAGAGTTATGGAGCAAATTGACCAAGCTCCATGAAGATTCATCCTCAATGCAAAGTAACAAAGCATCCAAAAAGGGAGACACATTGGATCAAGAGCTTGAGGATTCGAATATTGAGAGGTGTTCAACATCCAAGGGTGAAGATGAAGTAGCATCTACCTCAAGGATTAAGGGGGAGAGCTCATTGACACCGGAAAAAGGAGAACCCTCAACATCCAGAGAAAATAAAGGAAATGAGTGTGTTACACCTACAAGTAGAGAAGGTGTAACAATTCTAATTTGTAAAAATAAAAATTATATCATATGCTTTTAGTGTAAGGAGAATGGACACTACAAAAGCAAGTGTCTATGATTAGTCAAGAAAAGGACTACAGTGGTACCCAAGACGAAGAAAAAGTTAAAGATGTTAGCCCCGTGATACATAAGGGCAAGGAGCACATCGTATGTTTCTCTTGCAATCAAAAGGGACATTCTTGAAATCAATATCCAAGGGGGATTTTGACTAAGAATAAAGTAGGAATCTCAAGTTAAGGGGGAACTTCCAAGAGCAAATCTAAGGTGTCATTAGTTAACGATATTCCTTCTTATCATGATAAAAAAAAATACTAGAAATAGATTTTATGATCTTGGTGCTATTTATCATGAAAATAAGAAGTATGATAATTCTAGGGAGAATTATAGGTCATATCATGCTAGAAAAAATCTACCTAAGGATAAGAAGGTAGGAAATAATTTAGACAAGAACTTTAAGGAAGTTAAATATATGCCTAAAAGGAAAAATACTTAAGGCAATCATGAAAAATTTGAGTTTGAGGTTTTAAGAATTGAAAATCAAGTCTTGAGATCAAGACTTAAAAAATTAGAGAAGACCCTAGGAAAAATAACAAATAATGTCAAAGAATCTGAGAAGAAAAACCTAGGTTTAGAAAGACAAGAGTTATTAAATGGCAAAAAATGTTTGAGATACAAACCTACAACCATGGAGAATGTGTCATCATATTATAGAGTTTCATATGGCTATGGAACTAACCCTAGGTTTAAAAGTCAAGCCAAAGTTACAAGGAAAGTTATCCCTAGAATTGACCTTGAGGAGACTAGCATAATTAAGACTTCTAAAAAGCTTAGGAAAGTCATTAGGAATGTATCAAGGGAAGTTATCCCTAGTGAGTATGTAGTGCACCTAAGGAGCACCAATAGGTTATGAGTTCCTAAGAGTGTGTTCTTTACACACTAAATCGGGTTAGAGTGTGTCAATTAACTCTAATTGAAAAGGTAATTAAGCCAACTATAGTGAAGTTGATATTTTAGGAAATTTTCAAGGATTAAAATGAAAAATTGATTTTCACTCTTGAAAAGTAAAAGTATGCAAATCAAATTATTGAAGTACTGAGCTTGATTATATTGTCACAAATAGGATAGAATTCAAAAGTGTGCTAAGTTGGGTTAAATCACAGATTTTAGCATATTGATTAGGTTATCGATATTTAGATTGAAAATCTAGGTATTTTGTTTATGTTATAATTGTCATATTTTGTGTGTCCTATCACATACCATGACATTATATTTTGCATTTATATTGTGATGAAAAATGCTACATGTCAATGTCATACATGCATCATTAAGCTATAATAGTTTTTCTTTTGAAAATATTCATTTGATGTATGTTATAATCATTATCATACATTGTTGTAATTTCTTGTAATTATGGACAGTGATATTAATTGACATCCTATGTTGGATGATCAAAATTAAAATGCTTAAATAGAATTACATGATCCCTTAGTTTAGGGAAAACCAATTTTACATCTCACAAAAGAACAGAGTTGACTTGTATGTTTATTTAGGTACATTACATACAAGTAAGATATTAGGAGGATGAATAAAACTCAAGATATTGATTTAGTACATCTATTTAAGTTTTAGTTTCATTAAAACAAATGATTATGTGATTCCAATCATAGGGAAACTAAATGTGCAAGTCATGTGCATTTAGCCCAAAGATTGCGACTAGAAATTTGTTTTTGAAAATAATTTCAAAAATATTTTGAAAAACCTTAGTGAAGTCTATTTTTAATACAGATCACCATTGCTTAGTTAAATACAAAGTTAGAGTGAAACATTGAAGTTTTCAATGACTTTTAATTTTATATCATTCTTTGAAAATGAGATATATTTTCTTAGAAAACTATTTTTCTATAATAGTATATGATATAAGTAATATCTATGTGAAATTTTATGATTTTTGAATATCATAGAATTACTTATGTATTTCTAAAATCGAATCTAAATTTGAATTCAAAAATTAGAAACTCTAATTGATTGACTACTATGACAAATCAATTGAGACATGGTGTAATCAATTGGCAACCAACATCAATCGATTAACACAAGTCATAATTGATTGGTAGATGAAACCAATCGATTGATGGCTATTAGTTTTGGTTGAAATGTCTGATTTTAATCAATTTAAGCTAGGTTTAATTAATTTAACTATTTCTAACCCTATGAAATGCTTTGATAATTTTTTAAGGATAGTTTTCTTGATAAAAATGAAAAAGGAATGGTTAAAGGAGACTAATTTAGAGTTAAAGAAAAGGTTTAGATTCAAGGTTAAATTTTTAACCTCATGACTTCAATTTTGAGATTTTCTAAATGTTTAGGAACTCTAGCTCATCATTGGTGCAATGACAAATGTTAAAGCATGCTTTGAGGGGGAGATACACCTTAAAGACATGAATTGGACAAGAAAGGAGATTTATAGAAGGATATGCGTGTATGCTCAAGTTAGAGCATTGTATACAATGAAAGGTATGATACTTTCATTGGGTTGTTTGGAAGTTAAGAGGAATGGATCATGAGAGAAGATTTTTGATGTGTGTCAAAGGGGGGAGAATGTAAGGTTTAAGTTAGAAATAAATCCTCATTCATGCTTTGGCATGTGATGAAGAAGGGAATTGAGCTAATATGAGTTAGCTTAAGTTAAACATATTGTCAAACATCAAAAAGGGGAAGATTATTATTGCAATCATCTTGGGTCAAGATTAACCAGTTTGACTAAGCTCAGGTTGGTTCGAGCTTGAGTTTCGATGTTTGACTATGTGTGAAATAGAAAATCAAGAAAGTCCTAAAGGGCCTAGTAGGTGGAAGAATTAGTTGAAAACTAGGCAATGGAAAGTCCTAGCAGGGCTAGCGGTGGAGGACTTAGTTGGGAACTAAGCAATGGAAAGTACTAGTGGGCTAGGTGGTGGAAAAGTCCAAATGGGCCAAAGGTTAACCGAACACTTGGTTATCAAAACTCCAATAGGAAATCGGCAAGGAAAAGTCCAAGTGGGTCAAAGATTGACCAGACACTTGGTGAGTAAGCACTGGCGGGTCAAAGTTAACCAGATGCTACTCAATGGGGCATCCCAATGAGTCATGAATATCTTTGGGGTTGGGCAAAGGAATCCTAAATTTTGGTTTAGAGTTTAGGGTTGGGTATTCGATTGGGAGCCTTTTTTTGACAAAACAGAAGATGCTAGAATTGAAGCTTTCTATACTTTACAAAAACACTACATAATCAATTGCCTTAATCAATTGACACTGCTGATCGATTGACCCAATCGATTTCAACACCTTTTGTGCTTTCACGAAAACCCTCCCAATTGATTATCCTAATGGATTGACTTAGCCTTAATTGATTTCCCCAATCAATTCTATGTCTTTCTGTGTTCTTCGCGAAAATGCCTCTAATCGATCGACCATGCTGATCAATTGCTCTAATCGATTCTGGTTGATTCAGTTTTCATGAAACAAGTTCCCAATCAATTACCTTAATCGATTGACAAGCCTTGATGAGCATCTCTACATGTGCAATTATGAATGTATTGAAATCCTCCCTAGTCGACAAACTGATGTATTAAGACATCATAAATTCTGTAAGACTAGCATGGGTTATACTCCTTGGTCTAACCAAATAACTATTCAACACTACATGGAGACATTGGGATGTCGAAAGTTAAACATGTATGTTAGTTATGGTAACTAGTTTATTGGAGTGACCTACCATGATACTTTATAACATATATAGATATGTTTATGAAGATCTCATTGCAGCTTAATTGCGAGTTTCCTTTGACATGAGGTATTCAAGTCATCTTGGTCATGAAGACTTATACTTTGACATCCTAAGCAAGTATCTCTTTGGAGGTATGATCTTAAGATGATTAGGTATAAGTCGAAGTGTTAGAAGGTGTTTGAATAACCCACAGAGAATTCACTGCTCCTTGCGAGGAGGAGTTTTGATCAAAGTCTTTGGCCAAAGCATCACATGTCAAGAGTATGTGGCTCTTAGACACATGTCAGAGTAACTTTAATCCACAGGATGAGTAAATAATACTTGGGCTAGGTGTGGCTAGTAAGTATAGTGAGGACAGACACATAGACCATATCCAGAACCAAGTGAGTATAAGACAAGTGAAAGGAACAAGACACAAGTCATAGTAGCTGCTGAAAGATTTAGAAGTGATGAGTAAATAATGTTAGTGCAATCGACCCGAGTTTGATCGGGTAGATAATGAGTTTTGATATGTGTGTCAATATGATTAAGCTAGGGTTTCATGTTAATCTAATATGTATATGTGAGTGTGCATGTTTGCAGGATACACATGGACTTCGAGGCATAGGTGAAGGATGACATGGGAGACAAACCGAGGGCGTGCATGCATTCGAGGGACGAGAGCCAAAGTCGAAGAGAGCTTGAAGGCAACAGTTCGAGGTTGCTGGATCAGGGATGATGAGCCAAGGGAAGTGGACTTCAAGGCATATGCGAAGGATGGCATGGGAGGATGAGCCGCGGGGTTGCATGCATCCGAGGGACGAGAGCCAAAGTCGAAGAGGGCTTGAAGGCAACAGATCGAGGTTGTTGGATGAAGAGTCAGCTAAGTCGTGAGGATTCGAGTGCTGAGAGAACTGTACTCGGGAAGGGAAATCCTAGGGTTTGAGTGCTGAGAGAATTGTACTCGGGAAGGGAAACCTTAGGTGGCAGTCGATTGAGGTAGAGCATAGAAAGATCAGTTGACTGATGCTTGATCAGTCGACTGATGCAGTCGACTGGCGCAGTCGACTGTTGTCAATCAGAATGCGAATCATCAGGCTATGACATTCTAATTCGCGAAGACCAGTCGACTGGTAACAGTTAGAATAGCATCGAGCTCTATTTAAGAGGGCTCGTTTTTTGTTGTTCTTCCTTGGCGAAACAAGCTTGGGTAAAGATTGTTAGTAGTCTAAACGTGCTCAGTGATTACCAAAGGATTGTGGCGAGGTTTCTCCACCCACAAGGAGCGATAAGAGCTAGCCAGAGGTGCTATGGGGAGTCATCCACCGAAGGATCCGGATTGTCCACCTTACGGATAGTCATGGAGTAAGAGTTTCATCTCCGAACCACGTAAGGATCTTGTGTTAGCATTGGTTTTTGTTTATATTTTAGATTTCCTCTTACACTTGCTAACCGTTGTAGGAAGAAGATCGAAAAGTAGCTATTCACCCCCCCTCTAGCTAAACGATAAGGTCCCAACAAGTGGTATCAAAGCCAGGTTCGCTCATCTACGGACTAACCGCCGAGAGAGCAAAAAGCTAGAGCAAATGGCGATTAAAGAAAGATTAGGGGATGACATCAATGTTCCACCACCCTATGACCGTGAGAGTTTCGAGTATTGGAAGATGCGGACAAAGAATGGTTCGGTATGGATTGGAATTTCATGATCACGCTAGAAGAGCCATTTGAAGTCTCAAAAGATAAACACGGGAAAAAGCTCCGACCAAGATATTGGAATAAGGAGCAACAAATGCAATCAAAGGCAAATGAGAAGGTAATTTCAATATTACTTAATATTTTGCCTAATGATATAATTAGTGGTGTAGATGAATACAAAAATGCACACAAATTATGGAGTAAGGTATTATCACTTCATGAAAACCCTACACAAGCTCAAGTAGTGGAAGAGTCCAAGGAAATAAGCTCAACATCCGAAGAGGAGGAGAAAGAAGAAGAAGATTCATCCATCTCCTCAAGTGAAGTGGCACAAGAAATTGAAGAACCATTCACTTCATCAAAGGGAAAAGAAGAGGTCTCCACCTCAAGGATTGAGGGGGAGGAGAGATCATCCTCGATACCGGAGCAAGAAGAAGCATCCACCTCCACCAAAACAAGGTCACAAGATCATATTATTTGCTTTGGGTGCAACAAGAAGGGACACTACAAGGACAAGTGTCTATTAGGTAAAAAGGAGGTAAACCTTAAACCCACGTCAATTCATTTGAAATCTAACATGGGTTGTAGGGAAAAGAAAGGGAAAAAGCACATTAGGTGTTACACGTGTGGTGAGCTAGGACACTACCACACCAAATGCTCAAAGAAAAGAGAATTCAAGAAATTAGAGCATTTGAGGAAGTGGGAGAAGAAGGAAAAGAAAAAAGGCTCACATCAAGGGGGAGCTACAAGGGTAAGGGAGGTAATCCCTAACTTTAAGTATGTTTCAAATTCCTCTATGTGTGGTAGAAATAATGAAAATTGCTTACCTATGCATAATTTTGATTTTAGATATTGTGATAAAAATAGGGCTAATGTTATATCTCAAAATCCTAAGGGATTTATGTATCATGATAAACCTAGAATTTTTAAACCTAAGGACCAAGGCATTAATCCAAAGAAAGGGAGACACATGCATAGACAAATGGGTAGATCTAGAAATGTCCAAGATGGACATGGCGATGCTAGGGTTAAGAATCTAGAGAGGGAAAATCAAGCTTTGAGGACAAAGCTTGACAAATTAGAGAAACCCCTAGAGAGATTTGTTAGTGGATCTAAGGGTTTAGGCATGGTGTCGGGTAGTCAAAACCCCAACAATGATTGATCAGGTCTAGGATACCGATCTATTAGATCAAATGCTATTGAAAAATCATATGCAAGGATGTCATATGATTATAGCATAGGAAAGGCCAAAAATGGCAAGGGAAAGCCATTTAAAGGGGGAAAGAAGAACTTAACTAAGGACAAGGTATACAAAGTCAAGAAGGTTAGGGTTGTAGGTCAAAAGTCACTGGAGGTACACCGATGTGGTCATGCAATTATAAATGAGTCACCAGGGAGGTGGCTAAGGTTAAGAGCTCAAGGGGTGCTCTAGGAGTCAAGATGGGGTCCATGGTCAATGGATCTCAGGAGGATATTTCCAGGGAGACTAGATGGGCTGTGGAATGTGCCAAAGGATTGGAGACGGATTTGAGTCTTAATCCTAGGGATTTGGCACGTTAAAAGTAAGGTTCATGCATGAAAATATGACAATGGAACCATATTGCATGAAAATTGGTTTTCATTGTGTGGATGTCATATAAATCAATGCTAAGGATGCATTGTGGTTGGGTATGAGAAGATACATCAAGGGGAGGTCAAAACTAGGACTTTAGGTCAAGGTTTAATTGAACCATTTAGATAGTTTTGAGTTTTGTGTCAATCTTGAGATTCGTAATAGATACATGTGTGAATGTATTTTTCCCAAGTAGACACGGGTACCATAAACTTCTCAACAAAATTTGGAAAATTTTTGGAGATTTATGAAATTTTTGGTGCATTTCTGAAGTTAGGTCAGAAATGTTGATAATATAGGGTATCAGTCGACTGATGCAGAGGCAGTCGACTGATCTTTCTGTTTAGTTCATCAGTCGATTGGCCCAGGGGCAGTCGACTGATGCTGTGAATCTTTAAAAGAAAACCACGTGCAGGGGCGGCCAAACCTAGGGTTTCTGTAACACCCCAAAAATTTTCCATATGAAATATTATGAAATATTATTATTAATATTATGAATTCATGAATATGAAATATTATGGAATTCATGAAATATTATCATGAAATATTATGAAACATTATCAATTCATGAATATGAAATATTATGGAATACATGAAATATTATCATGAAATATTATGAAACATTATGAATTCATGAATATGAGATATTATGGAATTCATGAAATATTATCATGAAATATTATGAAATATTATGAATTCATGAAATATTATTATTAAATATTATGAATTCATGAATATGAGATGTTATGGAATTCATGAAATATTATTATGAAATATTATGAATTCATGAAATATTATTATTAAATATTATGAATTCATGAATATGAAATATTATGGAATTCATGAAATATTATTATGGAATATTATGAAATATTATGAATTCATGAAATATTATTATTATTATGAAATTTCATGATGGGCTTGGCTTAATGGGCTTGGATGTGGATTAGTGCAAAATGTAATAAAAAGAAGATGTAGAAAGGAGGAAGCAGGGATTGAACCTTGAACCTCCTAGTTGCACTAGCAATGTCTTAACCATTGTACCAAGCCATATTTCATGTAGAGGGAATAAGAAACATGCTTGTTAAAAACTAGAGAAGTGAAGAGACATGTCTCTTCATGAGAAAAGTATAAATAAGGGAAAGAGAAGTTGGAATAACTTCCTCTTCTTCTTCCCCTTCACCCTCACCACCGAAATTCCCTTCTCCCTTTTCATTTTCGAAACACCACCCTAGGGTTCCAACCCTAGGGAATTGGAAGGAGGAAGAAGTCTACAAGGGTCTTACCCTCTACTAGGGTCAAGGGTTCTATAGAAGTGCTAGGAAGGAGAACACTCACCTTCCTTCAACCAAGGGCACCTTAAGATTTTAGAGAAGGAGAAATTCAAGCGAAAGGATGTAAGTAATCCCCTCACCTGCATTACAATAGTTTCGAGTGCCTAAAATGGTTTAAATATAGGATGAAGCTCTTGATGTTTTCGGCCAAGAAGGTTTTTAGGGCTTGCGAGAGTTTAAACTACTCCTATACTTGCATATGTTTTTCCTCATGATGTGTGACTAAATAGATGATGATAATATGATGTTTTCCTTGTCCTTAAGCCCCCAAAAACCCGGAGTAGGCTTGCTGGAATTTTCGGTCAAGGACCTCTTTTAGGGCTTAGAGAGGTTTAAACTCCTAGTATGCTTGATAATGACCCTTCCTATGATATGTAAGATGATATATGATGTAAATATGGTTTATTCATGGTTTTAACATGCTTGGAAACTAAGGTATGTATGCTGGAATTTTCTGTAAAGAATGATAAGTAGGACTTAAGAAGGGGTAACAACCCCAACATGCCTTCTAATGTCTCCCCTATGATGCCTACCTTAATGTATGATGTTAGTGTAATGTTTTTCATGGTTTATCATCTCTAAACATAGAGTTTATATGCTAGAATTTTCTGATTAAATAAGAATGTGGGCTAAGGGGGAAGCTACAACCCCAATTAGGCACGCCAAGGATACTCATGATATGCTATGAGTAGTATAGGTGATAACATGTTTCTCCCATGCTTTTTCATGCTCTAAGAATCATGATGTACATGTCTATGTTTAAGCTCTTTAAGCACCCTTATGTTAAGCATGCTTATGTATGATGAAATGCCTAAGAGATGCTTCCCTGTAAGTCGGGACTAAGAGCACTCTTCATGATAAGATAAGAGGCATGTCATGCTCATGATATGACAATGATGTGATAGGTTATGATGATATGCTTATGATATGATAAGAATGTGCTATGCAACCCTAGGTCGACGGACTATGAACGGACCTAGTAAGAAACAAGAATATGCTATGCTTATGATATGATAAAATCATGTATGCTATTTTACTTTGTATGGCTTGTACCGGATCCTAGCAAGGTCCACGGGTGGGCTCCGGATGTAGCCCCTAGGTCGACGGACTATGAACGGACCTAGTAAGGGGATGGGCTCCCGAGAACCCCTAGGTCGACGGACTATGAACGGACCTAGTAAGGGAAGCCCCTAGGTCGACGGACTATGAACGGACCTAGTAAGGGGATGCCCCTAGGTCGACGGACTATGAACGGACCTAGTTTCCCTAGTAGGTTAGAGACTAGCTACCTCGGCCTATTAGGGATGCGCGCATTATGTATGTATGTAAGAGGTACAAGCCGGGATCCCCCAATGATGATGGATGTATGTTTAAGTACCTATATGTATGATTTTAAGAAAAGCATATGCATGAACTCATCCTATGCATGTTTTCAAAAGAGCATCTTGCATTTGTATTTCTTGTCATGACTATATGACTATTAGCTATAAAGGTGAATTATGTTAAGTTCAAGTATGCTTCTTATGATAAGTACATATGCTCCCTTATGCTATGTTAAGTTAAGTGTTTTAATGCTATGCACTATTATGACATGATGTTTTCTCTACTTGATGGAACGTATGATTTTGTGAGTAGGAAAGGATCTTACTAAGCTATATGCTTATAGTTTCCATGTTTCCCTTGTACTGCAGAAAAGGGTAAGGAATGGATAAACTAAAGGGAGCAGCAGGAGGGGCAAAGATGTGTGTGGTGGTGGCATGGTGGAAGAAGATCTACTCATGTTTTATTTAGTTATGCATATGCTGAGTATTGCATGTTAAATGTTGAATCATACTTACTAAGTTGCTACTTGCAGATAATTAGACTCATATGGATATTTCATGCTCACTCTTGCTCATATGCTAAGTACTTAGTTTATACTTGCTAAAGAACTTTAGTATTATGTTATCCTTCCTCATACTTACTCCTCTGTCTTAAGAAATGACCATGTGGCATGCTTCTATTATGCAAATAAGAATGTGAAGGTACCTAGCATGCTCTCCTCAATGTCTAAGATGTTTAAAATGTTTCATGCCTTACATGTTCAAGTACAAGATTATACATGTATCATGTTCAAGTTTCAAGTTTCAAAATGCTTCCGCTAAAACGAAAAAAAAATTATGTTCGCGTAACCCTGCCCTAGTGTGAGAAGGGCGGGCGTTACAGGTTGGTATCAGAGCAGTTTTCCCCTCCACCACACACACATCAAGCTTCATCCTGCCGCTTCCAAGTAAGAGATCCTAACCTCGCTTTATTTTATTTCATGTACAGTATGTAATGATATATATAGAGATGATTTATGCTTGCACAATATAGAGATGATTTATGCTTGCATAACAAGAAAAAGTAGCATTAATTCTCATGTAGTTTATTTATCACCTGTATGATAGATATGGCTAGAGGACGTAGCAATCGGGGTATCATGGCAGCCCAACTTGCTCACTAAGTGAGACTAGTTTTGTATGTAGACTTATAAGAAGGGATAAAATAAATTTTGGTAATATAATAAACAAGATCTCAGTTACCCATAATCACAATAGGTATATAATTACAATGTATGTGTATAAGTATACCAGGGTTAGCACCTGAAAGAGATAAAGAGTTGCAATTGAGTTGGTTCCTGGTACTAACCCCATTTCTAAGGCACCGTATAAGGCTTTATATGGACGGAGATGTAGATCTCTAATCTGTTGGCTTCAGGGTGGGAAAAGAAGGAGATGGGACTCCAGACGGATATTATAGATGAAACCACTCAGGTTATAAAGAATATCCGCCAAAGGATAGAGACTGCTCAGAGTGGGCAGAAAAGCTATGCTGACAAGCGACGCAGAACAAGGAAGTACCCTTAGTAAAGGTTCTGTGGCGGAACGAACAATTCGAAGAAGCCACCTGGGAACAAGAGGAGTCAATACGATTAAAGTATCCAGAATTATTTTAAAGTTCGGGACGAACTTTTTATAAGGGAGGGAGGATTGTAACACCCCAAAAATTTCCCATATGAAATATTATGAAATATTATTATTAAATATTATGAATTCATGAATATGAAATATTATGGAATTCATGAAATATTATCATGAAATATTATGAAACATTATGAATTCATGAATATGAAATATTATGGAATTCATGAAATATTATCATGAAATATTATGAAACATTATGAATTCATGAATATGAGATATTATGGAATTCATGAAATATTATCATGAAATATTATGAAATATTATGAATTCATGAAATATTATTATTAAATATTATGAATTCATGAATATGAGATGTTATGGAATTCATGAAATATTATTATTAAATATTATGAATTCATGAATATGAAATATTATGGAATTCATGAAATATTATTATGGAATATTATGAAATATTATGAATTCATGAAATATTATTATTATTATGAAATTTCATGATGGGCTTGGCTTAATGGGCTTGGATGTGGATTAGTACAAAATGTAATAAAAAGAAGATGTAGAAAGGAGGAAGCAGGGATTGAACCTTGAACCTCCTAGTTGCACTAGCAATGTCTTAACCATTGTACCAAGCCATATTTCATGTAGAGGGAATAAGAAACATGCTTGTTAAAAACTAGGGAAGTGAAGAGACATGTCTCTTCATGAGAAAAGTATAAATAAGGGAAAGAGAAGTTGGAATAACTTCCTCTTCTTCTTCCCCTTCACCCTCACCACCGAAATTCCCTTCTCCCTTTTCATTTTCGAAACACCACCCTAGGGTTCCAACCCTAGGGAATTGGAAGGAGGAAGAAGTCTACAAGGGTCTTACCCTCTACTAGGGTCAAGGGTTCTATAGAAGTGCTAGGAAGGAGAACACTCACCTTCCTTCAACCAAGGGCACCTTAAGATTTTAGAGAAGGAGAAATTCAAGCGAAAGGATGTAAGTAATCCCCTCACCTGCATTACAATAGTTTCGAGTGCCTAAAATGGTTTAAACATAGGATGAAGCTCTTGATGTTTTCGGCCAAGAAGGTTTTTAGGGCTTGCGAGAGTTTAAACTACTCCTATACTTGCATATGTTTTTCCTCATGATGTGTGACTAAATAGATGATGATAATATGATGTTTTCCTTGTCCTTAAGCCCCCAAAAACCCGGAGTAGGCTTGCTGGAATTTTCGGTCAAGGACCTCTTTTAGGGCTTAGAGAGGTTTAAACTCCTAGTATGCTTGATAATGACCCTTCCTATGATATGTAAGATGATATATGATGTAAATATGGTTTATTCATGGTTTTAACATGCTTGGAAACTAAGGTATGTATGCTGGAATTTTCTGTAAAGAATGATAAGTAGGACTTAAGAAGGGGTAACAACCCCAACATGCCTTCTAATGTCTCCCCTATGATGCCTACCTTAATGTATGATGTTAGTGTAATGTTTTTCATGGTTTATCATGCTCTAAACATAGAGTTTATATGCTGGAATTTTCTGATTAAATAAGAATGTGGGCTAAGGGGGAAGCTACAACCCCAATTAGGCACGCCAAGGATACTCATGATATGCTATGAGTAGTATAGGTGATAACATGTCTTCTCCCATGCTTTTTCATGCTCTAAGAATCATGATGTACATGTCTATGTTTAAGCTCTTTAAGCACCCTTATGTTAAGCATGGCTTATGTATGATGAAATGCCTAAGAGATGCTTCCCTGTAAGTCGGGACTAAGAGCACTCTTCATGATAAGATAAGAGGCATGCCATGCTCATGATATGACAATGATGTGATAGGTTATGATGATATGCTTATGATATGATAAGAATGTGCTATGCAACCCTAGGTCGACGGACTATGAACGGACCTAGTAAGAAACAAGAATATGCTATGCTTATGATATGATAAAATCCATGTATGCTATTTTACTTTGTATGGCTTGTACCGGATCCTAGCAAGGTCCACGGGTGGGCTCCGGATGCAGCCCCTAGGTCGACGGACTATGAACGGACCTAGTAAGGGGATGGGCTCCCGAGAAGCCCCTAGGTCGACGGACTATGAACGGACCTAGTAAGGGAAGCCCCTAGGTCGACGGACTATGAACGGACCTAGTAAGGGGATGCCCCTAGGTCGACGGACTATGAACGGACCTAGTTTCCCTAGTAGGTTAGAGACTAGCTACCTCGGCCTATTAGGGATGCGCGCATTATGTATGTATGTAAGAGGTACAAGCCGGGATCCCCCAATGATGATGGATGTATGTTTAAGTACCTATATGTATGATTTTAAGAAAAGCATATGCATGAACTCATCCTATGCATGTTTTCAAAAGAGCATCTTGCATTTGCATTTCTTGTCATGACTATATGACTATTATGCTATAAAGGTGAATTATGTTAAGTTCAAGTATGCTTCTTATGATAAGTACATATGCTCCCTTATGCTATGTTAAGTTAAGTGTTTTAATGCTATGCACTATTATGACATGATGTTTTCTCTACTTGATGGAACGTATGATTTTGTGAGTAGGAAAGGATCTTACTAAGCTATATGCTTATAGTTTCCATGTTTCCCTTGTACTGCAGAAAAGGGTAAGGAATGGATAAACTAAAGGGAGCAGCAGGAGGGGCAAAGATGTGTGTGGTGGTGGCATGGTGGAAGAAGATCTACTCATGTTTTATTTAGTTATGCATATGCTGAGTATTGCATGTTAAATGTTGAATCATACTTACTAAGTTGCTACTTGCAGATAATTAGACTCATATGGATATTTCATGCTCACTCTTGCTCATATGCTAAGTACTTAGTTTATACTTGCTAAAGAACTTTAGTATTATGTTATCCTTCCTCATACTTACTCCTCTGTCTTAAGAAATGACCATGTGGCATGCTTCTATTATGCAAATAAGAATGTGAAGGTACCTAGCATGCTCTCCTCAATGTCTAAGATGTTTAAAATGTTTCATGCCTTACATGTTCAAGTACAAGATTATACATGTATCATGTTCAAGTTTCAAGTTTCAAAATGCTTCCGCTAAAACGAAAAAAAAAATTATGTTCGCGTAACCCTGCCCTAGTGTGAGAAGGGCGGGCGTTACAGTTTCAACGCCGCCCCTTGTCATCATCTTCCTCCCTTGATCTCCCCAGCTCACCATGGACTCCTACGACCTCAGAATCTTGTTCCTAGCGCTCCTCCACCTTAGATCCAAGTCTAGGGCAAGAAGCATCCTTCCTTGAGTCAAGTTTAATCATCATTCATCATACAACGAATGGAACGACGGTAACAAAGTGTCTATCTTATTTTTCTCCATTTAGTTCATGACTGACAACTAATTCTTGATATTTTGCATGTTTTCCTTGTTTTTCTTCTTGATTGTGTCATTTTTGGTACATGCATATGGTGGTTGCATTTAGGGCTAGGGCAAAGAGAAGGGTTGGTGAGGGATCATCCCAACAGCAGTCCTTAGATCCTTTGGCACCTCGGTTCCATTCCGAGGCTTACCAGCGGGTATTTAACAATGCTGACTTCATTTTGATGAATTGTAGATATCTCAATCAAACATACTTCCAAAAAATTACTCCTCACATAATTGAGATTATTATGTATTTTGGGTTAGAAAAGCTAGTATACTGTCAACATTATGTCAACTTTGACCTCTGCAAGGAGTTTTATGCTAATATTACATGTAGTAGTCCCGATGATGGGACGCATGAGTCTATGGTATAGGGAGTTACCATTCCTTTTACACCTGCATTATTAGGATCATTTTTAGGGTGTAGGGTTTCAGATAACTCATTTACATGTTTCCCCAATGTCACTGAACCATTGACCTTGCCCAATGTCACAATTGATCAAATTCATCGTTATTACTTCGAAAATCCTCGACCTCCTCTAGAGCACATCTTTATAGCTAGGCGCATGAGTCCAGTTAGCATCATTTTGTATAAAATCATCCTAGACTGCATTTTGCCTATTGTCACCAAGCGGAGGTCAAAGATCTGGCTACCTCACTTGGTGATGATGTATGCTCTAGAGAGGAGGCTAGACATTGACATCGCCCACCATGTATTCTCATCTATTGTACATTTTTCGCATGACGTCAATAGAAAGATTTACATGCCATTCGGTTATATTTTGACCTAAATCTTTGCGTCTAGAGGTATTAGAGTCGTTAGAGGTCAGGTACACACTACTAGAATTTTTGCATTCAACAACACATAATCGACAACGGTTTTTTGATAAAGTGTTGTCTTATGTCAATTTAACAACAGTTTTAGTATTAACCGTTGTTGTTGTTGGTCTGTATACGTAAAAAGACAACAGTAATAATAAAATGTTGTCGTATGTATACTCAACGACAACAGTTATAAAATAACTGTTGTCTATAGGCGGGATTTACAACAACTGATGTGATAAACTGTTGTCTATTATGACAATAGACAACAGTTATATTAAACTGTTGTTGTTGTATTGTTATGCTGTTCAATCAATAAACAAAATCAACGGTGGATATCCAACTGCAAAAAAACAACCATTTCCGCTTCTCTCACACAAACCCCTCGCAGCCACGAGTCGACGCCTCTCCCCTTCTTCATCGCCCGAGTCCAAGGAAGCCCCGAGAGCGGCGCTTCCTTTCACCCTCGCAAGGTGAGCCCCGACTCCTCTCGCTCTCTTCTTCTTCATCGCGCAAGCAAGGAGGCGACGCCTCCTCACTTACCTTTTCTTCTTCCTCGATCGCGTGCCCTAGCTACTGACGCCCAGGCAAGCAGTACCCTTCGCTCAACCCCTTAATCGAATCGCTCCTCTTTAGCCTATCCTCCGCGCAAATCTTCGTATAGTTAACCCTACGCTCGGTGCTTTGACCGCTGCAGTTGATTCAATTGAAGAGGACAAGAGGCGAACGGGTCGAAGACGGAACCGCCTCTAGGGACAGGCCATTGTGCGAGGTTACACTACAAGAAAAAATAGCTTTCGTGACACTTTCTTAATGACATTTATTAAAATGTGTCATTGATTTATATATATCATAACATTGATTAAAAATAAAATAAAAATCTGATTAAGTATATTGTAATGACATTTATAATAAATGTCACTAAAAATCTACTCTTTCATAAATTTTTGGAGGGTTTTTTTATTAAGTATCTCCCTCCAAAAATTTCACTCACTCGCGCCCACTGCCCGAACCCATCAAAAAGAAAGCGCCCTGTCCTAATTTTCACTCCCTCACTCGCCGACCATGACTCGCGATATCCCTAATTTTCACGCTCTCACAACTCTCCCCCGCCGACCACCAGCGTCGTTGGCCTCGCCATCTAGCCCACCACGCGACCACCAGCACCTGCCACCAGATCCCTAACTATCAGCCCGCGCGACTCTCCCCCCACCCTCACTATCAGCGTCGTCTACCTCGGCATTTGCCCTGTCAGCCACCAGCACCAGCCACCAATGTCGTCTGCTCCGCCGGCTCCCAGTGTCGTCTGCTCCGTCGTCTACCCTGTTGAGATCCAAACCTAGGTTGCAAGTTTCTTTCCTCTTCCACCGTTTCGCGATCCGAACCCTAGGTTGCAAGTTTCTACGTGCTCTATTTCGTTTGAAGAATTTTAATTGGTTTTTGGTTGATTTCTGTGATTTCTTGTTGTTCTTTTGAAGATTGAGTGATTTATAAGTGATTTATAAGTTTCTATGTGCTCTAATTTTCTGTAATTTTCCCCCACCCTCAATGCTAGTTACCTATCATTAGTTTGTTAATCTAATCATGAAATCCTTTGATCAAGCTACAGGTGAATTATTGTTAAATCAGGAGTTATGTGATTAAGCTATAGTTACCCATCATCAGTTACCTATAATTTTCTATGATCATCAGTTTCTATGTGCTCTAATTATTGTTAAATTATTTTGCTGACAACCAACATACAAATAAAGTAATGCTATTGGTCTCTATTTTGTCATGCTATTGTCAGGATTTTAGCATTTTTAAATAGTTATCTTGTGTGAATGTGAAGCTTCTCGTACATCATTCACAAGAGATTCATCTACAGATGTAATGTAAATTTGAACTTTTGCTAATGTTGTTATTCATGTCTTCTTAGTTAAACCTCCACTAGAAGCTCATATATGTCATAGAAGTTTCATCTTTGTTGGTAGAACATCACAAACCTAAACAAATACAACAGAAATTAAATGTAGTGTAAGCCTATATACATACAAAAAGAATTCAAATCTAGATAATATGAAAGCTATAGTATCACAAAAATTGAAAAAGATGTCAACCTTTCAAATTTCTCTAAACTTCTCCATCAACTCTCCATTCAAAGAAAAGTGAAAAACCTAAGTTCATCTACTTCCTAAACCTTTGTAATTAAAGAATAAACTTAATTAATCAGAACCCATTCCTAAGTTTAGGGGTTATGAAACAAGTTCAACATTGATATCCAAGTAAGTATTTAGTTTTGTCTTTTCCTACAAATTTACTAGTTTCTTTTATAAATTTGTTCCGTTTTCTTCATATACACTATTATTTTGATTGATCAAAATTGTTATTTACAAGGTGCTCACCATGGCTTGTGACATGTAGTTCCTTGTCTGTCAGCATATCATTGCCCCTTTTTGTCCATTGTATAAGTATTAGATGACTTAATTTATTTATTTTACCCTTGTATGGAAAGATACAGAGTTAGTTATTGAGGAGGAAGGAATTAGTTTTAAAATTTTAAACTTTATATGACCCATCTATGAAAACTGGTTTCATGCATTAGGTCCTCAATCAAGAAATCCTTTACTTTATTCTGTAGTTCATTCTATATAGAAATTGTTTGCATTTGTTCTTTTAGTGATCAACACATTTTGACCCATTGTAATCAATAATATGGAATTAGTATAAAATACCATCTTCGAGAGTTATTACTCTTTGCTGCTGACTTTGCTGATCTGATGTACAGGGCCAACATCTGCTACCCTTGAAAGAGTTTTTTGAGGTGGGTACTTCATGGAAAATCAAGTTTCTGATTTGTGACTTAAATACTTGAAACATAAATTGTCATATAGCTACGGGATGGAAAATTTTTGGTAACCTGATGGATGCTGGAATGTGTTCAATTTGTGGTGAAGAGAGCTTTGTAAAATGTAGCTTGTGTTTATATTAATCCTTAACTTCAAACTAGAAGATTCATAGTGTGCACAACATATTGTTATTGTACATATCATGTTTATTAGGGCAAACTTGCTAGATGGAGTTTGGGGGTAAGATGAAAAGTACAAGAGGGCATGACTGAGTTTGATGGTTCAATTAGTTGTATCGATCAGACAGGTTAACTTGAAAACTAACATCATGAATATCATTTGCATTTTTATAAATTCCACATTTTATAAAATTTAGTTTAAAAAAATTTGAATTATTAGGTTAGTTAACCTGAAAATTGACACCATACATATGATTTGTATTTTTATAGATACACCACATATGTAGTAAAGAATAGTTGAATCAGTTAGACTATATGAATTTGGTTTCAATATGAATTTGGTTTAATGCTTATTTCATGCTTTAATTATCCTATATAATTTATTTTTGATAGGAATGACTCTTAAAAATAAAAATGTTAGAAAATCTCATTTTCAACTTTAAGGATGCTCTTGGAGGAATGATCTTTTACCAAGATTTGAGGATGCATTAGGAGGAATGATAGCTTGGCCTTGTCATCTGGTATGATATTTAATTTTTTAATTAACTGCTATTATTATATATGTCTTTATGTTAGTGTCTTATAAAATGAATATTAATTATATTTGCAGTTAATGGTTAATGAAGAAGACTTCTAGTAAGTGTATGAGGTTAGATTTTTAATTTTGTTGATATGTGTTGTCTTTCTTTTTTCCCCAAATTTCTATGTTTATTATTTTTTTTAATCTAAACGTGCTTATTCTGATGTGTGCAGGCTCATTAAATTGAATAGAGTATATGTCTAGTATAATAACATTATGAGCTCGCCTCTACTATAATGTATGGTGGTGTGTTTCTCTTTTACAGAATGGAACTCTTACTAACAATATTTTATTATGAAATTTATCCCCTTTCACATTGAGTTAATATGATTCCTTTGTTACTTCATCGATCATTACATGTCCTCTCTCTCATGTTTTGTATCCTAATATCTAAATGTTAGTTGATTATTATGGATCAAATAGTTAATAGCTTTAGTTGCTTAATTTCTCAGAATGTAGAAGCTATTGAAAGTTTGCTTTCCTGATTTTATGCAACAGGACAAATCAGTTCCACTCTATATTTATTTATGATGCTATCCTTCTCTTCTTTAAGGTTGCCACTAATCTCTTTTTCGCACTTCAGTCCAGGAGAGAATACGAAAAGCAAATCGCACTTGAAGAAGCTGAAGAGCTTCGCAGTTTTCATGTAAATATTACCTCTACCAATGGTCTTTTTTCTTCCTTTCTCATAATTGTTGCATATGAGGATTTTTATTTAATACTCAAATACTAACACATGGTGATATAAGTAATATTCATGTTTTTCTATTTTTCTACCAATGGATTTGCATTTTTATAGTCTAGTTCAACCATGGATGAGAGGAAGTTACATCAATCGAGGGGGATGCATTCCGAATGATAGTAATAATTTCTTTATTATCTCAAATATTTAAAGTTATCTAGTTATAAATTTTTTCAAGTTGTTATGTTTTATTTTGTACAATCATATAATATTTTTTTGTTCATAGTTTGCAAAAACAGAGTACTCCCAAGATGAAATTGATGAAGTGCGCTCTGCGATAGCTGATTGTATACAAGATTATATTTGATAATAGGTACGTAAATGTTAGTTACTAAGGTTTAAACTTTTCCTGGTAAATGTTAGTTACTAAGCTTTCGGGTGATATTCCCCTGAATCAAACAATATACATCAACAATATTTTTTTTAGAGATGTTGTAACCTGGTGAATGATTCTAGATTGTCAGTTGTACTAACCAACACTATTATTATAACCCTTAGATAGCTTGTACATCATCAACATAGTACACATTAGTAGGCCAGTATTTAACATGGCAAAATTTAACATGACATTTATACATCATCAACATAGTACACATTAGTAGGCCAGTATTTAACATAATTGTGGTCATAAACAGATTGTGGACACTTCTTTGCTTACACATTATCCAACAGCTGAGACAAATTAGAGGTTTGGAATAATTATTACCAAGGTCATAAACAAGTTGACTCAAACATGATGTTTTCATTTTTGAGGATTGATCTGCGTAACATCTTAATATATTAGTATAAACTATATATTTATATCCTATGTACGTTTTATTTTTTGGTGAATTATCATTCAGTTGTTATTGGATACTATTTTGGTAGGCATTTTGCATGCATGTAGGAATCTATAGAAGATTTATAATAAGATGAATTGATTCTAGTTCAAATCAATTGGAGAAAAAAAAGGCATAAATGCAGAGACACCAAAGAATAATCTAATTAATATAATAAAAAATGATATGAATATTATTGATTATATGGTCTCACATAGAACTTAAATGGATGTGAACTTAATGGAGGATGGAAATGATAAGATGATGCAGCCGATCCAAATAGTTGACATAAACACAGCTTGAGGATGAGATATACCATGTTTTCTCTTTGCGGAGTAAATTAGCTTTCTGCAACACAAACAATTACAGCTTTACAATTTCACAATCATGCAGAATTACTGATGCACGAATCCATAAATATGATTATTTGCTATTTTATTCTTTAGGTGTTGAACTTCTAAATTTGTTATTATCTCATCTCAGCCTTAGACATTCATTTACTGGATTTTGTAATTATAATAATAAAATGGAAGTGGGCTACCTTTTATCTGTTTTTGTGCAAACCTTTCACAGACTAGCAATGCCATGTCGAGGGCCCTAAATGTTCTACAGACCAACTCACTCTTTTGGAGATATGATACTTTTGATCTGGGACTCTCTTCTCGAATACAAGGTGATAATGTTTTGATCTTCTGAAGATTAGTTTCTTCTTCTTTTAATGGAAGGATACTTGTTATCATATATTTGTTCCTTCAAATCAAGTATTTCTATATAACCATATTCCTAAAAATAGTTCTATGATTAATAATGCAAAATTTATTAACTTGTTAATGCTGGTCAAACAATTTCTTTTGTTATATGTGCTTCTCATCAAAACTCTGTTTGTGTGGTCAGTATGCTTTTCAGAATATTATTTTCTATGGAAAATGAAATCATTATTTTAACAGCATATGCTTTAGATCTACTATTTGGAAAAGGAATTCATTATAAACTTTTCAGATATTACTTAACATTCGCTAATGCTAAAACCTTTTTTTTATGGGGAAACCACATACACTGTATGAAGCTGCCGAGTTTGAAGACAGCCCGAGGAGACATGATGATGTATTTGAGGAAGCTCTTGCTATTTATAATCTAGCATTATTATGCACAAAAGGGAGGCGTTGGTAGGTGCAGTTTTGCTTGGAATGTTGTTGGACGAGCACTATGCATGCTCACGCATCAAAATAAGATGATAAATCCTTGATTCCTTGCTCAA
>JAGFNQ010001842.1:264471-279700 GCA_024364735.1 Boesenbergia rotunda | reverse complement strand
TTTGTTGGGGAACAATTGGGTAACTTTGGGGACATCTCACACAAACTATAAGGTTTAACAAAACATTTTTGTTTGCTAGATATGGGGTGAGATGTTAGGATCAACTAAATTTCTCAAAATGTCATTGCCTCACTTGAGAAATTAAGTTGACGAGATAATAATCACGGTGGTGACCAAGTATGGGGAAAACCATTGCATAACATATGTGTATATGGCTCCATGATCATACTTGGACATTCGAATCAAGGAAACTTGATTGGAACATTGGATTTGGTTCAAACTTAATAGTAATTGCTTGAATGTTTGTTGATTGAGTTTGACTCCATTTAGATGGATCAAAGTGATTGTTGAGCCTATAAGGACCATTGATCCTTGCTCAGGGATCAATGTTAGTGATGAGATCATGTCCAAGTTCGACAAACTTCATTAGATATCGTTGGAAAAATTCTGAAATTCTGAAACTAAACATTTCAATTCGTATCAGGGAGTATCAGGAACCCTGATCGGTCACTGGACCGATCAGGCGTAAGGCTGATCGGTCTCTGGATCGATCTGGCTGCATCCGGTCACGATCGGTCCACAAACCGATCAGAGAGGCAGCAGTGACTCTCCGAATCTTTTGACCAAGGATTCTGAGCCAGCCTAGATCGGTCCCTGGACCGATCTGGCACCCTGTGGGGATCGGTCCACAGACCGATCAGGGAGCTCAGAGGTTTCTCTCCGGACCCTACTGTTCGTATCCTGATCGGTCACCCGACCGATCAAGAGCGCGTCTGATCGGTCATCCGACCGATCAGGACCAGGCCAGTCCGATCAGGCAATAGCCTGATCGGTCTGGGCGCTATCAGATCGAACGGTGATCCGTTCAAACGCATTAAATTGCGGTTGGTGGACCGATCCACCAACCAAATAACTTCCTGAAACCCTTTACTTCCGAACCCTAGCGCCGATAATCCCCTTCTTGCGCGACCCTGTGTGTGCGAGAAGACCCCCTGCGTATTCTTCTTCCTCGCGTGAGTGTGAGTGTAAAGGGTTCTCAGAGTCCTGTACGCGTTCCTCTCTCGCAGAAACACTCTGCGACCATCTCTTGCGCCGAGAGCATCCTTCCGCGCAAGCTTCCTGCTGTCGATCTCCAAGAACTACTCCAATGGCACCAAAGTAAGTTTTTGCTTTGGTTTTTCATTCGAATCAGTCTATAGTGCTTGTTTGTGAAGCTAACCATGTTTTGGCTCTTGTTCTTGCTGTGTTGTTGTGACCCTTCTGTTTTTGCCGTGACCCCCTTTCTCACCATATGATCAAATTTCCTTTTGATTTAATGTCTAACTTTTTGATTGGGTGTTACCTTATATGATCAATTCCTTGCCGTGTGATCACTTCCTTGATTAAACCATGTGTATGACCAATTCAACCCCCTTTAGAAAGTCTTCTAAGGGCAAGGAGATTAGGGATGGCAGCTCAAAGGGGAAAACCCCTGCTGCATCTGCTCCTTCCAGAAGGCCACAGCCTTCTTCTAGCTCCAGGTTCCCAAATGCGGCCTGTGAACAGGCCTTTCAAGCAAGGACATTCAAACTATTACCTTGTCGATCCATTGATGTTCCTTTCCTGACTGAGTTCTGTCCCTCTATCATGGAGATTGTCACTTACTACAATCTGGGTTTTCTTCTTTCCTTGGAACGGACCATAAATTACTACCTCGTCTCTGAATTCTACAACAACCTACAACAAGGTCCTCAAGGGGGATTCGAGTTCACTACTCGTGTCGGGAAGATGAACCTCGATTTTTCATATGAGCTTTTGGCAGAGTACTTGGGTGGTCAACAATCATCGAATCTTTATTCGATCTATCCTGAACTTCCTGATCCTCTGCTAGCACCGTTCGCAGATGTTACCCCTGACTCTATCTATCAGCACTTCTTCGGTCATCCTCGCCCTGCCGGGCTTGATGAGTTGGGTCCAGTTTTTCCTACTTTTGCAGCTCTTCGACTTGCTCCAGCTGACTACGTCCTTTTCAAGATCATTACAAATTGCATCTTACCCATTACTTCAAAGCCTTTGGCCAAGATCCGACCCTATCACTGCCTTATGCTCTACAGCATGCATCGTCGGATGGACTTTGATATCATGGAGAGCATTTTTCAGTCTATCCTATTCTACCGTGAGCCTAGCCGTCGCACGGTTTATATGCCTTTTGGTCATATCATCACTGATTGGCTTATGTCAGTTGGTGTTGATGTCACCAAGGGCAGGACCGTGCCCATGGTTAAGCAAGATTGTCGTTTGGGTCGGCGGGCTTTTGCAAAGTCTGGTATTGTCATTCGTGAGCGCGATGGGGTCTTAGTGTAGAAGGATGGACGTAGACTTGGTGATCTTCCTAGAGGGGCATTGCATTTTCAGGCACCACACGAGGCTCCTCCTGCTGACGTTGAGTATAACAACGAGCCGGAGCCTGATCTGCGCTGGCAGATCTCAGAGCTGGATCATACGGTACAGGAGTTTATTCAACTGGGGGCGACAGATCGTGAGGAGTTTCGTTCAGGCTTTCGCTCCCTAGATTCCCGACTGACCAAGATCGAGACCGAGGTCTCAGGGACCCGCACACTCCAGCAGACATGGTATGATGAGTGGCGTAGCCACACATTTCTAGGAGGTGCACCTTCTTCGGGTAGTGCACCAGGGTCCTTGGCTCCTACTGACACCACGATGGATGATCTCGTGGACGATGACGACCCTCCCGCTGCTGTCTGAGCCTGGATGTCTCTTATTTTTCTCTGTGGTCTGTATGGATGATTTGTGTGACTTGTGGGTTGTATGCCCTGCGACTTGACTATTGTGGCCTTGTGCCACATGTATCTTGCTCTTGATGCATGTTTATGCGTTAACTTGTCTGACTTTATCTCACATGCTTATCTGATATTAGTATATCTATTGTTGATGCCATGATTGTTTATATGAGTTTTATCTGTATGTTTGCTACATTGTCATGTTCATGCTTATAATGCCATGTCTAGTTGATACATATGACTGTCATGACATGCTTTGTGAGTTGTTACTTCCTGTTCGTATGATGCATGTGATTGCTATATCTTTCTCTATCTTCTTCACATGTATTCATATGATTATTCTACAACCTATCACATCTTTGTTGATTTGGGATACCCCTAGGGTTGAGGGGGAATCTGTTTTAATCTTAACAGTCCCTCTTGCCCCTTTTCGGTGTTCGACAAAGGGGGAGAGTGTGGATTGGTTAAGTTTAGAATGATCATGTTGTAGGGGGAGGATCTGGATTCCCCTATGATTCTAAATTTGGAAAACTTGATTAAGAATCCCTAAACTTAAAATCGGGTTGTCAAACAACAAAAAGGGGGAGATTGTTGATGCAGTCTGACCCTGATTGGTGTTTTGGTGTTGACAACGATTTTAGTTTAGGTTGATGATTATGATGATTATGATTAAGTCCTGATCGAGGATTAGGCATGATTTGGAGAAACCCTAACCTGGAGGGTTAGGTGTGAAAAATCCTAGTTTGGAGGGCTAGGTGTTGGAAAAGTCCTAATTCGGAAGGGTTGGGTGAAAAGTCCTAGCTTGGAGAGCTAGGTGAAAAGTCCTAACTTGGAGGGTTAGGTGCAAATTCCCATCCTGGAGAATTAGGTGAAAAAGTCCTGGCTTGGAGGGTCAGGTGCCTAGCTTGGAGGGCTAGGTTGGATGAAGTTCTAACTCGGAAGGGTTGGGTGAAAAGTCCTAGCTTGGAGGGCTAGGTTGGATGAAGTTCTAACTCGGAAGGGTTGGGTGAAAAGTCCTAGCTTGGAGGGCTAGGTGAAAAGTCCTAGCTTGGAGGGCTAGGTGAAAAGTCCTAACTTGGAGGGTTAGGTGCAAATTCCCAACTTGGAGAGTTAGATGGAAAATCCTTAGCTTGGAGGGCTAAGGTGGATGGAAACTTAGCTTGGAGGGCTGAGTTTGAGTCCCTGGATCGGTCTGGTGATCGATCAGGGATTCTGGCATGCTGCTCCTTCGTGGATCGGTCTGGTGACCGATCCAGCGATGACTGATCGGTCGGGTGACCGATCAGGGAGCACACAGTGAGGTTGGGAACCTACTGTGCTGCTCCTGATCGATCTAGTGACCGATCCGGGAGTATGCGTTTCACCCATTGACTGGCTCCTGATCGGTCTGGTGACCAATCAGGGAGCGAGCAGTGAGGTTGAGTTCCCTTGCTGAACTACTCCTGATCGGTCTGATGATCGATCAGGATCACTGTGCAGATCGTTCTGGTGAACGATCCAGCTTCGCGGGCTTCTCACTAAGATCGATTAGGACGGTTCCTGATCGGTCTGGTGATGATCTGATCGGACTGTTGATCGATCAGGTGACACCCTGATCGGTCAGTTGACCGATCAGAAGGCTTAGCCTGCGAAACTCAGAAATCGCCCGATATAAGGGTGGATCGGTCCGGTGAATGATAAGTATCATTTTATTGATCATTTCATATGATTAAATCTGTGTTTGACCTATATTTTACTTGTGTAATTGTGGATTTACCCTAGGTTTTAGGATTTATACTCTTTTTGGACTTAATTGCAAATTTTAATATATTTGAGTTGTTTTGTCACTAAATTTTTGATATACTTTTGTAGGCTTGGAGGAATCATGGACCTAGGTCAGGTTGGGTCAAATGTTGAGTCAAAAGTGGACTAGATCAAGTGATCAAGCGTCGACTCATTTGGACCGTCCGATGCAAGAACGGTTAGATCTAGACCACCTGAGAACTTCTGATCAATCCGAGCTGGGTTAAGGCTAATCGAGCGATCAGATCAAGATCTGAAGGTTTCAGCTCAATCGGAGATCATCTAGCCGTTGGATCACGATCAGAGGGATCTAGACCATCCATTCAAAGATCAGCTTGATCCGAGCCATCCGCTACAAATCTGGAAGATCCGAGCTACCACGAGGATGATCCTGACCTCTGATCAAGATCTGGAAAATTTGAATCAAATCGGACGAAGATCAACCGTTGGATGAGCGCTGGACAATTTGAGTCGTCCATTGATTAACTACTTAAACAGCCTCCCCTGTTCAGATCTGATGTCGCATCTTCGCAGCTCAGTTTCATTTCTTCACCTGTTCTTCAGTTTTTGTTGCGATTTCTTCCATTTGAAGGCGTGGCCAACTCGATTACTACCTTGGAGCGAGATTTGGGTCATTGGAGAAGGCTTCTATGGAATTTCTAACTCGGATTTGCATCAGATCAGGGGCTGAGTGAGGGTTTAATCAGTTTCTAATTTCTGATCCGTTTGATTGCGAATTTGTGTTGTTTCTTTCAATCGAAGCTACCTGGAGGGTCTCTGGAGCATTCTGATCATCACCTAATCTTCACAGCATTCTTTCTTCGCGAGATCAAAGGGATCGGATTGGTTTTTTTTCCAGCTGCGTGCAATTCTGTGAGTGGATCTGAAATTGGAGCCAATTTTCATTGATTTGCGAGTTGAAGGGGTTCTTGACTTGCCCTTGCGTGACGAACAAGGTGGTCTCGAGACAAGAGAGTGATTGAGGATTAATTTTCTTAGTTAATTTCTGTTCAGTAGCTGTAATTTCAGTTTCAGTTGCCTTTAAATTCTGTTTTTCGTATCTGCTGTAGTTTCTGAATTCTATACCAGTTTTATTGGATTGTTTCTTGTAGTTGATAACTTTTCGAATCTGCAATCTAGTTAGCTAAGATGTTTGTGAAATGAACAATTGCATTTAAATCAGTTTGTTAGCTTCAAATCGTTTCTGAATTTAGATCTGTTTCTGAATTTCTGTTCAGAAATCTGTTGCATATCAGTTCCCTTTTCTTTCCCTTGCGTACCAGCTTAGTTTCTGAATTCTGTTGCTATTCCAAATTCAGTTTGTGTCCAGCTTAATTCCTGGAATTAGAGCTAGTTGTGAGTGAGTAATTGCACTTAGTTATGTTTTCTTGCATTTGAATCGATTCTGAAGTATGTTTCATTTCTGCAGTTTGAGTGAATGCTGTGTATCAGTTTCAAATTCTGCAGCTTTTCAGCTGTAGCTTCTGAATTTCGAGCCAAGTAAACCTTAGTTTCCTTATTTCTTGTCTGAACAATGGATGATGCATTCATATCTAGCTTGCTTGGTTATGATTGTTCTGCAGTTGTAGTGTTTTCTGCAAATCTGAAACGTTTCTGCATTTTCCCATTTCTGCACTGTTTTGCACTTCATTTCTGAACTTTCTTCTTTCAGTTTTCAGTTCATTTTAATGATAGCTTACCTGTCCAAGCTGAGGAATTAGTTGCATATCAGTTTCTGTCTTTTTATTCTGCGTGCCAACTTAAATTACAGCGCATCAGTTTTGTCATTCAGTTCCTAAATTTTGTGTCAAGTGATGTCTAAGTTTTGTTTCCTGATTTTATATTGAAGTGATCTCATTTTCATAGCAATTGGTATAGGTCTCTGCAATTGGTTTCAGCTACGTTGCATGTATCAGCTTTTGTTTTAGCATTCAGATTTGTCAATGTTCTGCAGTTTGTTTCTGGAATAGTTATAGTGGACTTCTGCATTCAAATCAGTACTGCAAACTTCTTCCTTTAAGTTTTTGCAAGGTTCCTGTTCTGAATTGTAGAATCCTTCCTGCATTTAGAATAATGATTCGAATTTAGTTTGCAATTCAAAGTTTCAACATTAGATTTGTTGTTGCATTCCTGCACTTCATTTAGTAAGTTTTGCATACTATTTTTGCCAGCCAACTCCATTTCTGCGATTCCCAATTACCATTTCTGAATTTGTATCAGTGAAGCTTTGCATTGAAACTTAATTGCACTTGAAATCAGATAACTTGTATGATTTGTGCATCCAATTCATGTTGCATTTCGTTTCTTGCACATTTATGTCCTGCACTAGCTTGACTTCGGTTTAATACTTACTCAATTCTGAATATTTCCATTCCTGTGTTTACTTCCATTGAAAGCATATCTTTTTAAGCTTCATTGCTCAGTTAATAGTCTGTAGTTAGTTCAATTGTTGGCACTTCAAATTTCTTTAATTGTTATGCCCTTGTTTAGTTCACTTGGTTAATTTTTCCTTCCTTTTCATTGCATTTTTCTTGTCCATTTGAAACCAAACACCAGATTTAATTTGAAACCCAAAACTCCTGACGACACATAAACTCGACCACGAATTGAACAACTTGAACTAGCCCTTGGAAAAATACGACCTGTGGCCCCTTTACTACGCTTTTATTCTTTGATTGCAAAAAGGGTTTCCAGCTTTTTATAAATATCTAAATTTGAGACCCACATTTGTGACAGCTCATTTGGGTCCATCAAATTTTTGAAACCCCGACAGAGAAGAGGTGGAGAGTAAAGGTTTCTCTTCCGGGGTTCGGAGAGAAGCCAGTCATCTCCATCGCACGCCATCGCGCAAGCTAGGGCACGGGGTTCGGGCCCTAGTTGATCATCTCCATCCTGATCCACCGCCGGCGATCCATTTCCTTTACAGCAGTTGTTTCCTTCATAGCATTTCCTTTGCAGCATTCATCTCCACAGCAGATTTCTTCCTGGCAATTCGTTTTCAGCAGATTTTCTATTTTTGACTAGCTTCATCAGATTCAGCAACTTGAATTCCCATAGTTCCCCCTTCATTCTTCAATTCCGGCAGTTTCCTACTTCACAGAATTTCCAGCAGCTCCAGTAGTTTTCACGGCAGCTTCATATTTGGCAACAGAATCAGATCCGGCAATTCTTCACAGCCTTGCCTTCACAGCAGTTATTCATCAGATTTGGGTTAATTGTGTTGTTAATGAATGTTGATTTTTCTTAATTGAGTTGTTTGGGATTGATTGTTAAAATGTTTATATTGGATAGATCTTTCCCATAGCAAATTGCACGTACCTGAAGCTAGTTTTAGCATGTCCATCATGTGTTTGGTCAATTGCCTCTTAGACATTTACATTCAATGTCTCTTAATTGCTTCACTCTTGTTTTGTGTTGCTTTTCCTATTGCTTTAGGTTACATGTTTTCATTTAAATGCAATTAAGTTAGGTTAGATTCGATTTCTTCAATGTTGTAGTTTGCTCTGTGTTTAGTTTCGTTAATGTTTTATTTCAAGTTGTGCTTTCTTTACTGCAATGGTAGTCAGGTTAAACTAGATTTCTGTACCTGCATTGTCTTTCCTTAATTAGAATTAGATTTCGTACTTGCTTGCTATTTCTTTTCGTAGTCTTACTGTTCAAACCCAAACCCCAATTTGATATCCAAAACCCAAAAGCAATAAAATACGATCCTGAGAATTATCATGTACCAACTACATTCGTTGGGAGACGACTCGAGTTACTCTATGCTACATTAGTTTAGAGGAATTCGGTACTTAAATTGTATTTGAAACCGTGACACGACAAAAACGGTCATCAAATATAATTTAAGTACTGAATTCCTCTAAACTAATGTAGCATAGAGTAACTCGAGTCGTCTCCCAACGAATGTAGTTGGTACATGATAATTCTCAGGATCGTATTTTCTTGCTTTTGGGTTTTGGATATCAAATTGGGGTTTGGGTTTGAACAGTAAGACTACGAAAAGAAATAGCAGTGAACGATCCACGACCTGGGATCGGTCTGGTGATCGGTCCAGGAGAATCTCAAAGAAATCGTGATTTCTGATTGAGCGTTGGGGATCGATCAGGACTGAGCCTGATCGGTCTGGAACCAGCCTGATCGGTCTGGTGACCGATCAGGAGGCTCTCTGATCAGTCCGGTGACCGATCACTTTAATTCAAATTGCCCTGTCAGACGTGGTCAGAGCGTCTGATCGCAACCGATTCGCTGATGTTTGCTTCTGATATTTGATTTACTGTATGATTTGCTGCTCTAACAGTCTGATTAAGCTGCAGGTGATAGGGGAGGATTCAAACACTCAAGGAGAGGTCAACGGAGGCTTTCCTTGGAGCAGGTTTGTCCGATTCTCCATTTCAGGCTGCAACGGCCGAGCTGCAGACTGGAGTCGAGACTGGGGCTTGGCTGAGGGGATCTCAGGAAGACCAGAGAGGGCTCAGTGGTAGCTGGTGTTGGCAGCAAGATAGCTGGAGGCTATGGAGGATATTGTCACCTGATGCTGAGTGGAGAAAAAGGGCGGAAATTGGCTTCGGGGAAGCAGAGTTCTGGAACTTGTGTTCTTGCCGCGCCTAGAGTTCTCTACAACCTGCTTGCTGTGTTCTTGAAGCTTTCATCATTTTGAGCAAGCGATCGAGAAGCAACCAATCTTTACTTGAGTGCTTGAAGGAGAGAACAAGTAGCTTGGAGTCCGACAGTGGGAAGACACGAAGAAGGGTTCTTGCGTGAGATCGCCACTGGGTGGAGCTCAGGGAAGCTAGTTGTGTTCTTGTCCTTGCTAAGTGTTTGAGTAAGATATGTCTCGTAGTTTCTTTGTGCTTAAACTTTATCCTGATTGAAACGCTGTGGAGAGGTTTCTCCACCGAGAAGGAGATTGCATTATATCCAGTGAAACCGGGGCTTGATCTGCCGACGATCAAGGGATCGCCCACCTTAAGGGCACGCCAAGGAGTAGGGGCAAGTTATCCCCAAACCTTGTAAACCCTCTTGTTAGCATTCTTGGCAGTTGTCTTTGTTTGATCTCATTTCTGTTTTAGCCTACTGCACTTTCAGTTTCTTTTGTTTCTTCCGCTGCTGTGCTACTGATAAGTTAAGTGCAGGAAACTTGTTAACCGCAAGTGAAAAGTGATTGGCTATATTCACCCCCCCCCCCTCTCTAGCCATCTCATCTCCAACAAGTAACTCCCATGCCCCCTCTTTATAACACATTAAGGAGGGTAAGTGAAGAGTCATGGTGTCTCTTTGTAACGCCCGCCCTTATATCTACTCTCGGGGCGGGGTTACGTACAACTCAATCATATAGTAATATTTTTTTTCTATCTTCTAGCATGGCATTAAAACAACAATGCAAAGGCTAAGGACTGAGCATGCTTGTTTAACTATCAAAGTCATTCTATAACATGATAAGTTCACTAATAATGTAACTCATAACATAATCAAGTATAAGAGACCTCCAAAGGTAAACACTATCATGCTATGTTTTTTAAGAGACTTCCAAGAGGCTTATGGCTTTGGATGATTAAATTGTCCTTAGTCAATCTCTTTTGAATGTTTTAGTTATCAGTTACTGTTACGTTTCTTTCAATGTAATTCCATATTAGAAGGTCAGGTTTGGTCCCCCTTCTAATGTGGTTTTTTCTATCTTGAAATAAAATTCTTCTTTGTTTTTAAAAAAAAAACTATCATGCCATGTCAATCCTAATCACTAACACTTATTGTCAAGGAAACATAAACATAAACATGATTAAAGTAGATATAGAATCATTCTTTCCCGAGCCACCACCCCACACATCTTCAGTTTTCCTGCCTCTTCCGTTAGTTCAAGTGTTCCTTACTTTTATCTGCAGCATAAGACAACACATAACTAGTAAGCATAAAAGCTTAGTAAGGATCCGGTCCTACTCGCAAAATCCATACGAAAGCATACAACATGTACACATAACAAGACATAAGCATGAGTTCATCATAGCATACTAAACATTAAAGTTTCTAAGCATGCAGCATAAAGTATCTTAAGCATACCCATCACATGTAATAAATGTTTTTCAAAAAACAATTCCATAACGGTATTACTTAAAAATACATCCATGTCATATAGGGCCCAGTTGTGTACCACATAATGCGCGTTCCCTAATGAGTTGGGGTAGCGAGCCACCAATCCCATTAGAGCAGGACCTCTTACGTCCTACCAGAGCCATGACCTTAAGTTAACATGCACCCCGGATTTGATTTAACGACCCCTCTTACGAGTCGGGTACACAACTTACAAAGTAAAATACTTATCATGTCTTTACATATATATGCTAAGGATGTACTCCAATTTTCACTGCTCAAGGGACACCCACTTTTTCAGGGTGTTTCTGATCCCATTGGGACACACCTCACAACATAAGGGTGTTCTAAATCCCAAACTTAGTGGAGTATCCTTTCTAGCATTTCATCGTGCATATCACATGAAATCTCATAAGGGTGCCCCATGGGCTATAAGACATGCTCATACATACATCATAATTCAACCACTTAACATACTTTAGATCTGACAAGATTTGGTCACATAGATCATACTCATATCATAGGAAGTGGTAGCATGCTAACAATTAAGATTTCAATCAGACATCTCATTTAAACACCTCATGCATAAACATATCATAGCATGCTAACAATTAAGGTTTCAAATCAACCATTCCATTTAACACCACATGCATATACATATAATCATCCCCAAACATAAACATATATCATAGGGTAGTTTGACCTTCACAAACCCTAGTCTTAGTGGGTTGGCCGAAACATCAAGAGTAGGGAAAGATTAGGACTTTTGCATTGTTCATTCACACAAACAATGATACAAACACTTTGTATACAATATCATACCATACACTAAGCATGAATATATTCTAGGATGATTCAACCCTCCTTGACCCTACTTCCATGCTTTGGGCCGAAACCCTTACAAGGACAAAACCTTAGGTTTTGTTCACCACATTTTGGAGGATACAACCTACACATATACCCTAGGTTCCAAGGGGTCTACACATGTAACTAGAAGTAACCCCAAAGTAACCCTAAACCCTAATCCCTCTAGGGTTGGCCGAAACTTGTAGGGTAGGGAAGAAGTTGGATTTTTGTAGCCAAACATTTATACAAACACATTGTCTACACCATCATATATTACACTAATCATAAAATACATCCTCGAGAAATTCAACTCTTTAAACCCTTAAACCCCTTACCTTGGCCGAAACCTACCAAGGGTGAAAACCCTAGTTTTTGTATTTAACATCATGAAGAAAAATCCACCTACATGTATACCCTAAGTCTCAAGGTCTTCTCATGTATCAAGGAAAGAACCGAGGCTTCCCTTAAAGGTGTTGGCCGAAACTTACATAAGGAAAACACCCATTTTCGAAACCAATAAGAGCATGGCAATCACACAATAACAATTACACTACAGGCGAAGGGATACTTACATCCTTTCGCTTAAATTTCTTCCTCTCTAAAATCTTAGGGTACCCTTGAAGAAGGAGAAGATGAGAGTTTCCCTTGTTAGCCTTCTCTAGCAACCTTGGCCCTAGTAGTGAAGAAGGAGAAGATGAGAGTTTCCCTTGTTAGCCTTCTCTAGCAACCTTGGCCCTAGTAGAGGGCAAGAACCTTCAATGGGTCCTCTTCCTTCCAATTCCCTAGGGTTAGAACCCTAGGGTGGTGTTTTTCGAAAATGGAAAGGGAGAGAGGGCTCTTGATTTTCGAAAAGTGAAGTGGGGAAGAAGAAGAGGAAGTGTAACTTCCTTTCCCCCTCTCTTATTTATACTCTTATCATGAAAAGACATGTCTCTTCGCTTCCCTCGATTTAACAAGAATGTTTCTTATTCTCTCTACAAGAAACATTGCTTGGTTCATTGGTTATGACATGGTGAGTGCAACTAGGAGGTTCAATCCTTGCTTCCTCTTTTTATCACATTTTGCACTAATCCATATCAAAGCCCATTAAGCCAAGCCCATCATGAAATTTCATAATATTAATAATATTTCATGAATTTCATAATATTTCATGTTCATGAATTCATAATATTTTCTAATATCCATAATAATATTTCATGAATTTCATAATATTTCATGTTCATGAATTCATAATATTTTCTAATATCCATGATAATATTTCATGAATTTCATAATATTTCATATTCATGAATTCATAATATTTTCTAATATCCATGATAATATTTCATGAATTTCATAATATTTCATATTCATTCTATATGGGAAAATTTTGGGGCGTTACAATCCTCCATACCTTATAAAAAGTTCGTCCCGAACTTTAAAATAATTCCGGATACTTTAATCGTATTGTCTCCTCTCGTTCCCATGTGGCTTCTTCGAATTGTTCATTCCGCCACAGAACCTTTACTAAGGGTACTTCCTTGTTCCTTAGCTTTTTAACTTCCCGATCTAAGATCTGTATAGGTCGGCGTTCGGAACATAAGTTCTCTTGATCTTGTACTGGTGGAGGTTCTATCCTTTGATTTCTATCAGAGGTACATTTCCTGAGCATTGATACATGGAAGACATTGTGAATAGCCGACATTTCTGGCGGTAACTCCAGTTCATAGGCCACTTTGCCTACCCGTCTCAGAATTTGATACGGTCCCACATATCTCGGACTCAACTTCCCTTTCTTTCCGAATCTCATCACCCCTTTCATAGGGGCCACTTTCAGGAATACTGAATCCCCAACCTCAAACTCTAATGGTCTGCGTCGCTTGTCAGCGTAGCTTTTCTGCCGACTCTGAGCAGTCTCTATTCTCTGGCGTATATTCTTTATAGCCTGAGTGGTTTCATCTATAATATCAGTCTGGAGTCCCATCTCCTTCTTTTCACCACTCTCAAGCCAACATATAGGAGATCTGCATTTTCTTCCGTGCAGTGCTTCGTACGGTGCCATCCCGATAGTAGCCTGATAACTGTTGTTATAAGCAAACTCTGCCAGGCTCAGATATCGACACCAGCTTCCCTTGAAGTCCAAGGCACAAGCTCGTAACATATCCTCTAATATCTGGTTTACTCTTTCAGTCTGCCCGTCAGTCTGGGGGTGAAAGGCAGTGCTGAATCTCAGTTTCGTACCGAGAGTCTTCTGTACGTGTCCCCAAAAATTTGAAGTGAATCGACCATCCCTATCAGAGATAATAGTCTTGGGAACCCCGTGCAGTCGGATAATTTCCTTGACGTACAGTTGAGCCAACTGCTCTACCGAGTAAGTCATCCTGATGGCCAGAAAATGGGCAGACTTGGTGAGTCTGTCCACAATAACCCATATGCCATCATATCCATTCGTCGTTCTAGGCAACCCAGAGATGAAATCCATGGAGATGTCTTCCCATTTCCACTCGGGAATAGACAGGGGTTGCAAAACTCCTCCAGGCCTCTGGTGTTCTGCTTTGACCCTCTGGCAAGTCAAACACATACTGACATAGTGGGCTACATCTCGTTTCATACCGGACCACCAAAACTTGCCCTTCAGATCTTGATACATCTTGGTAGACCCAGGATGCATTGCATAAGGTGTTCCGTGAGCTTCTTCCAGGATTCTTGTCCGCAAGTCGGAGTCGTCGGGAACACATAATCGATCCCCCAGATATAAGACTCCGCTGTCTGAAATTCTAAATCCATCGTCCTTGCCTTCGAGAACCTCTTGCTTGATTCTCTGAAGACTCGGATCATGATTCTGCTTTTCCAGAATATCGCCGAACAATGTCGGCGCAATCATTAGGGTGGACAACTGTCCTGATATGATTTCAATTCCGAAGTTCATAATTTCTTCCCCTAAGGGTTGTGACAAAGCTGACAAAGACATTAAAGCAGCACATAATTTTCTACTGAGAGCATCGGCTACCTTGTTGGCTTTTCCCGGATGGTATAGGATCTCACAATCATAATCCTTGACCAATTCGAGCCATCTGCGCTGTCTCATATTCAGATCTTTCTGGGTGAAGAAATACCGCAGACTCTGGTGATCTGTATAAACTTTACACTGAGTTCCATATAGGTAGTGCCTCCATATTCTCAGTGCAAAGACTACTGCTGCTAATTTTAAATCATGGGAAGGGTAGTTTCTTTCATGTTCCTTCAGTTGCCTAGAGGCATAGGCAATCACCTTCCCATTCTGCATAAGCACAGCTCCGAGTCCAAGTTTGGATGCATCGCTGTACATATCGAAACCCATATCGCTCTCGGGAAGAGTCAATATTGGAGCGCTAGTCAGCCTCCTTTTCAGTTCAGTAAAGCTCTTTTCATATTCCTCGGTCCATATATATTTCTTGTCTTTCTTCGTAAGAGCTGTCATAGGGGCTGCAATCCGAGAGAAGTTCTCTACGAATTTTCTGTAATAGCCTGCTAGCCCGAGGAAACTTCGATTTCACTGGCATTCTTGGGTCTAGTCCAGTTACTCACAGCTGCAATTTTAGTCGGGTCCACCATTACTCCTTCCTTGGAGATAACATGTCCCAAGAATGATACTTGATCGAGCCAGAACTCGCATTTGGAAAATTTAGCATACAGTTGTTCCTTCTGAAGAATCTGTAGTACTATACTCAGGTGCTCAGCATGTTCTTCGGGAGTTCTCGAATATATAAGGATAT
>JAGFNQ010001842.1:141554-263223 GCA_024364735.1 Boesenbergia rotunda | reverse complement strand
ACATTCAAAGTTTCTAAGCATGCAGCATAATAGTATTTTAAGCATACCCATCACATGTAATAAATTTTTCAAAACAATTCCATAACGGTATTACTTAAAAATACATCCATGTCATATAGGGCCCAGTTGTGTACCACATAATGCGCGTTCCCTAATGAGTTGGGGTAGCGAGCCACCAATCCCATTAGAGCAGGACCTCTTACGTCCTACCAGAGCCATGACCTTAAGTTAACATGCACCCCGGATTTTGATTTAACGACCCCTCTTACGAGTGGGTACACAACTTACAAAGTAAAATACTTATCATGTCTTTACATATATATGCTAAGGATGTACTCTAATTTTCACTGCTCAAGGGACACCCACTTTTTCAGGGTGTTTCTGATCCCATTGGGACACACCTCACAACATAAGGGTGTTCTAAATCCCAAACTTAGTGGAGTATCCTTTCTAGCATTTCATCGTGCATATCACATGCAATCTCATAAGGGTGCCCCATGGGCTATAAGACATGCTCATACATACATCATAATTCAACCACTTAACATACTTTAGATCTGACCAGATTTGGTCACATAGATCATACTCATATCATAGGAAGTGGTAGAATGCTAACAATTAAGATTTCAATCAGACATCTCATTTAAACACCTCATGCATAAACATATCATAGCATGCTAACAATTATGGTTTCAAATCAACCATTCCATTTAACCCCACATGCATATACATATAATCATCCCCAAACATAAACATATATCATAGGGTAGTTTGACCTTCACAAACCCTAGTCCTAGTGGGTTGGCCGAAACATCAAGAGTAGGGAAAGATTAGGACTTTTGCATTGATCATTCACACAAACAATGATACAACACCTTGTATACAATATCATACCATACACTAAGCATGAATATATTCTAGGATGATTCAACCCTCCTTGACCCTACTTCCATGCTTTGAGCCGAAACCCTTACAAGGACAAAACCTTAGGTTTTGTTCACCACATTTTGGAGGATACAACTACACATATACTCTAGGTTCCAAGGGTCTACACATGTAACAAGAAGTAACCCCAAAGTAACCCTAAACCCTAATCCCTCTAGGGTTGGCCGAAACTTGTAGGGTAGGGAAGAAGTTGGATTTTTTTGTAGCCAAACATTTATACAAACACATTGTCGACACCATCATATATTACACTAATCATAAAATACATCCTAGAGAAATTCAACTCTTTAAACCCTTAAACCCCTTACCTTGGCCGAAACCTACCAAGGGTGAAACCATAGTTTTGTATTTAACATCATGAAGAAAAATCCACCTACATGTATACCCTAAGTCTCAAGGTCTTCTCATGTATCAAGGAAAGAACGAGGCTTCCCTTAAAGGTGTTGGCCGAAACTTACATAAGGAAAACACCCATTTTCGAAACCAATAAAGCATGGCAATCACACAATAACAATTACACTGCAGGCGAAGGGATACTTACATCCTTTCGCTTAAATTTCTTCCTCTCTAAAATCTTAGGGTACCCTTGAAGAAGGAGAAGATGAGAGTTTCCCCTGGTTAGCCTTCTCTAGCAACCTTGGCCCTAGTAGAGGGCAAGAAACCTTCAATGGGTCCTCTTCCTTCCAATTCCCTAGGGTTAGAACCCTAGGGTGGTGTTTTTCGAAAATGGAAAGGGAGAGAGGGCTCTTGATTTTTGAAAAGTGAAGTGGGGAAGAAGAAGAGGAAGTGTAACTTCCTTTCCCCCTCTCTTATTTATACTCTTATCATGAAAAGACATGTCTCTTTCGCTTCCCTCGATTTAACAAGAATGTTTCTTATTCTCTCTACAAGAAACATTACTTGGTTCATTGGTTATGACATGGTGAGTGCAACTAGGAGGTTCAAGGTTCAATCCTTGCTTCCTCCTTTTTATCACATTTTGCACTAATCCATATCAAAGCCCACTAAGCCAAACCCATCATGAAATTTCACAATATTAATAATATTTCATGAATTCATATATTCATAATACTAATAATATTCATGAATTCATAATATTAATAATATTTCATGAATTCATATCATTTCATAATATTAATAATATTTCATGAATTCATAATATTTCCTAATATCCATAATAATATTTCATGAATTTCATGATATTTCATAACATTTTATATGGGAAAATTTTGGGGCGTTACAATCCTCCATACCTTATAAAAAGTTCATCCCGAACTTTAAAATAATTCCGGATACTTTAATCGTATTGCCTCCTCTCGTTCCCATGTGACTTCTTCGAATTGTTCATTCCGCCACAGAACCTTTACTAAGGGTACTTCCTTGTTCCTTAGCTTTTTGACTTCCCGATCCAAGATCTGTATAGGTTGGCGTTCGGAACTTAAGCTCTCTTGATCTTGTACTGGTTGGGGCTCTATTATCTGATTTACATCAGAGGTACATTTCCTGAGCACTGATACATGGAAGACATTGTGGATAGCCGACATTTCTGGCGGTAACTCCAGTTCGTAGGCCACTTTGCCTACCCGTCTCAGAATCTGATACGGTCCCACATATCTCGGACTCAGCTTCCCTTTCTTTCCGAATCTCATCACCCCTTTCATAGGGGCCACTTTCAGGAATACTGAATCCCCAATCTCAAACTCTAGCGGTCTGCGTCGCTTATCAGCGTAGCTTTTCTGCCGACTCTGAGCAGTCTCTATTCTCTGGCGTATATTCTTTATAGCCTGAGTGGTTTCATCTATAATATCAGTCTGGAGTCCCATCTCCTTTTTTCACCACTCTCAAGCCAACATATAGGAGATCTGCATTTTCTTCCGTACAGTGCTTCGTACGGTGCCATCCCGATAGTAGCCTGATAACTGTTGTTATAAGCAAACTCTGCCAGGCTCAGATATCGACACCAGCTTCCCTTGAAGTCCAAGGCACAAGCTCGTAACATATCCTCTAATATCTGGTTTACTCTTTCAGTCTGCCCGTCAGTCTGGGGGTGAAAGGCAGTGCTGAATCTCAGTTTCGTACCGAGAGTCTTCTGTACGTGTCCCCAAAAATCTGAAGTGAATCGACCATCCCTATCAGAGATAATGGTCTTGGGAACCCCGTGCAGTCGGATAATTTCCTTGACGTACAGTTGAGCCAACTGCTCTACCGAGTAAGTCATCCTGATGGCCAGAAAATGGGCAGACTTGGTGAGTCTGTCCACTATAACCCATATACCATCATATCCATTCGTCGTTCTAGGTAGCCCAGAGATGAAATCCATGGAGATGTCTTCCCATTTCCACTCGGGAATAGACAGGGGTTGCAAAACTCCTCCAGGCCTCTGGTGTTCTGCTTTGACCCTCTGGCAGGTCAAACACATACTGACATAGTGGGCTACATCTCGTTTCATACTGGACCACCAAAACTTGCCCTTCAGATCTTGATACATCTTGGTAGACCCAGGATGCATTGCATAAGGTGTTCCGTGAGCTTCTTCCAGGATTCTTGTCCGCAAGTCGGAGTCGTCGGGAACACATAATCGATCCCGCATATATAAGACTCCGCTGTCTGAAATTCTAAATCCATCGTCCTTGCCTTCGAGAACCTCTTGCTTGATTCTCTGAAGACTCGGATCATGATTCTGCTTTTCCAGAATATCGCCGAACAATGTCGGCGCAATCATTAGGGTGGACAACTGTCCTGATATGATTTCAATTCCGAAGTTCATAATTTCTTCCCCTAAGGGTTGTGACAAAGCTGACAAAGACATTAAAGCAGCACATGATTTTCTACTGAGAGCATCGGCTACCTTGTTGGCTTTTCCCGGATGGTACAGGATTTCACAGTCATAATCCTTGACCAATTCAAGCCATCTGCGCTGTCTCATATTCAGATCTTTCTGGGTGAAGAAATATCGCAGACTCTGGTGATCTGTATAAACTTTACACTGAGCTCCATATAGGTAATGCCTCCATATTCTCAGTGCATAGACTACTGCTGCTAACTCTAAGTCATGGGTAGGGTAGTTTCTTTCATGTTCCTTCAGTTGCCTAGAGGCATAGGCAATTACCTTCCCATTTTGCATAAGTACAGCTTCGAGTCCAAGTTTGGATGCGTCGCTGTACATGTCAAAACCCATATCGCTCTCGGGAAGAGTCAGTATTGGAGCGCTAGTCAGCCTCCTTTTCAGTTCCATAAAGCTCTTCTCACATGCCTCGGTCCATACATATTTCTTGTCCTTCTTGGTAAGAGCTGTCATAGGAGCTGCAATTCGAGAGAAGTTCTCCACGAATTTTCTGTAATAGCCTGCTAGCCCGAGGAAACTTCGAATTTCACTGGCATTCTTGGGTCTGGTCCAGTTACTCACAACTTCGATTTTAATTGGATCCACCATTACTCCTTCCTTGGAGATAACATGTCCCAAGAATGATACTTGATCGAGCCAGAACTCGCATTTGGAAAATTTAGCATACAGTTGTTCCTTCTGAAGAATCTGTAGTACTCTACTCAGGTGCTCAGCATGTTCTTCGGGAGTTCTCGAATATATAAGGATATCGTCGATAAAGACGATCACAAATCTGTCGAGGAATGCCGAGAATACCCGATTCATTAAGTCCATAAACATAGCTGGCGCATTGGTAACTCCAAATGGCATCACTACGAACTCATAATGTCTGTATCTGGTTCGGAAAGCCGTCTTCGGTATATCCTCATTTTTCACCCTGACTTGGTGATAACCCGATCTTAGATCAATCTTAGAGAAAACCGTGGCTCCCTTCAGTTGATCGAACAGGTCATCTATCCTGGGTAGAGGGTACCTGTTCTTGATAGTCACATTGTTCAGCGCCCGATAGTCGATACACATTCGCATCGACCCATCCTTCTTTTTCACGAACAGTACGGGGGCTCCCCAGGGGGAATGACTAGGGCGGATGAGTCCCTTGTCAAGGAGCTCTTGTAACTGTCCTTGTAATTCCTTTAATTCTGTTGGCGCCATACGGTACGGTGCCTTAGAAATGGGGTTAGTACCTGGAACCAACTCAATTGCAAATTCTATATCTCTTTCAGGTGCTAACCCTGGTAAGTCATCGGGAAATACCTCTGGGTAATTGCATACTACTTTGACGTCTTCTAGCTTCGGGCCCTCTTTAGGACTGGTATCAACCACATGAGCTAGAAATCCGGAGCATCCCTTTTCTAACATCTTCCTTGCTTTCAGAGCCGACAAGAATTTGTTTGTCCTCTTCTTCGGCTCTCCGATAAATTCGAATAGAATTTCCGCCTCAGGTCGGAAGATAACCCTTCGTTTACGGCACTCAATAGAGGCGCCATATTTGTTCAAGAAATCCATGCCCAATATCACATCATAATCTAACATATCAAGCACTATCAGATCGCAGTAGAGTTCCCTATCTGCGATTCCGATTGGTGCGGCACGTAGCATTTGGGTAGAGGGCATCACCTCACCCGAGGGCAGTGTTGTCAGAAATTTGCAGTCTAACTCTTGCATGACATATCATTTCTTTTGGCATATTGCATGGAGATAAACGAATGTGTTGCCCCGGTGTCAAATAAGGCAGTAGCATACCGACTGTAAATAAATATCTGACCTGTGACAACGGTAGAGGCAGTCGCCACGTCTTCTTTCGTAAGAGAGAAAACCCTGGCGTTCGACGTGGCAGGTGGGGCCTCTAATCTCCCCTGGTATATAGGAGTACCATCAATAGCTGCCTGCATCTGGTGTAGCTGGGGATGAGCACCTTTGTACTGGCCATGCTGCGACTGAGGTGCTTTGGCTGCAGTAGGACACTCTCTGGCCATGTGTCCTTCCTTCCCGCAGGTGTAGCATCTCCTGGCGCCTAAGAGGCATGTCCCGAGGTGCCTCTTCCCACAATTGGCACATGGGGGATATGTGGGCTTCTTGCCTCCTGCACCACTGGCAGATTTATCCCATGGCTTCCTCTTTCTGTTGTAGTTCTTTTTCCAGTGGGGGTTGCTATTCTGAGGTTTCTGACCTCCCGATTGATTCTGACTCTTGTTGGCGGTCAGTGGTTGGCTCTGCTGGTTAATATTCTTCAGATAATGCTCGGTAATAAGGGCGCTGCTGAACAGCTCTTCTGCAGTCTGGGGCCTATTAACGCCGCCGGCCACATTCAGAGCTATCTCGGGCCTGAGCATCTTGAGCATCAATCTGACCCTTTCTTTCTCCGTACTGACCAGCTCTGGACATAATCGTGCCAGTAGGTTGAATTGCTTTACGGCCTCGTTGACTGAGAGATTTCCCTGCCGGAATTCAGTGAACTCGTCAAAGTGCCGGTTGGTGACCCGCATATTAAAGAATTCTTCCAGAAATTCAGACTCAATGTCCTTCCACTTCATCTGGTCCACTGACCTTCTAGCTTTTACCCGTTCCCACCACATCCTGGCATCGCCAGTGAGGCAGAACGAGACACACTTAATTTTCTCATGCTCGGGCCAGTCTAATAATTCCACTGTGCTCTCAACTGTCTTGAGCCAGGCCTGGGCATCCCAGGGCTCGCAGGTGCCCGAGAACTTTTCCGGCTTAAGTCTCTGCCACTGAATCAGATAGGCCTCCTGTCGGACTCCCCGGACCAGAGTGTCCGGAGGTGCCTGTGCAGTTGGAGGCTCAGAAGGTATCGCATTCTGACTTCCCTGCGGGGTTGTAGTGTTCCCCTGCTGGGTCATCAGAGTGTTTATTATCTGTTGTTGTTCAGTGTCCTGACGCTGCAGGTCCGTGATCACTTGCATCATATTAGGTGGGGGTGCTGTCTCATTACCCCGATTGCTACGTCCTCTAGCCATATCTATCATACAAGTGATAAACAAGCTACATAAGAATTTATGCTAGTTTTTCTTGTTATGCAAGCGTTAATCGTCTCTATACATGTCATTACTGTACATGCAATAAAATAAAGCGAGGTTAGGATCTCTTACTTGGAAGCGGCAGGATGAAGCTTGATGTGTGTGTGGTGGAGGGGAAATCTGTTCTGATACCAACCTGTAACGCCCGCCCTTATATCTACTCTCGGGGCGGGGTTACGTACAACTCAATCATATAGTAATATTTTTTTTTCTATCTTCTAGCATGGCATTAAAACAACAATACAAAGGCTAAGGACTGAGCATGCTTGTTTAACTATCAAAGTCATTCTATAACATGATAAGTTCACTAATAATGTAACTCATAACATAATCAAGTATAAGAGACCTCCAAAGGTAAACACTATCATGCCATGTCAATCCTAATCACTAACACTTATTGTCAAGGAAACATAAACATAAACATGATTAAAGTAGATATAGAATCATTCTTTCCCGAGCCACCACCCCACACATCTTCAGCTTTCCTGCCTCTTCCGTTAGTTCAAGTGTTCCTTACTTTTATCTGCAGCATAAGACAACACATAACTAGTAAGCATAAAAGCTTAGTAAGGATCCGGTCCTACTCGCAAAATCCATACGAAAGCATACAACATGTACACATAACAAGACATAAGCATGAGTTCATCATAGCATACTAAACATTAAAGTTTCTAAGCATGCAGCATAAAGTATCTTAAGCATACCCATCACATGTAATAAATGTTTTTCAAAAACAATTCCATAATGGTATTACTTAAAAATACATCCATGTCATATAGGGCCCAGTTGTGTACCACATAATGCGCGTTCCCTAATGAGTTGGGGTAGCGAGCCACCAATCCCATTAGAGCAGGACCTCTTACGTCCTACCAGAGCCATGACCTTAAGTTAACATTCACCCCAGATTTGATTTAACGACCCCTCTTACGAGTCGGGTACACAACTTACAAAGTAAAATACTTATCATGTCTTTACATATATATGCTAAGGATGTACTCCAATTTTCACTGCTCAAGGGACACCCACTTTTTCAGGGTGTTTCTGATCCCATTGGGACACACCTCACAACATAAGGGTGTTCTAAATCCCAAACTTAGTGGAGTATCCTTTCTAGCATTTCATCGTGCATATCATATGCAATCTCATAAGGGTGCCCCATGGGCTATAAGACATGCTCATACATACATCATAATTCAACCACTTAACATACTTTAGATCTGACCAGATTTGGTCACATAGATCATACTCATATCATAGGAAGTGGTAGCATGCTAACAATTAAGATTTCAATCAGACATCTCATTTAAACACCTCATGCATAAACATATCATAGCATGCTAACAATTAAGGTTTCAAATCAACCATTCCATTTAACACCACATGCATATACATATAATCATCCCCAAACATAAACATATATCATAGGGTAGTTTGACCTTCACAAACCCTAGTCCTAGTGGGTTGGCCGAAACATCAAGAGTAGGGAAAGATTAGGACTTTTGCATTGATCATTCACACAAACAATGATACAAACACCTTGTATACAATATCATACCATACACTAAGCATGAATATATTCTAGGATGATTCAACCCTCCTTGACCCTACTTCCATGCTTTGAGCCGAAACCCTTACAAGGACAAAACCTTAGGTTTTGTTCACCACATTTTGGAGGATACAACCTACACATATACTCTAGGTTCCAAGGGGTCTACACATGTAACAAGAAGTAACCCCAAAGTAACCCTAAACCCTAATCCCTCTAGGGTTGGCCGAAACTTGTAGGGTAGGGAAGAAGTTGGATTTTTTGTAGCCAAACATTTATACAAACACATTGTCTACACCATCATATATTACACTAATCATAAAATACATCCTAGAGAAATTCAACTCTTTAAACCCTTAAACCCCTTACCTTGGCCGAAACCTACCAAGGGTGAAAACCCTAGTTTTTGTATTTAACATCATGAAGAAAAATCCACCTACATGTATACCCTAAGTCTCAAGGTCTTCTCATGTATCAAGGAAAGAACCGAGGCTTCCCTTAAAGGTGTTGGCCGAAACTTACATAAGGAAAACACCCATTTTCGAAACCAATAAAAGCATGGCAATCACACAATAACAATTACACTGCAGGCGAAGGGATACTTACATCCTTTCGCTTAAATTTCTTCCTCTCTAAAATCTTAGGGTACCCTTGAAGAAGGAGAAGATGAGAGTTTCCCCTGGTTAGCCTTCTCTAGCAACCTTGGCCCTAGTAGAGGGCAAGAACCTTCAATGGGTCCTCTTCCTTCCAATTCCCTAGGGTTAGAACCCTAGGGTGGTGTTTTTCGAAAATGGAAAGGGAGAGAGGGCTCTTGATTTTCGAAAAGTGAAGTGGGGAAGAAGAAGAGGAAGTGTAACTTTCTTTCCCCTCTCTTATTTATACTCTTATCATGAAAAGACATGTCTCTTCGCTTCCCTCGATTTAACAAGAATGTTTCTTATTCTCTCTACAAGAAACATTGCTTGGTTCATTGGTTATGACATGGTGAGTGCAACTAGGAGGTTCAAGGTTCAATCCTTGCTTCCTCCTTTTTATCACATTTTGCACTAATCCATATCAAAGCCCACTAAGCCAAACCCATCATGAAATTTCACAATATTAATAATATTTCATGAATTCATATTATTTCATAATACTAATAATATTTCATGAATTCATAATATTAATAATATTTCATGAATTCATATCATTTCATAATATTAATAATATTTCATGAATTCATAATATTTCCTAATATCCATAATAATATTTCATGAATTTCATGATATTTCATAACATTTTATATGGGAAAATTTTGGGGCGTTACACACCACCATTTCCAGAAAGTGTAGGGACTTGCATGATGGGAGCAAGTACCCAAGGATCACCTATTCTAGTTGAATGTCCACCAGAATTTGAGCCTGAGATGGAGGTATTTCTTGTAGAACCAACATACATTTTTCAACACGATCAGGTAAGTATTTCTTCTTTTCCTTTAGAAAATTTTAGGGAGATGTCTAGAATTGCACGTGAAGCATATATTGATACATCATTTGTGAAAAATAATTATGAAAATTCTTTAGAGGCACCCAGGCTTGATTTTATTCATTGTTATGATATTCTTGAGACAGATTATGCTAAAACTGATTGTGAAAAATTTTTAGAAGAGCCTGAAATTGAAGTCGATTATTGTGATGAATCTCTTGTTATTTCTTATGCTGAAATTGAGTGTGAAAAACTTATGGAGGTGCCTGAGATCGATTTTATGGGTTGCAAAAAATTTCTTGATATACCTTATGTAGAAACTGCTTGTGAAAAATTTACTGAGGTACCAAAAATTGATTTTATTGGATGCGATGCATTTTTGGATACATTTAATGTAGAGATTAATGGTATTATACTTTTACCTTACCCTACATGCATGAGAAAGGTTTTACATGTTTTTGCAGGGTCCTAGAGATTTCTTGAGTGGGTACTCCATCTAGACAGTCTTCAACCCCCTGGAAGATTTTCCAAAAAGAATAAAGAGGGAGGAGATGATCTTACTTTGACTCATAGCACTCCACCTCTTAAATGACTCTTGAACATTAATCGCCCACGACCACCTGAACATTTTGCTGTAAAGTTTAAGTGTGGGGGAGTAATGCAAAATAAAATTGAGCAAATGAAGGGAACTTTTTCAGCTACTCCTACTCCTCCACAACCACGATGGAGATTATTTCTTGATAGACTCCGACCGCCAGAAATAAAGGGGAGTTTGTTCCTTCTTGCATTTTCTTTCATTGCATGTTTCATTCTTATGTTCTTTAGAAGTAGAATTTTCTTTTAAAAAGAGTTCTTGCTAATAAATGCGTGAGTAGAGTAGAATGAATAAATAGACATTGTAAATACCATTTTATGTCTTTTGGCACTTTTCCTTAATGAATAGGAATAAATGTATCCCTCTAGGTTGTCTTGATAACATTTGAGAGTCTTTTGAAAATAAATTAAATTTGGTTGTTAAAACTTAGGAGTTTGAGCTTATGGATGAATTCTTGGATACTTGAGTACTACTTGGTTTTGGATTCCTAATTGAGGACTTGAGATGAATTATTTGTACCTAGTGAGGATTGTCTTATTTTTGTGACACATACATGTGATTGTACTCTAGAACTTGCTTAGATTCTTTCAAAACCATATTTCAATGATTGGATCACATCTATAGAAGTTAATAAATTTGTTTACCTTTCCATATCAATTCTTGACAATAATTATGTTCATTCTATTTTCTTTCCTTATCTTCTACTCTTAACCATGCTTTTATAGGGAGTTGTTTGTTTGGGGATTTCTTTGATGTTATTTTGCCCGAGACGGACAAATGATTAAGTGTGGGGGAGTGGTTAGTGATTTGGAATCAATTTTTATCAAGGATGCACTTCTTTTGAATTTTTTTTTTTGCAATTTCATGTGCCAAATTGAAGTGAGTTGGGTGTTAAGAATGAGCAAAAAGAAGAGGTTAAGGATGGAACCAATTGGAGCATCTAGATTCTTATTACACTTCAAAGATCCAAGTGGCATACAATGAAAAAAAATCTGTAATGGAGAAAAGAAAAGGGCACGGAAATGAAGAAGATGTATCAAAATTGCTATGGAGCATGTTCGGCTATTATGCTAGAGGATGAGTGGCAGCTATGTTAATCTGAAACTAATGCAGGAATTCAGTGCCAAGTTTAATTCAGTTGAAGAAGGAAGAAAAACTGAGTCCAAGTGGAAAAGAAATGAGTAGAAAAAAAAACAAAGGAAGCAAAGTATCAAGCCATTAAGTGGAAGAAGATGCTTGAAAATCTGAATAATCTAGAAATATTGGAAGTGAGAAACTGTAAGGTGCTGAAATAATTGAAGGGCTGCTGTGGAATCTGTATTGAAAAGGAATAGAAATCAGTTGGGATGATAGAACTAAAGTTGTGTAGTGCCATGGTCTCAAGTGAAGTAAGTAAGTAATTTCTCCACTACTAGTGATGTTGATTGCTGAATAAGAAATCAGGAAACTGTAAGGATGAAGAGCTTGATGGTCGGGATTGTGAAATGAACTGCAGTGGAGCTGAAATTGAAACAGAAAAAAAAACAAACAAAGTGATAGAGTGAGCCAACTTGAAGTGATGTGTATCAAAAGGGAGTTGCAAGATTAGTGAAGGTTATATGTGGAGAATAAAATTTTTGTTTCTAATTGCTATTTGATGTCTCAAGCTCTCTGATATGAATGCTGATCCGAATGAGCTCCATCAGAAGATTGGAAAGCAGGAAAAAAAACAGATTGAAAAAAAAATAGAAAAAAAATAAAGAAACAAGTGGCATCTAATTGAAGTTTTGGCACCACAAAATTAGTGAAGAAGTTCTCATCAGCACCCAAGTTTTGTTCCACCATCATTCTGATTTCACTAGAGACAGAGAAAGAAAAGGAAAAAAAATAGAAAAAAAATCAAGGTTGGCACACAAGATGGAAAATTGGCACAAAGGAATTCATGAATTCTTTTCATCAAAGTTTGGAAGGGCAATACCAAAGCCTCACTCTACCACACTTTTGACTTCATTATGAGGACTGAAAGGAGGGCAAAGTGCATCAAAAATATCCTTGAGCATTCAAGTCTTCCACTCATTCAAATTTGCTATTTACTTGGCTTTTACTTCATTTTTACCATTTCATATATCTTTCTCTTGTTTGATGAATTTTTGTAGATGTTGATTCTAATCATGAATAATGGTAGAGAGTAGATAACAAGCAAGCCTATGGTAGTGCAAAAAGCATGTGTGTATGAGTGAGCTCCATTTTCATCATGTACTTAGAACTTAGGAAGAGAGCCATCAAAAGTTTCCCTTGAGAGGTTTAGTGAGTGAAATTCATCTCAATGAATCATGAATGTTGAAATTGCTAAGTTGTTGATTTAAGGACAAGATACTAATCCATAGAGCTTAGATTTTTGAGAATTAACAACCCTAGGTAATTTCTTTTCAATTGCTTCTACTTATGTTTGAGAAAAACTAGGGGATACATATTTAGTATTTTTCGCGAGACGCTCAAGCTTAAGTGTGGGGGAGTTGATAAGTATCATTTTATTGATCATTTGATATGCTTAAATCCGTGTTTGACCCATATTTTACTTGCGTAATTATGAATTTACCCTAGGTTTTAGGATTTACATTCATTTTGGACTTAATTGCAAATTTTGATATTTTTGAATTGTTTTGTCACTAAATTGTTGATCTATTTTTGTAGGCTTGGAAGGATCATGGACCTAGGTCATGTTGGGTCAAAATTGAGTCAAAAGTGGACTGGATCAAGTGGTCAAGTGTCGACTAATATGGACCGTCCGATACAAGAACGGTTAGATTTAGACCATATGAGAACTTCTGATCAATCCGAGTTGGGATTAAGGTTAATCAAGCGATCAGATTAAGATCTGAAAATTTCATCCAAATGAGAGATCATCTGACCGTCAGATCAAGCTCAGGAGGATCTAGACCGTCCATTCAAAGATCAAGGTGATCTGAACCATCCGTTTTGAATCTGGCAGATCCGAGCTACTCCGAGGATGATTCTGACCCTTGATCAAGATCTGGGAAGTTTGAGCCAAATCAGATGAAGATCAGCCGTTCGATGAGCGCTGGATAATCTCAGCCGTTCACTGTTTTAACTACATAAACGAAATTCCCCTGTTTCAGATCTCTGTCGCGTCTTCGCCATTTCCAGCTCAGTTCTTGCGTTTCTTCATTTTCTCTTGCGATTTCTTCCATCTGAAGGCGTGGCCTGTTAGTAATATGAGAGAAGTGTCCTAAGGCAATCGCCTTATGATTGTAAACATTCATTTTAATAAATGAAAATTCACTATTTGAGTATACATGTTTGTGTATTTGATTGGGATCTTAAACTCATTTACTGAATGTCCGCAATATAATTCACAGCATGAGAGAATTTGTGATGAATTCACAACTAGTGATTATCTCTACATGTGCAATTGTGAAGTATTGAAATTGTCCCTAGTCGATGAATTGATAAATACGGACACTATCAATTCTGTTGAGACTAGCATGGGTTATTCTCTAATTAGTTGATTCTCACTGGCTGGTGACATTGGGATGTCCGGAGATAAACATGAATGCTAGTTAAGGGAACTAGTTCATTGGAGTGACTGGCTGTAAAACTTCACATGGTAGTCTATTTATAGACATGTCAGTGAAGTTCTTACCGCAGCTTAAGTGCGATGTTCCTTTGACTTGCGGTGTTCGAGTCATCTTGGTCATGGAGACTTATACTTTAACATCTTAAGCAAGTATCTCCAAGGAGGTGTGGACCCAGGATGGTTGGGTATAAGCCGAAGTGCCCGAAGATGTTTGAACAGCCTACAAAGGATTCACCACTCCTTGCGAGGAGATGTATACCCAAGGCCTATCGTCGGATTGTTACTCAAAGCCTCTGGCCAGAGCATGACATGTTTAGAGTATGAGTCTCTTAAATACATGAGAGTAATTAGAAATCTAAAGGACGAGAAAACGTTACTTGGGCTAGGTGTGACGTAGTCAGCCTAGTGGGGACTGACACACACAGACCATGTCCTGAACCAAGTGGGTATAAGATGGTGAAGGGAATGAGGCACGATTCATTAGAGCTGCTGAAGGGTTTCAGAATTATTTCTGAGGTCAATCGTTGATCTTTCGATTAATTGGGGATCATGATGTACTACTAGGTTCCACTCATGATCGTTCTATAATTGGTTAATTATAGACGGCCAACATAAATCGAAAGCCTATTTAGTCACACGCACAACGAGTAATCCGAGGGATTTAAAATGAGTTGAAAATTAGATTTTCCGATCAAGAGAAATAAGTCGAATCTGAATTTATCAGAGGCGCATCGGAAGCTTAAAATGGCTAAGTCTTTTGAAGGCTTATTGGGCGAATTAAATGAGTTTAATTCGCGAGGAGGCGGCTTGGTTTGGCCGGCCAAAGAGGGTCCCCACCCTCTTTGGTTTGGCCGGCCACCACAAGGAGAGAAACCAATTTATTTGGTTTAAATTATAAAATAAATCAAGCGCGATTTGTTTTATAAAATTATGGATAAATAAATTTATATAAAGAGATTTATATAAAGAAATTTATATAAAGAAATTTATAGAAATTTATTCTTTTTTATTGAAATTAAAATGAACCATGGATTTGTTTATTTTATTTTATAAAATCAATTATGAATTGATTTGTCCATGATAAGAAAAATTTATATAATAAATTTCTTGTAAATTTTATTCCATAATAAAAGGAGAGATGTGTTTGTTTTATTATAAACTTAGTTATAATAAAACTTGGCATAACAGAATAATTCATAAGAAAATTTATAGGATAAATTTCTTATGAAAATTTATTTCGTTAAAAGGGAGACTTGGCAATGGAGAGGCTACTATATAAAGGAACCAAGGCAAGCCTTGAATTTGGATTAATCAAGAGATTAAGTAGCAAGCCCTCTCTCTCTCTCCTTTTCTCCCTCTACCTCCTCTAGGGCCGGCGCCCTCTCCCTCCTCTAGGGCCGGCACCCCTTCTAGTTGCCATGAGCCACATCCACCAAGAAGGTGCCGAAGAAGAAGAAGAAGCGGGTCGCAACTCCTTACTTCCCCCGGAATCTTGATTCCGTTACTTGGTGGTTAGTTTCCATCTCTCTCTCTTGATATTCTTGTCGTGCCTTTGGAGAATCTAGTAGTTCTCGTCGGCACGAAACTCGTGGCTTTGCGAAGTCATCCCGAAGAGAACTCGGCGTGGACGCGAATAGAGGCAGAACTTCCAAGGGACGCTACAGTTGGATCTCGTCCCTTACTTCGAGTTATGCGAGGTATTGAGTAAATTAGTTTACTTTCTGCAAAATTATAATTTATGATTATGTCCACACATCATAAGGTTGCTGTAACGCCCGTGTTTTTTTTTTTTTTTTTTTTTTTCAGAGTAGTGCGTTACTTATATTCTTCTTCCTATCCTTACTATTCCTACTTGGTCTAACTTATAGTACATGGCAGCGGAAACATCATGACACAAGGAATAGTAGGTATATAAAACATTAACCTTTCTTAATATTCGTGTCTTAACATATTCGACTAAGTGACCAGTCAAGTTATAACATGCTTTCTTATTCATGATAATCTATCGACGGCCAAGTCACCATCACACACATCCAAGCCTCCTGCAGCTTCCCTTCTTTTAGTACGATCTGGGTTGATCTGTAACATAAGCAAACATCCTATAAGTATACACTTAGTAAGTCTCTTTCCTACTCGCTAAATCCGTACATCATAGCAAATCATACAACATAACATTCATGGCATATCATTCATATAGCTCATATCATGCAGGGTATCACATTCATACATATTAACATATAGCATAGCATGAATTTCTTAGGCATACATACTTATCTTGCATAGCATGGCATGGACACAAACATAGTCATGAAATGAACATATCATCAGCATATAAATCTTCTTAACTTGAACTTTCTTAACATGACATTCTTAAGTGCATAATATGAATGAATGCATGAGTGGAATGCACAAGACATAAGGATGCTCTTTTGGAAAACTTAATACATAATACTTAAAAATACATTCTTGCTTGTGGGATCCCTGGCTTGTACCCTTGTATTTGCGCGCATACCCTAGTAGGATGCGAGGTAGCTAATCCCGACCTACAGGGCCCTCTTGCTAGGCTTACTCTCGTTCAGCCTAGGGACAGCTGCGGTAGTCCGGAACCGTGGATCCCTTTCGGGATCCGGTACTTGCCATTCTTTAAAATAAAATACTTACATGCATTCTTTTCTTTCTTTCTTGATGAATATTCTATAGACGTTCAGTCATTCTTCTTTTCTTTCCTTTCTTTCTTTCTTATTGAACGTACTATAGGTATTCACATATTCTTTCTTTCTTTCATAAAGAATGCAGACATTTCATTTATTCATAATCATGAATCCATACATAATCTTTCCTACTTTCATAAGGAATGCATAGTATACAACATATATAGTATGGCATTCATACAACATGGAGGTAAAGTTTATTCATTCATAAGCATGATTCCGTAACATGACTTTTCCTACTTTCATAAGGAATCCATAGCATACAACATATATAGCATAGCATTCATACAACATGGAGGTAAAACATACATAGCATGAGAAACCTTTCTTCATTTCTGTGGTTCATAACTTGTACTTACACCTGATCTGTAGCCCGATCGGTCTGGTGATCGATCAGGGCAACTACAGAAAGTTTCATCGACCTGTACACTCACCTGATCGGTCCCCAGACCGATCAAGGTGTAGTTTGATCGGTCTGTGATCGATCAGGGTATACATGGATGGGCACACAGAAGGTTCTGTACGCTCCCCTGATCGGTCTCCAGACCGATCAGGGCATGGCCTGATCGGTCTCGGTGACCGATCAGGGTGTAGCCTGATCGGTCTGGGAGACCGATCAGGATGCCCTCTGACCGATCAGGTACTCCCTGATCGGTCTGTGTAGCCTGAATCGTAAAGCACAGTAACATTGTAACCTTTTCCATGAACACAGAATATTTACGAACAATCGTAAGAACATCTACGAACAGAACATTTACGAACAATCATGATAACATCTACGAACAGAACATTTACGAACACTCGTAACGATTATGTTACAGGCGAGGAGACTTACTTCTTACGCTTAAGTTCCAAGGAGTGTTCGGCTTTTGGAGAAGAAAGCTCTTCCTCTCGTTCTGCTCCTTCCTTCTTTCTTTCCTGACTTCTCAAAGAACTGGGTTCTTAGGGTTCTGAAGGAAACCCTAAGTTTTGGTGGAAGGGAATCGAAAGTCTCGTTCCTTGCCGAAAAAACTCCCTTCGTCACTTCTCCTATTCTTTTATAGCGAACGAAGAGGCATGCGTCTCTCCGTTGGTGACTCTTCATCTTCATGAGTCTCTTCCCCTAATTTCCCCTTAACTAGCATTTCCCTTCTCCTTTTCTCAGCACTCCCCTGCTGGGTGAATTGGTTACATGGGCATACTTAAGGTTTGGTTCTTCATGAGGTTCAAGGTTCGATCCTTGGCACCCCCCTTTCTGCTTCATTTTCCTTTTTATTTTATTTCTTTCCTTAAGCCCACATAACCAATGCCTGTCTAGGGATGCTCATATTCACACATTTCATTCATAATATCAAAATGATATTAAATCTCATTTTATTATATTTTATGAATATAATAGTACTTTTACATAAAGGTACTTCGTATTCTTTTATTTATAAATTTGGGCATGTTCCCCTTCTTACATTATCTTTCTTGAGGAAAATTCGGGGCGTTACAATACACCCCCCCTTCTGAGAAGTTCGTCCTCGAACTTAAAACATTTCAGGATATTTTTGCTTTATGTCCTCTTCACGTTCCCAGGTAATTTCTTCAGATTGCTGACTTTGCCATAAGACTTTGACTAAGGGTACTTCCTTGTTCCTTAGTCTCTTGATGTCTCGATCCAGGATCCGAATAGGTTTGCTTTCGTAACTTAGGTCCTCCCGGATTGGCACGGTGTGCGGCTCAATCACTTGGTCTGTACTAGTAATGCATTTCTTAAGCATCGATACGTGAAAAACGTTGTGGACGGCAGACATTTCCTGGGGTAGCTCAAGCTCATACGCCATCTTGCCCACTCTGTTCAAGATCTTGTATGGCCCTATGTATCGCGGACTAAGCTTTCCTTTCTTCCCGAATCGCATTACTCCTTTCATAGGAGCGACTCGGAGAAATATTAAATCTCCAACATCAAACTCCAAGGGTCTACGCCTCTGATCCGCATAGCTCTTCTGCCGGCTCTGGGCCGTCTCTATTCTTTGGCGGATACTCTGTATAGCTCGGGTGGTGTCGTTTATGAACTCCGTCTGGAGTCCCATCTCCTTCCCTTCTCCACTCTCGTACCAGCAGATCGGAGACCTACACCTCCTTCCATATAATGCTTCATATGGTGCCATCCCGATAGTAGCCTGGTAGCTATTATTGTAAGCGAACTCTGCTAGGCACAGGTATCGGCTCCAGCTCCCCTTGAAATCCAGGGCACAAGCTCGTAGCATGTCCTCCAGTACTTGGTTTACTCTTTCAGTTTGCCCATCAGTCTGAGGATGAAAGGCGGTACTGAAACGTAGCTTCGTGCCGAGAGCTTTATGAACATATTCCCAAAATTTCGATGTGAAGCGACCATCCCTATCTGAAATGATAGTTTTGGGAATGCCGTGCAATCTGATGATTTCCTTAGCATATAATTGGGCCAGTTGCTCAATCGAATATGTCATCTTGATTGCTAGAAAATGAGCTGACTTCGTCAATCTGTCGACGATAACCCATATAGCGTCGTATCCATTCGTAGTTCTGGGAAGACCTGAGATGAAATCCATCGAAATGTCTTCCCATTTCCATTCTGGTATTTGGATTGGTTGCAGAACTCCTCCAGGCCTCTGATGTTCTGCTTTGACTTGCTGGCATACCAGGCAAGTACTGACATGCTGGGCTACATTCCTCTTCATGCCGGACCACCAAAACTTCGTTTTCAGATCTCGGTACATCTTGGTGGATCCCGGATGCATAGAATAGGGGGTTCCGTGAGCTTCTTCCAAAATCTGCTTTCGCAGTTCCGGATCATTTGGGATACAGAGTCGTTCCTGAAGGTATAGTACCCCATTGTCGGTGATATGGAAACCCTCACTTTTGCCTTCATGAATTCCTTGCTTAATCTTCTGAAGGCTGGGATCACCGTTTTGCTTCTCCAGTATGTCGTCGAATAATGCTGGCATAATTGCCAGGGCCGAAAGTCGTCCGGAAATGACCTCGATCCCGTAGCTCGAAATTTCCTTTGCCAATGGTCGGGACAGTACGGATAAGGACATCAAGGTAGCACTGGACTTTCTGCTGAGGGCATCAGCCACCTTGTTTGCCTTGCCCGGGTGGTAGAAGATCTCGCAATCATAATCCTTCACGAGTTCTAGCCATCGGCGTTGGCGCATATTAAGATCTTTCTGAGTGAAGAAATATTGCAAACTCTGGTGGTCTGTATAGATCTTACACTGTGCTCCATATAGATAGTGTCTCCATATTTTCAGAGCAAAGACCACGGCTGCCAATTCTAAGTCATGAGTGGGATAGTTCCTTTCATGTTCCTTAGTTGCCTAGAGGCATAAGCAATAACTTTACCACTCTGCATTAGTACGGCTCCAAGTCCCAATTTGGAGGCATCGCTGTACATATCGAATCCCTTGTCTTCGTCTGGAAGAGTCAAGATTGGAGCACTTGTAAGTCTCCTTTTTAGCTCCAAGAAACTCTTTTCGCACTCTTCGGTCCATGCATATTTCTCGTCCTTCTTGGTGAGAACTGTCATTGGTGCGGCGATCCTAGAGAAGTCTTCTACGAATTTCCGGTAATATCCCGCTAATCCGAGAAAGCTTCTGACCTCGCTAGCATTAGATCATCTATTATTTCTTTCATACTCATATTCATGTAATTGTAACATTCTTTATTATTGATAGGGTTCTGTCCTATGTTCCCATTAACAAGGTATTTCTTTTCATCAAATCATATAAGGTAAGCCCTTTTTATTTCTTTATTGGTTCGTACATCGTACAATATTACTTAACGAACTAGAGGGGCTAACATTATTCCCATAATAAGGAATATCATGGCAAGATTTGTCTCCCTCTCGTTCATCCAGGGTTCTGGAGTTTCAGGATCTTCTACGGATTCTACTGGTTCTTCTTCCAGTATATCCAGATCCTCCTCGTCTATCACGGGGTCCTCCTCCCACATATCGGGGTCTTCCTCGATCATGTCGGGGTCCTCCTCGATGTTCCCGATTTCTTCGGGATCTTCTTCGTATTCTTCCATCATTTCCTACTCATATATATTTATCTTAAATCATTTCTTCTTAACACATGCAAGGTATTCTCCTAGTGTTAACCAAGGAAAGAATCATGCTTCCATATATCATAACTCATACATGCATGTCTAGAATCATATTTGCATAACTCATAAACCATAAACATAAAATAAGCAAGTATGAAATTTCTTACTTGGAAGCGGCAGGATGCAGGCTTGATGTGTGTGCGGTGAGATGGTAACCGCTCTGATACCAAACTGTAACGCCCGTGTTTTTTTTTTTTTTTTTTTTTTTCAGAGTAGTGCGTTACTTATATTCTTCTTCCTATCCTTACTATTCCTACTTGGTCTAACTTATAGTACATGGCAGCGGAAACATCATGACACAAGGAATAGTAGGTATATAAAACATTAACCTTTCTTAATATTCGTGTCTTAACATATTCGACTAAGTGACCAGTCAAGTTATAACATGCTTTCTTATTCATGATAATCTATCGACGGCCAAGTCACCATCACACACATCCAAGCCTCCTGCAGCTTCCCTTCTTTTAGTACGATCTGGGTTGATCTGTAACATAAGCAAACATCCTATAAGTATACACTTAGTAAGTCTCTTTCCTACTCGCTAAATCCGTACATCATAGCAAATCATACAACATAACATTCATGGCATATCATTCATATAGCTCATATCATGCAGGGTATCACATTCATACATATTAACATATAGCATAGCATGAATTTCTTAGGCATACATACTTATCTTGCATAGCATGGCATGGACACAAACATAGTCATGAAATGAACATATCATCAGCATATAAATCTTCTTAACTTGAACTTTCTTAACATGACATTCTTAAGTGCATAATATGAATGAATGCATGAGTGGAATGCACAAGACATAAGGATGCTCTTTTGGAAAACTTAATACATAATACTTAAAAATACATTCTTGCTTGTGGGATCCCTGGCTTGTACCCTTGTATTTGCGCGCATACCCTAGTAGGATGCGAGGTAGCTAATCCCGACCTACAGGGCCCTCTTGCTAGGCTTACTCTCGTTCAGCCTAGGGACAGCTGCGGTAGTCCGGAACCGTGGATCCCTTTCGGGATCCGGTACTTGCCATTCTTTAAAATAAAATACTTACATGCATTCTTTTCTTTCTTTCTTGATGAATATTCTATAGACGTTCAGTCATTCTTCTTTTCTTTCCTTTCTTTCTTTCTTATTGAACGTACTATAGGTATTCACATATTCTTTCTTTCTTTCATAAAGAATGCAGACATTTCATTTATTCATAATCATGAATCCATACATAATCTTTCCTACTTTCATAAGGAATGCATAGTATACAACATATATAGTATGGCATTCATACAACATGGAGGTAAAGTTTATTCATTCATAAGCATGATTCCGTAACATGACTTTTCCTACTTTCATAAGGAATCCATAGCATACAACATATATAGCATAGCATTCATACAACATGGAGGTAAAACATACATAGCATGAGAAACCTTTCTTCATTTCTGTGGTTCATAACTTGTACTTACACCTGATCTGTAGCCCGATCGGTCTGGTGATCGATCAGGGCAACTACAGAAAGTTTCATCGACCTGTACACTCACCTGATCGGTCCCCAGACCGATCAAGGTGTAGTTTGATCGGTCTGTGATCGATCAGGGTATACATGGATGGGCACACAGAAGGTTCTGTACGCTCCCCTGATCGGTCTCCAGACCGATCAGGGCATGGCCTGATCGGTCTCGGTGACCGATCAGGGTGTAGCCTGATCGGTCTGGGAGACCGATCAGGATGCCCTCTGACCGATCAGGTACTCCCTGATCGGTCTGTGTAGCCTGAATCGTAAAGCACAGTAACATTGTAACCTTTTCCATGAACACAGAATATTTACGAACAATCGTAAGAACATCTACGAACAGAACATTTACGAACAATCATGATAACATCTACGAACAGAACATTTACGAACACTCGTAACGATTATGTTACAGGCGAGGAGACTTACTTCTTACGCTTAAGTTCCAAGGAGTGTTCGGCTTTTGGAGAAGAAAGCTCTTCCTCTCGTTCTGCTCCTTCCTTCTTTCTTTCCTGACTTCTCAAAGAACTGGGTTCTTAGGGTTCTGAAGGAAACCCTAAGTTTTGGTGGAAGGGAATCGAAAGTCTCGTTCCTTGCCGAAAAAACTCCCTTCGTCACTTCTCCTATTCTTTTATAGCGAACGAAGAGGCATGCGTCTCTCCGTTGGTGACTCTTCATCTTCATGAGTCTCTTCCCCTAATTTCCCCTTAACTAGCATTTCCCTTCTCCTTTTCTCAGCACTCCCCTGCTGGGTGAATTGGTTACATGGGCATACTTAAGGTTTGGTTCTTCATGAGGTTCAAGGTTCGATCCTTGGCACCCCCCTTTCTGCTTCATTTTCCTTTTTATTTTATTTCTTTCCTTAAGCCCACATAACCAATGCCTGTCTAGGGATGCTCATATTCACACATTTCATTCATAATATCAAAATGATATTAAATCTCATTTTATTATATTTTATGAATATAATAGTACTTTTACATAAAGGTACTTCGTATTCTTTTATTTATAAATTTGGGCATGTTCCCCTTCTTACATTATCTTTCTTGAGGAAAATTCGGGGCGTTACAGTTGCATGCTAGATACGTGGTTAAAATAATTTGAGAAATTATTTATGCTAATTCTTCCGCTGCACGTAATTAATTTTAAAAATTACGAACCCGTATCCATGTCAACATGCACCCGGTCCCAACATGGCCAACTCGATCATCACCTTGGAGCAAGATCTGGATCATTGGAAGAGGCTTCAATGGAAATTCTAGCTCGGATTTGCATCAGAACAGGGGTTGAGTTAGGGTTTCATCAGTTCCTGTTATCTAATCAATTTGATCGAGATTTTGTGCTGTTTTCTTCAATTGGAGCTATCTGGAGGGTCTCTGGAGCACTCTGATCATCAATCAATCTTCATCGCAGTCCTTCATCGCCGGATCAAAGAGATCGGATTGGATTTCCAGCTGCGTGCAAATCTGTGAGCAGATTTGAAATTGAAGCCAATTTTTCATTGATTTGCGAGTTGAAGAGGTTCTTGGCTTGCCCTTGTGTGATGAACAAGGAGGTCTTGAGACAAGAAATGATCGAGGCTCAGTATTTTTAATGCAATATTTTTTTGTTTAGCTGTAATCTCAACTTTGCAATCTGTTTTGTCATTGTATCAGCTGTTCCGTTTTCATTTTCTGAATTTTTCCAGCCGTAATTAGGTTCCATTCTGCAAGGTAATCAATTAGGGATTCTGTTTAGTGAACAATAGTTTGCAATTCTAGTTTAATTCTTTGTTCATTGCTGGCGTATCAGTTTTCGTTTCTGAATTACAGTTTTCAGTTTCAGCAAGTTTAGTTTACAACTTCTTAAGTTCGTAGCAAGTAAACATTAGTTCTTCTAATCTTCTTCTAGCATATGTTCTGTGAATTAGATTTTAGTTTGCTTTGTGAGTTCTGCATTCAATTTTATTCTCGCATGTGTTTAGCTGCTGCATACCAACTTCTATTCCTGCATATCAGTTAGTTTGTGTATTGCTTTACAGTTTCTAAATTCAGTAGCAGTTTTATTGGATAGTTTCTTGTAGTTGATAACTTTTTAGTTCTGCATTCTAGTTAGCTAAATCGTTTGTGTAATGAATGATTGAAATTAGATCAGTTTACGTCGCATTGATTCAATTATGCATTTTTGCATTACATTGGCTGCGTATCAGGTTCTGTTTTGGTTTCTAAATTTTATGTCCTGCAAGTTTAATCCTTCTCTGAACTGGAATTGTAGCTAGTTCCAGTGGCGTAACATTGTGTATCAACTTCTGGATTTAGTCTAAGCTAGTTGCATATTAGTTTCCTATCGGTTTAGTAGTTTCAGTTTCAGTTTTGCACTGTTTCAGTTTTCCGTTCCTGAATTAGCATCAAGTAAATTTCAACTCATAAGAATCTCATGTGAACATTAGCTTGTAGTACTCAATTGCAGTTGCTTCATTTGTTTTTCGTATCCCATTAGATCTGGAATACTACATTTAATCCCTGCATTTCTGCACACCAATTTTGCCTTCCTGCATTTCATATCTGCTTTAGGTTTGCTTCCGATTGATCAGTTATTTGTTTCCGAAATCCTTCAGACCTGCGTATTACTTCAATTTAACCTTGTTTCCAAGCTTGATCGATCAATTTAATTTCTGAATTGTTAGTATTAGCTGTGGCACATAAGTTTCTTTCCCTTGGTAGCAAATTTGTTCTTAGTTCTGCACTAGGTATCAAGTGAAATCTGTTACTTGCATTCAGCATCAAATTTGGTTTCGGTAGAGCCTTAGTATTGATTTGTTTTAGAATGCTTTACATTGTCTGGATTCATTTATTCTTGATTTGATTTGCATTGGTTGAGTCCTTAATTGTCATATCTAGTTTAAGATTGTTTAGTTAAGATTACCTCTTCTCATTACGTTTTCATTTCTAATTGAAACCAAATCCCAAATTTTATTTGAAACCCAAAAATATCAACGATACATAAACTCGAGCTCGAATTGAACCATCTCAACTAGCCCTTGGAAAAATACGACCTGTGATCCCTTTACTACGCTTTTATTCTTTGATTGCAAAAAGGGTTTCCAACTTATAAATATCTAAATTTGAGACCCACTTTCGTGACAGCTATCTCGGGTCCATCACTACCCCTGGGGCAGTCGACTGGTCCGAAACTATGCCTAGGGTTACACTCTTTGAGTACATTTCACTCGCACTCGAACCCTTCCCGGCTTAGCCCCTGAGTACAAACACTCATACTCAGACCCTCACAACCCGGTTGACTCTTCACTAGCAGCCTCAACTTTTGCCTTCACGCCCTCTTCATCTTCGGCCCTCGTCCCTCGGATGGGCACCCTAGCCTCCAGCTTGCCTCCATGCCACCCTTCATGTACGCCTCAAAGTCCGCGTCCCTCGGCTCATCGTCCTGCTATCTACGGTCCCTTGGATGCGCACACAAGCCTCCAGCTTGCTTCCATGCCATCCTTCACCCGAAGACATCAACCAAGTCCATGTGTACCTGTACACCTGCACACTCATGTACATATATTAGTCCAACAGCAAACCCTAACTTAACCATATTGCCCACACACATCGAAATACCATGATCCTCCAGATCATAGGGTCGATTGCCCCAATACAGACCACCCTTCGTTCCTCTAGGATAGCCTACGAACAGACGTACCTCCGTACGAGATTCCAACTTATCAGTATCTCCCTTCAACACATGTGCTGGACTACCCCAAATCCGAACATGTCCTAGACTGGGCTTGCGCCCAGTCCACAGTTCTGTGGGAGTATGAGGGACTGACTTAGATAGAACCAAGTTTAGTATGTACGCTGTCATTTCCAGAGCATATCTCCAGAACGAATTAGGTAAGTCTGAATAGCTCATCATTGACCTAACCATTCCCAAAAGAGTCCTATTCCTTCTTTCTGCAACTCTATTCTGTTGGGGTGTACCAGGTGCAGTTAGCTGGGACTAAATCCCAGCTTCTGATAAATAGGTCCTAAACTCTCCAAAGAGGTACTCACCACCATGATCTGATCATAGTGTCTTGATACTCTTACCTTGATGTTTTTCCATGTCAACCTTGAATTCTTTGAACTTATCAAAGCATTCAGACTTGCGGCGCATCAGGTAAATGTACCTATACCTTGAATAATCGTCAATGAAAGTGACGAAATATTCAAAGCCACCTCTAGCCTGGATTAACATGGGACCACACAAATCAGAATGAATCAGTTCTAACACATCCTTGTCCCTATACCCCTTAGCCTTGAAAGGCCTTTTGGTCATCTTACCTTCCAAGCCAGACTCACAGGTCGTGAGATCCTCCACCACCAATGAACCCAGGGGCCCATCGGCTATCAATCTCTGAATCCTACTAAGGTTAATATGACCAAGCCTAAGGTGCCAAAGATATGTCTGATTCAACTTAGAAGGCTATTTTCTCTTATTTGAGTTAAATAATGAGCTATTTACTTCAGTATGCATCATGGGAGTCATTAGTTCTAGAGTATACAGATTGCCAACCATTTTACCCGAACAGATAATCTCTCTATTTCTTTTAATAACAACTTTATTATTAAAAGCAACAGAATATCCATCCTTTATTAACTTAGAAACCGAAATCAGATTCTTTCTAAACAAGGGTACAAAAAGACAATCTCTCAGAACTAATACTTTATTTCTCTCAAAAGATAAATAGAAAACTTCCACTGCAACTGCTGCCACCTTTGTAGCATCGCCCATGTAGACCACGATTTCTTCATCCGCTAGCCGTCGGGTTTCCTGGAACCCCTGCAGAGTATTGCAGACATGGTCAGTGGCTCCTGTATCTACACACCAGGTACTAGTAGATAGCACCGCTAAACATGTTTCAACGACTAAGGCTGAAGAAATACCTTTGCTTTGATGACGGGGACTGTCCGCCTTCCAGTGCCCAGTTTGTTTGCATGTGAAGCACTTGCCTTTCTGCTTCTTCACGCCAGTCCGGGGTCCTTGCGATGCTCCTGCCTTCTTGAACCCTCCTCGTTTCTTCTTCTTCCTGCCTTTCGGCTCAGAAGAAGAAACCTTTTGAGTTACTAAGGCCTGTGAGTTCTAATGAAAGAGAGCCTCTGTCGCCTGGAGTTCTCCTAACAGTTCACCTAACGTATAATTCCTTTTGTTCATATTATAGTTGAGCCTGAACTGTTCAAAACTCCTTGGCAGAGACTGGAGTATAATATCGACCTGGGAGTCCCCGTCGATTTCTGCTCCAAGTACCTCAATCTGATTGAGGTGAGCCATCATCTTTAGGACATGATCCCTCACGGGTGTCGCTTCAACCATAGTGGTTGACATCAGACTATTCATCGCACTTTGCCTAGCAGCTCGACCTTGGTGACCGAAGAGATCTTTGAGGTTCAGCATCATGTCACTAGCAGTGGGCATGGCCTGATGCTGATGTTGCAGCACATTCGACATAGATGCCAGAATGTAACACCGCGCCATCTCATCTGTCTTTTTCCACTTCTTATAACTCTCTCTCAACTCTTTACCAGAGTCTTCTCTAGGCTTTTCCGGACATTCCTCGAAGAGTACAAATTTGTACTCCTCAGCAGTGAGGACAATGTCAAGGTTCCTCTACCAGTCTATGTAATTTGGTCCAGTAAGTTTATTGTCCTTAAGAATTGTTGCTAGTGGAGTAAAAGCCATTATAAAAACCCTGAGAATCACAACATACACTACTTTAGAAATCGAAAATAAATTGATTCCTCAAAACAATTAATTTTTGAAATCAACTATCACCCTTATACTATTGGTGCAGGAAGCACCATATCGAACCTTGTTTTGATATTGGCAAAGGATTCAAAGTTAAGTATTATTTGTGATCTAATAAAGTTACACAAGTGTGCAGGAAAGTCCTGATGGATCGCTTGGCATGCTAGAGGGGGTGAATAGTACTTTTTCGGTCGTTTATCTACAAAGTCGTTAGCGCAGCGGAAACAATAATATGCAAAGAAAATATAAACAATGCTAACAACCAAACGTTTACTTGGTATCCACCCAGATGGGTGACTAATCCAAGGATCCGCACTGTACACCACTTCCACTATGAAAAATTCTCCTTCAGGTGGAGAAACCTTTACAGTGGTGATCTTTCTCTTTACAGAATGCAGTAGAATAAGAGAGAGGAAGTAGAGAATACTTTTCAGACGAGCAGCACTTCGTTGTCGTACGGAACTGTACCGCCCACGTGCAAAAAGGTCCTCCTTTTACAGGAGAATAGGATAAACTCGCAGTCTATCCAGACCCGCACCAGTCGACTGCCCCTGGGGCAGTTGACTGGTCTAGAATTAATTGCTAGCCAACGGCTAGCAATTGGGGTGTTACCAGTCGACTGCCCCTGGGGCAGTCGACTGGTCCGAGGCTGAAAACTCTCTGTGAGTTTTGGCAGTCGACTGCCCTCGGGCCAGTCGACTGCCCTGCCTCTCAGCTTAGTTTTAGCCACTCTGAACCTTCTCCTTCACGTGTTCCTTCAGGTCCACTCCCTTGGCTCGCCCCTTGAAGTCATCTTCCTCTGGCTCTCGTCCCTCGGATGCGCACACAAGCCTTCCCTTGGCTTGCCTCCATGTCACCCTTCACGTGTGCCCTTGAAGTCCACTTCCCGGCTTGCCCTTGGAGTCCTCCTCCCTCGGCTCTCGTCCCTCAGATTTGTTCACCATGTGTGATCCTCCAAGTCCTGCAAACTCAATCATACACATCAAATACAACATAATACTCTAACCTTAAACATATTCACACACACATATCAAACCCATGATCTTCCAATCATTTTAGGGCCGATTGCCTCAACAATCTCCCCTTTTTTGATGTGTGACAATATGTTTAAGTTTAGAGATAAATAACAGCCAACAATAACAGTAACAAAAGATAGCAATTGAAAGACATAAGACATAGCAAGCCTAAGAAGTAACCTCCCCCTTAATTCATGTCTTCTCCCATTTTCAATTCTACTCATGATCCAAGTTAAGTTTCCACTTAACACTAAACAACATTAAAAATGTAAGACATATTAACACCTAAGAGGTAACCTCCCCCTTAATCCATGTCTTCTCCCATTTTCAATCATCCAAGGTCTAGGTTAGACAAAAATACTTTAAACTAACCATTTCAAGTTAAAATTCTAACTTAAACCACCCATTCTCCCCCTTTGACACCATCAAAAATTGCTTCAAGCAACCCAACCTCATGGCATCAAATGAGAGAAAGTTGGATTTCTGAAAAAAAATTTCAGAATCTGACAACAGGCATGCCAGTCGACTGCCCATGATACATTATCAGTGGCAAATTTCAGCCTTTGTGCCGAAATTCAGAAACTCCTAGAAAATTTCAGAAAATTCCAAAAATTCTAAAAATGTGCAGACATGTTTGAAATGATATACTCTATCAAGGAAAAGTATTAGCCCTTATAAAATTTCAAACATGCTTGACTTTTGATAAAAACTCAAAATCCTTGAAAACCTCTGATTTTTGTACCAAACTTACAATCTAATTTTGCAATTATAAAACTTTTAAAAGCATGACAAAGCATATAAAGCATAAAATGGTTTTCAAAGGTTTAAAATGTCTAACTATGATCTTTGGGCAAAGTGTCCATTGATTAAACACTTGCCTTCCCTATAGTTGGTCTAGTTTTCATATGTTGATACTTCTCATGGTTCAACAATGTGCCACAAGCACAAGTGAGCCAAATGTATCACCCTAATGGATCAAGCATCCTTTTTCAAATCTAATATCTCAAAGTTCATCCTATACTTCCACAAAACACATTCCAAGGCCTCTTCTTAAGGATGTAAACTCCGATTCGGGAAGAGGCTTGGTAAAGATGTCGGCTAGGTTTGACTTTGATTCAACATAGTGTAGTTCTATGTCTTCCCTTGCCACATGGTCTCTAATGAAGTGATGTTTCACTTCAATGTGTTTTGTCCTAGAGTGGTGAACCGGATTTTTGGTCAAGTTGATTGTACTTACATTATCACACAAGACTTTAACCTTGGTATAATGTAACTCATAATCTTCTAAGGTGTGCATGATCCAAAGGAGTTGGGAAACACACCCACTCATTGCCACATATTCCGCCTCCATTGTTGATAGGGCAACGCATGGTTGTTTCCTACTACTCCAACTAACTAAGGAAGACCCAAGGAATTTTGACACCCTCCACTAGTACTCTTCCTATCTAGCTTACAACCCGCATAGTCTGAGTCGGTGTATCCAATATGATCAACACTAGGGGTTCTTGGATACCAAAGTCCGACATTGAGGGTACTTTTGACATACCTTAGGATCCTCTTGACTACAACCAAATGAGACTCTTTGGCACAAGATTGGTACCTTGCACACATACCTACCACAAAAAGTATATCGGGTCTACTAGCAGTTAGGTATAGTAGGCCACCAATCAAGCTCCTATATTGCTTAGAGTCTACCATTTTACCTTCAAGGTCACTATCCATTTTCACATTGGTTCCTATGGGTGTAGATGCTACTTTAGCATTTTCTAAACCAAATTTCTTTAACATTTCCTTAGCATATTTGGTTTGAAAAACATGTGTTCCTTCATTAGTTTGCTTAACTTGAAGGCCTAAAAAGAAGGTTAGCTCTCTTACAAGACTCATCTCAAATTCATCTTCCATACACTTGATGAATTCTTGTAAGAAGTCATTATTTGTTGACCCAAAAATGATATCGTCTACATAAACTTGGGCAATAAATATCTCCTTATCCTTAGATTTTAGGAACAATGTAGGGTCAATTGTTCCTCTCCTAAACCCCTTAGACATTAGAAATGAAGAAAGCCTTTCATACCAAGCCCGGGGAGCTTGTTTCAATCCATATAAGGCTTTTCTTAATTTGTAAACGTGTCTTGGATAATTAGGGTCCTCAAACCCGGGGGGTTGTTCTACGTAAACCTCTTCCTTAATGATCCCATTAAGGAATGTCGACTTCACATCCATTTGGTGAAGTGTGAAACCCATGTGAGCAACATAGGCTAGTAGGATTCTAATAGATTCTAATCTAGCTACGGGGGCATAAGTCTCATCATAGTCTAATCCCTCAACTTGGTTAAACCCCCTAGCTACCAATCTAGCTTTGTTCCTAGTGATTTTACCTTGGTCATCTAGCTTGTTCCTAAAGACCCATCTTGTGGTTACAATGGTGCAATCATTGGGCCTAGGAACCAACTCCCAAACCTCACTTCTCTCAAATTGATTTAGCTCTTCTTGCATGGCTAAGACCCAATCAACATCTCCTAATGCTTCATCAATGGACTTGGGTTCTAATTGAGAGATTAGAGCTATTTGACTAGTTTGATCCCTAAAATAGGACCTAGTCCTTACTCCTTGAGTTACATCACCCACTATTTGGTCAATAGGGTGATCGTGGTGATGCCTCAAGGCCTAGAAGTTGTGGGTTCATTTACTACTTCTTCCTCTTCCTCCAGGGTACTTCTTACTCCCCCTAGATCGTTGCCCTCCAAATGTAGGTCTTGGCTCCTTTGGGCAAGGGGTTGGACCTCTTCTATATCCTTATCACTTGAGGCTTTTCTAGGGTAGGTATTTGTTGTTTAATCAAACTTGATATTTGAGGACTCCTCAATCACTTTTGTCCTCTTGTTGTAAACTCTATAACCCCTACTGGTGGATGAGTACCCAACTAGAATTCCTTCATCAACTTTTGACTCAAACTTCCTTAGGCCATCTTTGGTATTTAGAATATACACTTTACATCCAAAGATCCTAAAGTAATGGACTTGTGGTACTCTTCCATTCCATAATTCAAAGGGTGTTTTTCCGAGGAACCTATGTACCAACACCCGGTTTTGAATGTAACAAGCGATGTTAATCGCTTCGGCCCAAAAGTAGCTAGGAAGGGAATATGCATTAAGTATAGTCCTAGCAGCTTCTTGTAGAGCTCGATTTCTCCTCTCAACTACCCCATTTTGTTGAGGAGTCCTTGGGCATGAAAATTCATGCTTGTATCCATTTTCGACACAAAATTGTGTGAAATTTAAATTTTGGAACTCCCCACCGTGGTCACTTCTAATTCGATTAATTTTGATATGTTTTTCGTTTTCTACCCTTTTACTAAATCCTATGAAGAGTTCTAGGGTATCATCCTTATGTTTCATGAAGAAGACCCAAGTAAACCTAGAAAAATCATCTACAATAACTAGACAATATTTACTCCCTACAAGTGAGGGAGTACTATGACAATCAAATAGATCTATATGCAAGAGCTCTAATGGTAAAGTAGTAGTGGTTACCTTTGTGTGATGATTTTGATTGCTTACCCTCTTGGCATGCATCACACAATTTGGTCTTCTTGTACTTGATCTTTGGTAGCCCCTTTACCAACTCTTCCTTAGCCACTCGTGCTATGCTTCTCATGTTGACATGTCCAAGCCTCCGGTGCCACAACCACCCTTCTTCTTCTTTAGACATGAGACACTTAGCAACATTGTTAGTAGCATAAGCAAGATCAAGATAATATAAAGTTGCCTCTCTAAACCCTTCTAATATGACATTATTTGATTCATTATGTTTAATTATGCACTTCCTAGCATGAAATTCAACTTTGAAACCCGTATCACATAACTGACTCACACTAAGTAAGTTAAACTTCATATCTTTGATTAGGAGTACCTTATGTATAGAAATCGTGGGAGATACCTCAATGGTGCCCCTACCAATAATCCTCAATTTTCCTCTATTTTCAAAAGAGACCGTCCCTTCTCTTAAGTAGCTAATAGTAGTGAACTTGCTCACATCCCCGGTCATGTGTTTTGAGCATCCACTATCTAATATCCACATAGTTGAGGCCTCCTTCACCTTTACCTATACAACATGAAAAACATACTCTTTTGGTACCCAAATCTTTGATCCATAAGCATCATTTAAAAATCTTTTAGGTACCCATGCCCTCTTTGTGTTTCCCATAGCCCCTAGTCTCCTAGATGCACCAATCCTACCCGTGAGTGATACAAAGGCCACTTCCTTTGTCTTTGGCCTATATCCCAAGCTGACCTTGTTATAAACGGCTCTTTGACTGTTGATTATCATATCTAGGTTGCTAGATCCTACTTGGAATTTCCTAAGTGCCTTTATGAGGTCATCTACCTTTTTCTTTAGTTCCCTATTTTCAGTTTCAAGACATGAAGCATGTGATATAAGAGAACTAGCATGTAAGTCTTCCTTAAGTTTGGTAGATTCTACTCTAAGCATCGCAATCTCATCTTTTAATTCCTTAATCTTACTTCTAGCCTTAGCCAAATCCATGTTAGTGCTAGAAATAATCTTAACTAATGTAGAGGAGGGTAAGTGGTATACCTCACTTACCGAAGCTTCTGACTCGGATGATGAAGAGGAGGAGTCGCTCTCATCACTGCTTGAACTTCTTTCATCATCTGATGAGTTTGAGTGATCCTGTGCCATAAGAGCAAAATGGGAAACTTGCTCTTCTTCTTCCTCTGAGGATGATGGATCATCCCAGGTTGCCTTGAGGTTGGTGGCACCCTTCTCCTTTCCCTTTGACTTCTTCTTGTAACCTTTCTTCTTCTCCTCCTTCTTGTCATCTCTTCTCTATAGCTGAGGGCACTCGTTCTTCATGTGTCCCTCTTGGTGGCAGTTGTAGCATATAATGTTCTTGGCCTTACCCTTGCCTTTGAACCCTTTCCTAGCATATGATTTGTTAGAGAAATTTTTGAAAGCTTTACGCATCTTTCTTACCATGAATGCCTCTTGGTCGCTATCCATGGAAGCGTTGGATTCCTCTGAATCTGATGAGATGGAGTAGACCACCTTCTTCTTCTCCTTCCTCTTCTTCTTCTCCTTTTCTGCAATAAAGACAATACCCTTCTCTTTGGCCGAGACGTTAGCTTGCTCGTGTAGTTCAAATTCACAAAATAATTCATCTAATTTAATTATGGATAAATCCCTTGATACCTTGTAAGCATCAACCATGGATGCCCACAAGGTGGTTCTCGAGAAGGCTTGTAGAATATACTTGACGATATCCCAGTTCTCGATCTTTTCTCCAATCACGTGGAGCTCATTGATTACTTCCTTCACCCTTCCATGTAGCTGGCTGACAGTCTCGTTGCTCTTCATGGATAAGGATTGGAGTTGGGCCATGAGCAAGTCCTTCTTTGCTCTTCTGGACTCATTTGACCCTTCGTTCAATTCCACCAATTTGTCCCACAGTTCCTTGGCGCTCTTGAACGACCCCACCATGTTCAGTTGCTCCTTTGAGAGCCCGCACTACAGTGTGATGGTGGCCTTGGCATTTGACTGCACCCTCTTCATTACCTCCTTTGACCAGGATCTCATCGGTGTCGGTTCTCCTCTTTCATCGACAGGTGCCTCGAAGCCATCTGCAATGCTAATCCAATTCTCAATATCGTTCATAAGGTAGTATTGCATCCTACCTTTCCATTAGGCGAAGTTGTTCCCGTCGAAGAAGGGTGGTCGTGCGGTGGAGTATCCCTCTTGAAACGCCATTATACTTGCTCCGGTTGACGGTGAGTTCTTCCGAAATGAACCAGCTCTGATACCAACTGATGGATTGCTTGGCGTGCTAGAGGGGGGGTGAATAGCACTTTTTCGGTCGTTTCTCTACAAAGTCGTTAGCGCAGCAGAAACAATAATATGCAAAGAAAATATGAACAATGCTAACAACCAAACGTTTACTTGGTATCCACCCAGATGAGTGACTAATCCAAGGATCCGCACCGTACACCACTTCCACTATGAAAAATTCTCCTTCAGGTGGAGAAACCTTTACAGTGGTGATCTTCCTCTTTACAGAATGTAGTAGAATAAGAGAGAGGAAGTAGAGAACACTTTTCAAACGAGCAGCACTTCATTGTCTTACGGAACGGTGCCGCCCCACGTGCAAAAAGGTCATCCTTTTATAGGAGAACAGGATAAACTCGCAGTCTGTCCAGACCCGCACCAGTCGACTGCCCCTGGGGCAGTCGACTAGTCTAGCATTAATTGCTAGCCAACGGCTAGCAATTGGGGTGTTACCAGTCGACTGCCCCTGGGGCAGTCGACTGGTCCGAGGCTGAAAACTCTCTGTGAGTTTTGGCAGTCGACTGCCCTCGGGCCAGTCGACTGCCCTGCCTCTCAGCTTAGTTTCAGCCACTCTGAACCTTCTCCTTCACGTGTGCCTTCAGGTCCACTCCCTTGGCTCGCCCCTTGAAGTCATCTTCCTTTGGCTCTCGTCCCTCGGATGCGCACACAAGCCTTCCCTTGGCTTGCCTCCATGCCACCCTTCATGTGTGCCCTTGAAGTCCACTTCCCGGCTTGCCCTTGGAGTCCTACTCCCTCGGCTCTCATCCCTCAGATTTGTTCACTATGTGTGATCCTCCAAGTCCTGCAAACTCAATCACACACATCAAATACAACATAACACTAACCTTAAACATATTCACACACACACATCAAAACCATGATCTTCCAATCATTATAGGGTCGATTGCCTCAACAAGTCCTAGTTAATCTAGGCAAGAAGTCTTGGCCCTGGGCTGGACAACTAAGTCCTGATGTAAGGTTGGGCACTAAGTCCTGGCCGAGGGCTGGGCACCTAAGACCTGACCAAGGGTTTGGCACTAAGTCCTGGCCGAGGGTTGGGCACCGAAGACCTGGTTCGAGGAATTGGGAACTAAGACCTGGCCGAGGGCTGGGCACCGAAAACCTGGTTCGAGGAATTGGGCACTAAGTCCTGGTCACGGACTGGGCACGAAGACCTGGTGAGTAAAGCTGGGCAAAAGTCCAACTGGAGGAGCCGGTTGGCAAAAAGGTAAATTCTCCTGAGAGGAGTAGGTGAGGACGCGTTCCCCGTCGAGGGAACATTAGACGTCGATTTGACCTAGGGTTCCATTTGGGAGACTCGAAGTCAGAACCAAGACAGCTACTGCTGTAAATAATGACTAACACTCTTGCTTGGTTGTTTTGGAACTAACCTTGGTTACAGGGACCGTAGGATTGTGTTTTTGCAGCTCAGACGCCCCAAAGGAGTGGGGTGGTTCATTGGGCTAAGCGCCCGGGAGGTCACGGGCGCCCAAGGTAAAGGGACAAAACTGCCAAGAAGCAAGACTGCTTTGAAACATATTGGGCTAGGCGCCCAAGAGGTTTCGGGCGCCCAAGGTCAAGCTAAAGCGGCCATCGAAGCAGATTCGCCACAAAGCCAATGGACCAGGTCAACTTAGGCGCCCGAGAGGTCCCGGGCACCCCAGTCAGCCTAGGTGCCGAATCGAAGGGGATAAGCGCTGACCGAGCTGTGGATTGAGGTTCTCGCAGGTGAAGGCACGTGTCAGGCGCCCCCAATGGATCAGGCGCCCCCATGGGCACTATAAAAGGGGGCTCGACCCCAAGGCTTCAATATCACTGTTTCTCAACACTCCGAAGCTTTTTGTTCAAGCGCTACGATGACCCTCTGCTTCGAAATTCGAAATTCGAGATCCCAGCGCCGACGATGACCCTTTGCTCCGAAATTCGATCAACCTCGGGCGTCGGTAACGAAAAGTGTAGCAATTTCAATTTCCTGATATACTCTTGTACTTCACTTGTAAATCATTATTGTGATTATTGGATTACCCAAAGTAAATGGTCAAGGACCGTCGGCCTTGGAGTAGGAGCCGACCGTGACTCCGAACCAAGTAAAAAATTGACTTGTGTTCTTGTGCAATTTATTTCTTTCCGCTGCGTATTTGCTCTTTCTTAGTCCGAAAAGTTTTTAACGATATTCGCTTTTTTTCGCTGCGCCTTTTTCAATTTTGAATTTTCATCTTTTCACCATTCATTAGAGTTGATAAAATGATCAATTTTTAAAAATTTGTCATAAATGTTTTTATTATTATTTTAATATTTTTTTCGAAATTCGTGTTACCTTAACTCGAGCAAAATTTTCAACATTGAACTCTTATTTTTTTCACCATCAATCAGAATTGATAAAGCCAACTTTTTTAAAAAATTTATCATAAATTTTATTATTATTTTATCTCAAAATTCGTGCAACACCCTTTGAGCTAGTTTTTTTTCTTTCTCCCGCACTACTAATCCAAGGCCAAGTCTTGGTATATTTTTGGTGTTTCTTTTGTGTACGAGGTTTAAACTAAATGGCCAACCATGAGTGGAACAGTGCCCATCCACTGCTATTCTCCGATGAGAACTTCAATTTTTGGAGAAGTCAAATGGAGTCCCTTCTGAAAGCCCACATGGACTTATGGCTGATCATCCAAACGGGATTTTCTTTTCCCGTAGAAGATGAGTTATCAATCGAGTGGGACAAACTAGATGAACAAACCCTCAACCAAATTGAGACCAATGCAAGGGCAACTGCAAACCTACAATGTGGGCTAACCAAGGAGCAACTCGAACTAGTAGGTCCATTCAGATGTGCTAGAGAAATTTGAGAAAAATTAATTAACCTTCATCAAGAGATCTCATATGAAGAAGAAGATCAGATAAGTTATTTTGCATACTTGGCTCAAGCTCAAATAGCCGAAATAGAGTTGGCACCCGACTTCAAAATTGACTCTGGATCAGAAGATGAAACAGAATCCATACTAGACTATGAATTCGAGCCAGAGTCAGAAGACGAATTGACTGAGACAAAAATGGAAACCAGTTTCGAATTTTTTCAGAATTATAATTAAATAATCACACTGATACTGTAATGGTCGAGAAAGGTATAATTTCAAGTGCAGGAAAAACTCCAAAGAAGAAGCTTCAACCTGTACCCGAGTCTGACTCAGACTCGAAATCAGAAGACAGTAAAGGAGATCAACCCAAACTGGTTCGATTGGCTCGTGATCATTACAAGAGTACTGGACAAACAATCGAGAAAGGTAAATTTTCAATATTTGAAAATCCAATATTTACCTTGAATAATATGATTGATTCATATAAATTAGTTAAGGAAAATTTTAGAAAAGTGAAACAAGAAAATGAAACCTTGAAACATAAGGTCAATATGCTAGAAAATTTAATTCATAATCTTACTGATTTCGAAAATCCGGAGAATTACTCCAATTGTGACCTTACTTAGATAATTGTTTGCTTTAATTGTGTGTTGCTTTTTATCTTATTTTTTTATAATGCTTAGAATTAGGTTTGGTTAGATTAAGGACAAAGTGATTTAGTTGAAATTTGAACAACATAGTATTGGTGGAGGTGAGATGATAGTACGTTAGGGAAACCTTTCTAATAAGGCCAAGTACACCCTACTTAGTCTATTTAGTCTAGCGGAACTAGCCGAAGTTACCGATCCAAGACCCAAGCTAGTTAGACCAAAATCTTTCAAGAAGTAACTTGAAGATAAATTTTCTATAAAAGGCTTTGTCAAGGAAAGGGTTGATGATCCAATAAGGCTACGGCCAAAGAAGGCCTAGTGCCTCGCTAATACCTGGAACCCAATTATAGAAAATCAAATTCACGTTACTATTGTCAGATTTGAATCTAACATAAATTTCAACTAATCTTAGATTCAACACAATTTTGCAAAATAGACTTAAACTTATTAAGCATTTTCAAAATTAATTTAACCTTTTAAAATTAACCATGCTTTTCAAACTTAAAATTTTCATTTTTTAAAACATCTCACAAAACAGATAAGGTAACCTGTTTTGTCATGTAGAACTGGTTGAGATGTCTAGGACCTAATAATGTAGTTCAATACTTTTCCAAAATCAACTCAATTCTTTCCAAAATTAACTCTAAATTAACTCTACATGTTTTCCACTCAACATTTTTTTCAAAAACTGAATTTCATTTGTTTTCAAAATTAACTCATCAAACTAAGTCTTGATTGAATTATAGTAAGACCTAGGACTTGATTGGATCAATTATTGATTGGTAAAACCAAGTCAACATAGTCAAAACCTAGTCAATATTGTAGTCTCTTAAGGCACTTAGATAAAGTCAGACGTGCCGGATATAAGGGGAGTTTTTTTAATATTTTTTTGAAAAATTTAGATTTTTCAAAAACCTTATGCTCTAAAACTTATTATCATCTCAAAATATGGTTTTCAAAAATTGATTCAAAAACCTTCGTATATTACTATCTCTTTGAAAAATTATCATCATTTCAAAATATTTTTTGAAAACTGTGCTATCATTCCAAGTTGTGTCTTCAAAAATTTATCTCCTTGAAAGTTATCATACTCAGAAGGTTGTTCAAAATTATTCTTTTAAATTTTGATAAACCCTAAAGACACAGAGGAAGTCTTCTTCATGATCTACAAGGACTCCTAGGATGTGTCAAATTTAGGGGGAGTCTAAAAATAAAACTTTATGTCTATTATTTTTTGAAAATATTTCTAGCAATTTGTTTTGAAATTATTAGATAATTTCTTTGATCTGAACTGAACCCTAAATACTTAGAGGAAGAGTACTTGTGGTCAACAAGCTTCCTAGGACTGGGTCAAGTTTAGGGAGAAGTCAAATTAAAAGAATTATTGAATATTTCAAGGCGATATGTTTTCATGCATGTATTTTCAAAAAGAACTTATGGATTTCATGCATGTATTTTCAAATCCTTATGAAAACACAAGTAATTTCCTTTCCAATATTATATATTTTTTTAAAATATTATTATTTTCAAAATGTTTTTAATAGAATTAATTTGAAATGATATTTCTCTTAAGCTTGGAAAAATTTCCAGTACATTTAAGGAAATGTCCTTGTAGCTAACAAGGCTTCCTAGGATTGTGTCAGACTGGAAGATAAACCAAGTTAAGTAAAATATTGTGCCTTCAAAAGTTCATACATTTTTCAAAATGTACTTACATATATTTTCAAAATACTATCATTTTGGCTTATCAAAATTCTTTTTGGAAATAGAATTTACTTGAATTGGAGAATTTCCAGGACACATAGGGAAATGTTCTTGTAGTTAACAAAGTTTCCTAGGATTGTGTCAGACTGGAAAAGAAACCAAAGCAAATAAAATATTATGTGTTAAAAACAATATTTTTGTAAGGACTTTCAAAGGATAAGTATATGCGTGAGACACCATCTACTACTCCACTAAATTTGATCTATTTTAGATGTTCTGATATATCCTATTTTAGATGTTATGATATATCATAGTCTCATTTAGTATTATTTATAATACCTCGGGAGCCAATGAAACTATTTTATTAAAATTCAACTGTCTCAATTCCCGAGCGATCGCACCAAAAACCAAGTAATTTTTTTTTAATATTTTAAAAGTGCTTATGTTCTTCAAATTCATAATATTTCTTAATAGTACTAAAATTTTAAAAAAAGGGGCATAATATTGTTCAAAAGTACTTGCATTTTTTTAAAAGAAAGTTTATGATATTTCTATTTTTGAGCATCAATTCTTCATTCTTTCAAAATTTTGTTACTTAGAAATTATCATAATTCTTGACATTATTTCGCTCAAATTTTTATATTTTTTCAAGACTCATAAGCTCTAATACACAAATTTTAAATTTTTTTTCAAAATATATTTTTCAAAAATTTCTTTATTGATATATGGCCAAGGGGGAGAGTAGAAAAAGTGAAAATTAAATTCTTCCTTAAACTTCTTCCCTCATTTCAAAAAAAGATTATCTTAGAAGCTCTCACCTTTGTAATACCCAGAAAATTTTGTTTCAAAATATTATTTCAAACTGAACTTATGAGAATTTTTAGAACTCTTTTCAAGTATTCTTTCGAAAAGCTTCAAAGGGAAAATTTTCAAATCATGAGGGAGATTTGTGCAATGTTTCAGTTTTGCATTTGGAAATGGTCTAAAACATAAGGAGAAGAGTTTCACATTAAGGGGGAGAGAAAGAAAGAGAGAAAAGAATTTTTTTATCTCTTTTTCAAAAAGTAAAGCAAAAATTTCTAAGAACTTCAAATTTTTTTTGGGCTAAGTGTTGTTAAAACTTCAAAGTACTGTCAAAATACTTCAAATGTTTTCAAGTATTTCTAGTGCTTCAAAATTTTCTAAGTATGTCTAAGTGTTTCAAACTTTTTTTGGTGCATGTTTTTTACCTAAGTAAAATCTTCCTTATAAACAAAATTTTTCTGACAAAAAACTTTTGGAAATTTTGGCAAAAGTTTCTAAGTAAAGTTTTTTGGTGAAAAACTTGTCTAGAAATTTCTTAAAGATTTTGTTTTTCAAAATGTCTAAAGTGTTTCCAAGCAAACTCTTCTAAGTGTGGAAATTTTTTTTAGTAAACAAAATTTTCCTAATTCTCAAAGTGGAAACATTTTTAAGGGAAGTTTGGCTTCAAAATCTTGCCTAAGTAATTTTTTTTTAGTAGAATTCTTTTTGCAAAGCCTTGTAAGTAAAAGTTTTTGTTGATGCAAATGCTTTTACTCTATTTTTGAAAAGCCACTTTGTCAAAAACTTAGAAGTTTTACAAAAACTCAAAACTCCCTATTAGAAACCTTGTTCGCCCATGTATTTTTTTGATATATGTCAAAGGGGGAGGAAAGGTCAAAGTTAAGTATTTTATAACACTAGTATTCAGGGTTTTAGGGGGAGTATGAGAAATAAAAGATTTTTTTTCAAATCTACATTTATTCTGTTCATAACTGCTATACTTCATTGATTTTTACCTTCTTTTCTTAACTATTATAAGTTTTTACTTAACTTTGAATTGTGTTGTCATAAATCAAAAAGGGGGAGATTGTTGGTGCAGGAAGCACCATATCGAACCTTGTTTTGATATTGACAAAGGATTCAAAGTTAAGTATTATTTGTAATCTAATAAAGTTACTCAAGTGTGCAGGAAAGTCCTAGTTAATCTAGGCAAGAAGTCCTGCCCGCGGGCTGGGCAACTAAGTCCTGACGTAAGGTTGGGCACTAAGTCCTGGCCGGGGGCTGGTCACCTAAGACCTGACCAAGGGTTGGGCACTAAGTCTTGGCCGAGGGCTGGGCACCGAAGACCTGGTTCGAGGAATTGGGCACTAAGACCTGGCCAAGGGCTGGGCACCGAAGACCTGGTTCGAGGAATTGGGCACTAAGTCCTGGTCACGGACTGGGCATGAAGACCTGGTGAGTAAAGTTGGGCAAAAGTCCAACCGGAGGAGCCGGCTGGCAAAAAGGTAAATTCTCCTAAGAGGAGTAGGTGAGGACGCGTTCCCCATCGAGGGAACATTAGGCGTCGGTTCGACCTAGGGTTCCATTTGGGAGACCCGAAGTCAGAACCAAGACAGCTACGGTTGTAAATAATGACTAACACTCTTGCTTGGTTGTTTTGGAACTAACTTTGGTTACAGGGACCGAAGGACTGTGTTTTTGCAGCTCAGACACCCCAAAGGAGTGGGGTGGTTCATTGGGCTAGGCGCTCGGGAGGTCACGGGCGCCCAAGATCAAGGGCCAAAACTGCCAAGAAGTAAGACTGCTTCGAAACACATTAGGCTAGGCGCCTAGATGTTTCGGGCGCCCAAGGTCAAAGCCAAAGCGGCCATCGAAGCAGATTCACCCCGAAGCCAATGGACCAGGTTAACTCGGGCGCCCGAGAGGTCCCAAGCGCCCCAGTCAGCCCAAGTGACGAATCGAAGGGGATAAGCGCTGACCGAGCTACGGATTGAGGTTCTCGCAGGTGAAGGCACGTGTCAGGCGCCCCATGGGCACTATAAAAGGGGGCTCGACCCCAAGGCTTCAATATCACGGTTTCTCAATGCTCCAAAGATTAACTCCGACTTCGAGATCCCAGCGCCGACGATGACCCTCTGCTCCGAAATTTGATCAACCTCGGGCGTCAGTAACGAAAAGTGTAGCAATTTCAATTTCTTGATATACTCTTGTACTTCACTTGTAAATATTTATTGCGATTATTGGATTGCCCAAAGTAAACGGTCAAGGACCGTGGGCCTTGGAGTAGGAGCCTACCACGACTCCGAACCAAGTAAAAAATTGACTTGTGTTCTGGTGCAATTTATTTCTTTCCGCTACGTATTTGCTCTTTCTTAGTCCGAAAAGTTTTTAACGATATTCACCCCCCCTATCGTTTTCTTCGATCCAACATATACAACGAGAAATTCACATGCCACGATGGTGTGAACGTATACGAATCCCTACATTCGTAAGAGGTGGTTTTACCCATCGATCTTACTATCTTGTCAACCTAACTTTTTGACAAGTAAGATTAATAGTTGGTTTTCTTTGGCTCTGCAAAATAATAGCAGTGACTCCGATGGGGAGGATACTATTATTCGCATCTAAGTGTGCACCATTACACGACACTAAGAAAATTATTTCGGATTATATGCCTTCCGATGGGGAAGTGCACACGCTCTTCAATAACTTCCTATAGTCTTTTTCGACCCAGTGATCCGCAGAACAAGTCCATCCGATAGGGAGGAAGGCACTCAGAGTCGACGCGTAGACTTGTTCGCATCACCTGTCGAATTGTAATGGAAGCCGCGGGACCCTTAGGGTCCCTCCCCCACTTAGTAATTTATCTCGAGAAATTTTCTTAGCATAATCACACAACCAATAACATGAAAATAAAATAATGAAAAATCCTAGATTTTCCAACTTTCATGGTCCCTTGGTCTCTCATGTGCCTTCAGTCGTGTCATCACATCGTCCGCTCCTCCCTTCCTTCTGCGCATGCTACCTTGAGGGATCTTTGAACTGAAATGAAAAGCTAATTATTTACATCATTGATCCTATACTCCATGAAGGAGTGTACATGAAATCTAGATCAATTGCAAATTGAAAACTCGGCTAAACATGTGCTGTATTTAATTACAAAAATTAAATACCTAGCCTCGTCAACCCCGAGGATTAATTAATTACAAAAATTGTAAAACAATCACACAATCACATATTTTGCCATGAAGATGGAATCTCGTGCCTGCAACACAAAGTTAGCCTACGGACATCCACGGATCATCAAAATAAAATGTATGAAAAATTGCAAAAATTAACCAATCCTAAACACACAAAGCCGGAAACCTCAGCTCTGATACCAATTGTAGGGTGTGACTTGGCGGGTTTCCTAAGCGAATACCTAGTCAATCCGGGAGACCTCTCCATGTTTACGGATTAAAAAATTAATCTGAGTGAAGACCCGTCTCTCATCGACTGTCTCATGCCGTATCGAATGATCCAAATTACAACGTAGCCAATTACCAAAATTGGCCTTGTAATTTGCTCGACCGTTCGATCGTGGAAAAGGCGACGAGTTGACCGCCGACTTTTGTGTTTATGGTCGGGGTCCAGTTAAGAATTTATTTATCATATTTTGAAAACAAAACAATAAATTCTTAAACATAAAATGATGAGGCATATGATCATGGCACAAAATCAACATAAGGAAATACAAAGGAGCGTATGGAAAGTTATACCTTTCCGATCACCTCGCGGTCTTCTACCTTATGTCCCTCCCTTCGTGGACGTTGTGTGGGCGACGATCTACCATGATCCGAGATCACCAAGAGCTCCAACCGAACCCCTTCCCACAGCCGACCAAAACCCTAGCCACTAGGGTTTGCGTCGCCGGCCCTCCTCTTCCTCTTCCCTTGCGCCGCTGACCGTCGGAGCCGCTCCAAGCCCTACGACCAGCAGCAAACCTAGAGAGGAAGGAGAAGGAGATGAAGAAGGAGAGAAATCTCCTTCTACCTCACCCAAAATCGCCCGCAATCCTCTTCTTCCTCACCCTTGCACCGCCGCTGCAACCTAGGGTTGCGGCGCCTTCTCCCAGCCGCCAACGGCCTCTCCACCCATGGTGAGTGCCACAAAAGGGAGAGAACATCCCTCCCTTATCTCTGTGAATCCCAGCCAAAAGATGGTGGAGAGAGGGAGAAGAATCGAGGAGTGGAACTCCTCTTCCTCTTGTTAGCGTCAGCCGAAACCTAGGAGAGAGGGAGAGGAGAGGAGAGAGGCTTGGGGTCTTGGCTCTTGGATTGATTAACTAGCTCTTGGTTTCTTGATCTCATAGGGTATGTATATGGCTAAGGTAGGGACCAAGAGGAGGAGTTGGTTCTTGTCCCACTAATGGATCTAAACCCGATACATTAATTAAGATTCATTCCACTAAAGGATCTTAATTGAACTTCCTCACCAACCCCCATATTTTCATATGGGCTTCACATATTACGAGTCGTCCATCCCCCCGTGTTTATGATCTCGCATGCCCGTTAATTAATTAAATTACTGACAATTTAAATTAATTAACTTCTGGATCCTTGATTAGTACCACTCAACCTTATCAACGTGCCGGATCAAATCCACCTACAGGGTTTAGCACGATGAACCTTTTCAGCTCATCAAGGGGGCATCATCATCCTGACTCACTAGGACACGAATTCTGTCAATAATCATCAAACATCATATTATTAATATTATCTCCCAACTTACCGGGTCTATCGATCTAACAGAATAGATCTCGCCCATTGGTAAATTAAAGAAATAATAATTAATAATATATACCCGATATTATTTCGAGATTAAGGGATCATCCTCCATAATATAAGCTGAGGTCCTATTCAATTATCTAGTCAGTACAAATCGGATAACCTCAGGTTTTGGTCCTGCTCAATATACTCAAAGCACACTAGTGTAGTTCTATGGTCAAGACCAACCACACCTAACTACACTACAACCATCCCGATGGATTGTCCAATTCCATCTCAGTTGTGAGCCTCTTATTTATACTAAGCAAGGAACTGATAACACGATCTTCCGTGTGATACCACACATCATGTTATCTACAATGCAAAGTAAGTGGACTTCGTGTATGTACTAATATAAACAAACATCTAGTGTAGTCGTGATTCTCTTTTCATAATAAAGATGTTCATATAATAAAAGTCATGTCTTTCAGTATACACATCTTACAGTTCCGAGTCAACTATAACATGAACAAGTATGAGTATACGTTGGGGGAACTACTAGGAGAACTCTAGGCGGCAGAGGGGTTGTTTCGTCAGAGTTCACAAGCCTTAGTAACTCAAGGGTTTCTGCTTTTGTGCCGAAAGGCAGGAAGAAGAAGAAACAAGGAGGGTTCAAGAAGGCAGCAACATCGTAGGGACCTCGGACTGGCGTGAAGAAACAGAAAGGCAAGTGCTTCACGTGTAGCAAACTGGACACTGGAAGGCGGTCTGTCCCGGTCGTCAAGATAAAGATATTTCCTCTTGCTTTGTCATTGAATCATGTTTAGCGGTGCTATCTACCAGTACCTGGTGTATAAATACGGGAGCCACTGATCATTTCTGCAATACTTTGTAGGGTTCCAGGAAACCCAACGGTTGGCTGATGGAGAAATCGTGGTCTACATGGGCAATCCTACGGAGGTGGCAGCAGTTGCAGTGGGAGATTTTTATTTATCTTTTGAGAGAAATAAAGTGTTAGTTCTGAGAGATTGCCTATATGTATCCTCATTTAGAAAGAATTTAATTTCAGTTTAATAAAAGACGGATATTCTATTGTTTTTAATAACAGAGTCGTTATAAAGAGAAATAGAGAGATTATCTGTTCGGGTAGTATGGTTGGCAATCTGTACACTCTAGAACCAAAACCTCCCATGATGCAAACAGAAGTGAATAGCTCATCATCTAACCTAAGTAAGAGAAAGGAGCATTCTAAGATGAATCAGACGTATCTTTGGCACCTTAGGCTTGGTCATATTAACCTTAGTAGGATTCAGAGGTTGATAGCCGATGGGCCCTTGGGTTCATTGGTGGTGGAAGACATCCCAACCTGTGAGTCTTGCTTGGAGGGTAAGATGACCAAGAGGGCTATCAAGGCTAAGGGGTATAGGGCCAAAGATGTGCTAGAACTGATTCATTCTGATTTGTGTGGCCCTATGTCAATCCAGGCTAGAGGTGGCTTTGAATATTTCGTCACTTTAATTGACGATTATTTAAGGTATGGATACATTTACCTGATGAGCCGCAAGTTTGAATGCTTTGATAAGTTCAAAGAGTTCAAGGCTGATGTGGAGAAACATCGGGGTAAAAGTATTAAGACACTACGATCTGATCGTGGTGGTGAGTACCTCTTTGGAGAATTTAGGATCTACCTATCAGAGGCTGGGATTCAGTCCCAACTAACTGCACCCGATACGCCCTAACAGAACAGGGTGGCAGAAAGAAGGAATAGAACTCTTATGGAAATGGTTAGGTCAATGATGAGCTATTCTGACCTACCTGATTCGTTTTGGGGATATGCTTTGGAAACGGCAGCGTATATACTGAACTTGGTTCCATCTAAGTCAGTCCCTTCTACTCCCACAGAACTGTGGACTGCGCGTAAGCCTAGTCTAGGACATGTTCAGATTTGAGGTAGTCCAACACATGTGCTGAAGGGAGATACTGATAAGTTGGAATCTCGTACGGAAGTACGTCTGTTCGTAGGCTACCCTAGGAGAACGAAAGGTGGTCTGTTCTATAGTCCTAAGGATCAGAAGGTAATCGTTAGCACGAATGCCAGATTCTTAGAAGAAGACTATAGATGAACCACAAGCCCAAGAGTAGACTAGTGCTTGAAGAGTTAAGAGGGGACGTTCCGACCTTAGGACCAACTATACAAGAGGATACACCACAAGTCACTGCACCCCATGACACAGAAGACACACAGGTTGTACCTCGTCGCAGTGGGAGGGTTGTGAGATAGCCTGAAAGGCTCATGTTTTTGGGAGAGTCGTCGGACTTGGTCCCAGGTAAACATGAACCGGATCTCTGGACCTATGACGAGGCCCTCCAAGATAAGGATGCGGATTCTTGGCAAAGTGCAATGAACTCTGAGATAAAACCTATGGATTCTAATCATGTCTGGGAGCTTGTAGAACCACCTGATGGTGTAAAAGTCATTGGATGCAAGTGGATCTACAAAAGAAAGAGAGGATCAGACGGGAAAGTTGAGACCTTCAAAGCTAGGCTTGTTGCGAAAAGGTATACTCAGAAAGAGAGTATCGATTATGAGGAGACCTTTTCGCCGGTAGCCATGCTTAAGTCTATCCGGATTCTCATATCTATTGCAGCTCATATGGACTATGAGGTATGGCAGATGGACGTCAAGACGGCTTTCCTTAATGGAAGTCTTGAGGAGACCATCTACATGAAGCAACAAGAAGGGTTCATTGCAAAGGGCAAAGAGCATCTAGTATGCAAGCTTAATCGATCCATCTATGGATTGAAGCATGCTTCACGATCTTGGAACATCCGCTTTGATGAGGTAATCCAGTCATACGGATTTATTTAAAGTCCGGATGAATCATGTGTATATAAGAGATGTGACGAAAACGTGGTGGTGTTTCTTGCACTTTAAGTAGATGACATTTTGTTAATTGGCAACAATGTCAAAGTGTTATCAGACGTAAGGCTTCGGTTGTCAAAACAGTTTGATATGAAGGACTTAGGAGAAGCGGGACACGTCCTTGGGATCAAGGTCATAAGGAATCGCCAGAAAAGGATGTTGTGCTTATCCCAAGCTTCATATGTTGACACTATCCTGGCTCGTTTTAGCTTGGAAAACTCCAAGAAGAGTTTCTTACCCTTCAGGCATGAAGTTCCTCTAACCAAGGAGATGTGTCCGAAAACATCAAAGGAGATAGAGGAAATGAAGGTGGTTCCTTATGCCTCAACAGTAGGAAGCCTCATATATGCTATGTTGTGCACTAGACCAAATATCTGGTTTATCGTGGGCATGGTTAACAAATATCAGAGTAACCCTGGACAGGGACATTGGACTACGGTAAAGCATATATTGAAATACCTGAGACGGATTAGGGATTATATGCTGGTATACCAGGCAGACCAATTAGTTCCTGTGGGTTACACGGACTCAGATTTCCAGTCAGGCATGGACAAGAGTAAGTCTACCTCGAGGTTTGTGTTTACTTTAAGAGGTGGAGCCATAGTTTGGAGGAGTGTCAAGCAGAAATGCATGCCGGACTCTACCATGGAAGCTAAGTATGTGGCAGCCTCAGAGGCAACCAAAGAAGTTGTATGGCTCAGAAACTTCATCATGGACTTGGATGTGATTCATGGTTTACCCAGATCTATCTCAATCTTTTGTGATAACAGTGGTGCAGTTGCAAACTCGAAGGAACCACGACCCCATAAGGTGAGTAAATACATAGAGCGCAAGTACCACCTGATACGAAAAATCATAAAGCGAGGAGAAGTTGTTGTCGCCAAGATTGCATCAGAGGACAACCTGGCGGATCCTTTCACTAAAGCTCTTCCAGCTAGAGCTTTTGATCGGCACATGGAGGATGTGGGAATCAGATGTATGACAGTGAGAGAACAACAAAGTCTTTAAGTATAAGTGAGAGATTGTAAGATGAGTATATTGAAAGACTTGCCTCTTTTATATATATGATCATCTTTATTTTGAAAAGAGAATCACAACAACATTAGGTGCTTGTTTATATTAGTACATGCATGAAAGTCCTTTACTACGCATTGTTGATAACATGGTGTATGGTGTTACACGGAATATCATGTTATCAGTCCCTTGCCTAGTATAAGTAGAGGCTCACAACCGAGATGGAATTGGACAAACCATCGGGATGGTTGTAGTGTGATTAGGTGTAGTTGGTATTGACCATAGAATTACACTAGTGTACTTCGAGTACATTGAGCATGACCAAAACTAGAGGTTATCCAATTTGTATTGGCTTTATAATTGGATAGGGCCTCAGATTTTATTACAGAGTACGATCCCTAAATCCCGATATAATAACGGGCACATATTATTAATTATTATTTCTTTAATTTACCAATTAGCGAGATCTATTTTGTTAGATCGATAGGCCCGGTAAGTTGGGAGATAATATTAATAATATGGTGTGCCATTGATTATTGACGAAATCTGTGTCCTGGTGAGTCGGGATGATGATGCCCCCTTGATGAGCTCAAAAGGTTTATCATGTAAACCCTGCAGGTGGATTTGATCCAACATGATGATAAGGTTGAATGGTACAAATCAAAGATCCAGAAGTTAATTAATTTGAATTGTCAGTAATTTAAATTAATTACCGGGCATTCGATATCTTAAACACGGGGGACGACTCGTAATATGTGAAGCCCATATGAAAATATGGGGGTTGGTGAGGAAGTTCAATTAAGATCCTTTAGTGGAATGAATCTTAATTAATGGATCGGGTTTAGATCCATTAGCGGGCCAAGATCCAACTCCTCCTCTTGGTCCCTACCTTAGCCCTATAAATACCCCATGAGATCATGAAACCAAGGTTTAATTCAAGAGATCACCACATCATAGGTTTTTCTCTCTTCTCTCTCTTTTCTCTCTCCTAGGGTGCGACAACAAGAGGGAGTTCTTCTCCTTCTTGTAATTTCTTTCTCCCTTCATCTTCACCTTGAGTGCTTGGCGACCACAGAGACAAGGAGAGACTGATCCTCCTTGGGTGGCTCAGCAAGAATAGGGAGAAAGGAGGCTCGCCGGAAGAGGAGAAGCCACCTTCTCCTTGAGTTCCGGCGGCGGTGCAAGTGAGGAGAAAAGGGAGAAGTTTCGACCGGTTGAGTTGTGAAGGAGGCTTCTTCTCTCTTTTATCACTTCATCATCTTCCTCTTCGGTTCCTACTTGTGGTCGGCGGGCTTGGGTAGCCCTTGGTGGCCGGCGGCGCAAGCAAGTGGGAGAGGAGGGTCGGCGGCGTGTAAACCCTAGTGGCTAGGGTTTTGGCTAGGCGCAAGGAGGAGAGTTTCTTTTGGAGCTTTTGGTGATCTCGGTTCCCGGTAGATCGTCGCCCACACGACGTCCGGGAAGGGAGGGACATAAGATATAAGGCCACGAGGTAATCGGGAACGTATAATCTCTTCCCAAGCTCCTTATGTTTTATTGTGCCTTGTTTATTTGCCTCGTCATTTCATGTTAGTTATTTAATTATTTTTGATTGTATATCATAGCCAATAATTAATTAACTGGACCCCGACCATAAACACAAAAGTCGGCGATCCACTCGTCGTCTTTTCCGCGGTTAATTAATCCGGAAAGTTACAAGGCCTTAACCTTGGGTTTCGGCTAAGTTGTGACTTGGATTAATTAACACGACGGCGAGATGGTCGTTGGGTGACGGGTCTCCATTCAGATTAATTTTAATCCCTAGATATGGAGAGGTCTTCCAAGGACGACCAGTATTCGCTTAGGAAACCCGACAAGCCATACCCAACAAATGCCTGAGTTTATGAGATGGAAGACAATAAAGACAGAAGTGTATAAGTTAAAATGTGCGTAACCCCTTTACCTAAGGGGTTGGAGTACCTTTTATATCTGAGGTGGTCATCACACGTGTCCCACGTGCTTCTCCATGTCCCCTTGATTATCGGTTACCGGATAATCTTTGTAACAGCCGTTGCCGTCATTAAATCTAGACCGTTGCGATGATTAAGACCTTAATGACCGCATCTTATGGGTCATGATTATCTACAGATCCGAAGAAAAGGGGACTGTTACTTGAAGTCGAGTGACCCTTGGGCTCCGCTACCCCAAGGTGATCTCGGGGTCCTTTGGCCCGGGTGAATCCTGGGCGTTCACCTTTCCGAGGTGATCTCGGGAACTTGCTCTTCTAAGATGATCATGGGCGGGTGTCCTTCTGGAGCAATCTTCAAGGCTATGTCTATCCGAGTTGGTCTCGGGAATCCCCCTCCCCGAGGGGGTCTCGGTCGTCAGGGAAAGCGAGTCGTCCCGACTCGATAAATCTTATCACATAACTTTTTTCGTCCATGTGTCATCTACAGGATGTTCAACCCCCTCATTTATAACAAAAATTAGATCTTTCTTTTGATGTAGCATTACCGTGTTCATCAAGTTTAAATTCATAAAAAAGTTCATGGAATCTTACCGGCAAATGGTTCCTTCACACTTTGTAGGCGATAATCATAAAGTAATTAATTATAAGAAATGCTTTCCACACATATCACATCAAAATCACGATTGTTAATACACTGCAATCACTTAATGTCAACTAATGGACTTGACTCAAGTTTTTCATTTTTTTTCGTTGAACAACTGCCATATCCAGTACAGTCCGTTCTATTATACTTTCTTCCCGTCCTGTCTTTTAGCAGCCAAGGGCATCCTTATGGATGCGATTGTCTCGTTATGGAGTTTCTTCTTAAGGCTTAAGTACTCGGGCCATGTCATGGCTGGATAAACCGGACCCTGATTCGGATCGACGAGCTTTTGAATGGGCTCAACCTTAAAATGGGCGAGAGGTCCGCAAAAGTAGGCCACCGAGATGCGGCTACAGGTGCGGTCGACGACCGCTCGGTGCATGACAGTGTGGAAGCGGCCATTGGAGATTATATGAAAGAGGTCGCCAACGTGGACGACGAGTGCCCCCGAAATGGGTGGCACTTCTACCCACTGGGGCCGAGGATGGTCGGACTCGTCGAGGTGCAGGAGCTGCAAGCCGGTTACGCCGCTGCTCTGGTGGATGATGGTTATGAGGCTGGAATCGGTGTGGTCAGCGAGGCCCATGGCTCGGTCAGGCTCCGGGCAGGGCGGATAGTAGTTGAGCTGCAGAACGGGCTCCACCTCGTCATGGCCTCTTAGTGGCCCGACCTCATCTATGTCCTCCTCACTGAGACCTAACGAGCGCAACATCAGCACCATCACCCTCCTCGATAGATTCTTCATCCCCTTGCTATATTCTTCCATCGCGCTACTGCAATCGGCGTAAGTGATAGAACAATCGATAAAAAATTATGTTATACATAAATGAATTCATAGAATTAATTAACAGTCAGTCTATATATAGAGAAAGGGTGCATATATGGGGGCATCGATTATGCGTACACGCGCGCGTACCAAAAGTCGTTGAAGCAGTTGGGCCAGAGCTTACGGGCGTCTTCTCGAGGGGAGCCAACGATGGTGAAGCCCTCGGACCAGAAGAGGTTGGAATAGAAGGAGGAGATAGCAGCGGGTCCGTAACCGGTGACGCCGGAGGGGCTGCGTTGTGCGCGGAGCTTGTGGGTGGAGGGCATGGAGAAGAGACGACACGTCTGCGCCTCCACGAGGTCTAGCAGGCCGAGGGGGACGCTGTGGCCTGTGATCTGGAAGGCGCCCCATTTTTCGCATGCTCTGCCGACGAGGGGGATGAGAACAGAATCGGCGGCGGTGAGGTCGATGCTGGGCATAGAGGAGGAGGGAGGGATGATATTGGAAGTAGGGTGGTGGTGGAGGAGATCAGGAGGCCATATATGGGAGTCAGGGACCTGATCGAGGCTCTGCCATTCCAATTGACAGTGCAGCGAAGGTTGGCCGGAGACTGAGAGAGAATGCATGGTTTATAAGAATATTAATGGATCATGTGATAGCACGGCTTATATGTCTATATTTATAGGAGGCGATTAGTCTCTATCATAGATATTTACAATTTAATCTTTAATTATGACTTTAATTATGACGTATTTTATAAAATTTTTTTTCAAATAAAATAGAAAACATTAAATTTCTAGATCGTCCATCGTGAACGTTTCCCGATTTATTCTGATGATCGATAAAATTTTTTCATAGAATCGAATCGATCATCTCAAATTCATCTACTACAAAATCTAACATATTTATAGAAGACGATAAGTGGCGAACTCAGAGCAGGATATAAAATTTTAGGAGATTGCTACTATCCAAAATATTGATTCATAAAATTATTGAGTTTTCTCATGCGGCAACACGAGTGTCGCATGAGAAACAAAGCAAGCAGAAACGGACCGTAACTATATCATGTTGTTTCCACCAAAAAGTGACTCAGCCTTTGCATTCTTTTTACTGACCATACCTACGACGAAAGAATCAGCTGTAACGGCATCCTTAAGTAATTAAAGGAGAAAGCTACAAATACATTTTTATTCTGCATTTGCTCTATCACGAATTATTTACAAATTAAGGCAAATAAGAATATATACATTAACATAAAAAATAAACTAACAATTGTTAAGTTCCAATTGACTAAAAATGCTTCTACATATAGCTACTCCACCCGATGTAATAATTTTGCCTCCGAGTCTGCAGTAGAAAGAACATCAAGTAGTTATTATCTAGATATTTGCAGTTCAATTACAATTATAGTACATTTTATAAGAATTTTTTCTCGGTGCCATCATGTTTTCTCTGTGCCAAAGCTTTGGTCAAAGGATCGGTGATGCTAGCATCTGTCGGTAATCTATAATATCCTCAACTGTGCACTAATTACTCCGGGGACCATGATTTACCTCCCTCGTGATGGCCTTGGGACGGGTGCGGTGAGGGCGCTGGGGGCGAGCGATTTCGCCTTATTGTCGAATAAGATGGAAGCACCGTAGTTTATGCTTGGACTGCTGATGAGAGCGAGGTTCCTTAGCCTATGCATTAGCTCTATTCTTGTCACAATATAGATCTATTGGGTCCACTATGTTAGGAACCACACCAAGCTTTGTAATAAACTTTATGATCCAAACAACATTATTTGCTGCATCAGACGCAGCAATATACTTGGCTTTTATTGTAGAATCTATGATTGTGTCCTGCTTCGAACTCTTCCAGCTCATAGTGCCATCATTCAAGCAAAATCATACCTTGACTATGATCTGGAATCATCGCAGTTAGTTTGGAAGCTTGCATCATTGTAACCCTTTCTAGCTAACTTTTCATCGCATCCAAATATCTGTTGATGCAGTCTGACCATGAATGTTATTTTGGTGTTGACACCAATTATAGTTTAGGTTAATGAGATGATTGGGATTAAGTCATGGTCGGAGACTAGGCATAGAGTGATTGAAATCCTAGCTTGGGAAGCTAGGTTGAATGAAACCCTGGTGAGTGAAGCCAGGTCCTAGCTTGGGAAGCTAGGTTGAATGAAACCCTGGTGAGTGAAGCCATGTCCTAGCTTGGGAAGCTAGGTTGGATGAAACAATGGTGAGTGAAGCCAGGTCCTAGCTTGGGAAGCTAGGTTGGATGAAACCCTGGTGAGTGAAGCCAGGGCCTAGCTTGGGAAGCTAGGTTGGATAAAACCCTGGTGAGTGAAGCTAGGTCCTAGCTTGGGAAGCTAGGTTGACTGAAATCCTGGTGAGTGAAGCCAAGTCCTAGCTTGGGAAGCTAGGTTGAATGAAGTCCCGGTGAGTGAAACTGGGCCCGGAGTCTTGGTCCGGGGGACTGAGCACGAGTCAGAGAAGGCTGGGAGCCCGTTCTCTTGACTTAGGGTGGAATTGGCTTTGGCTGGATCGGTCTGGTGACCGATCAGGGAAGTTGGCACGACCTTCCTTCGTGGATCGGTCTGGTGACCGATCTAGAGAAGTCTGATCGGTCTGGTGACTGATCAGGGAGCGAACAGAGACGTGGTTTGATTTTTGTTTTGCTCCTGATCGGTCTGGTGACCGATCAGGGAGAGAACAGAAGCTTTTGTGTTCGGCTCCTGATCGGTCTGGTGACCGTCAGGGAGACCTTCAGTTCGTTCTGGTGAACAATCAAATGTCGCGAGTTTCTCCTTATAACCGATCAGGTTTCAACCTGATCAGTCAGGAAGTGTCCTGATCAGTCCCAAGAACGATCAGGCCACAACCTGATCGGTCTGGTGACCGATCAGTGAGTTTGGGCAGCGAAACTGGAAAAATCCTCAGCAAAGGGGTGGATCGGTCTGGTGACCGATCCACGACTTGGGATCGATATGGTGATCGATCACGAGAGGTCGCGATTTTAGGTTTCTCACTGTGGACCGATCAGGCTAGAGCCTGATCGGACTGGGCCTATCCTGATCGGTCTGGTGACCGATCAGGGTTCACTCTGATCGGTCCGGTGACCGATCAGAAGCTGTAACTTTAATTCAAAATGCGTTGCCAGAGTTCTGATCGCGCTCTGAACACTATTGATTTCGCTCTGATTTTCTCTGCTATCACTGATGTAATTTTGATTTCATTTGCTAAACCTCTGTTAAGTGTGCAGATGACAGGGATGAATTCAAACACTCAAGGAGGGTCAATGGGAGTCTTTCCCTTGAGCATGTTTGTCTGTTTCTTCTTCTCAGGTTACAACGGATGGCGCGGGCTGGCAACGGCTAGAAGCTGACGAGCTGACCTGGGCTTGGCTGGAGAGTTCAGTGAGTCCAGAAGAGGTCATGAGTAACTGAGGCTGTTGCTGACAAGCTGGTGAGCAGCTGGGAGCTGCAGAGACGCCTGTGACCTGGGTTTTGGGCAGAGACTTAAGAGCTGGTGGCGAAGACGAAAGGAAGGGACTCTTCTTTTGCTACAACTCTTCAGCTCTTGCGAGAACTTTGATCATCCTGTGGCAATCTGTGAATCACTTGAGCAAGACTTGAGCATCATTTTGGAGATCGCAACGTGAGCACTTGGAAGAGGCAGAGAGCTTGGTGAGTCCATCAACAAGATACGAAGAGCTGGGAGTTCTTGCATGAGATCTGTGCTGAGTGGAGCTCAGTGGAGAGTTCTCTTGTGTTCCTTTTGTTCTAAGTGCTCTGTAAGACTTCTCGTGTTTCTCTGTACTTAATTTCTTCATTCTAATTGAAACGCTGTGGAGAGGATACTCCACCGAGAAGGAGGTTCCATTCTATCCGGATTTCCCGGGGCTTGATCTGCTGACGATTAAGGGATCGCCCACCTTACGGGCACGCCAAGGAGTAGGTGCCTGTGACCTGGGTTTTAGGCAGAGACTTAAGAGCTGGTGGCGAAGACGAAAGGAAGGGACTCTTCTTTTGCTACAACTCTTCAGCTCTTGCGAGAACTTTGATCATCTTGTGGCAATCTGTGAATCACTTGAGCAAGACTTGAGCATCATTTTGGAGACTGCAACGTGAGCACTTGGAAGAGGCAGAGAGCTTGGCGAGTCCATCAGCAAGACACGAAGAGCTGGGAGTTCTTGCGTGAGATCTGTGCCGAGTGGAGCTCAGTGGAGAGTTCTCTTGTGTTCCTTTTGTTCTAAGTGCTCTGTAAGTCTTCTCATGTTTCTCTGTGCTTAATTTCTTCATTCTGATTGAAACACTGTGGAGAGATTACTGCACCGAGAAGAAGGTTCCATTCTATTCAGATTTCCCGGGGCTTGATCTGCCGACGATCAAGGGATCGCTCACCTTACGGGCAAGCCAAGGAGTAGGGGCAAGTTATCCCCGAACCTTATAAATCCTCCTTGTTAGCGATTTGAGCTTGTGCTTTGTTTAGGGTTTTAGTTTCTATAACTTTGTTTTCTGTTTGCTTTGCTTCCGCTGCTAACCAGTCAAGTGCAGAAAGTTCAAAAGTGCAAGAGATTTGTGTCTGGCTATATTCACCCTCTCTCTCTAGCCATCCAAGCACCAACAATATCAACAAATATTCTTTCGTCCTTTGTATGTACTTAAGAATATTCTTGATAGCTATCCAGTGACTTTCACCTAGATCTGACTAGTATCTGCTCGTCATGCTCAATGCATACGAGACTGTTGGTGCCAAAAGCATCAAGATCAAACTTGTGTTTTGATAATGGCTAAGGGTTCATAAGTTAAGGTTATCTTGTGATCTAACAATGATACTCAAGTGTGCAGGAAAAGTCCTAGGTACACTAGGCACGAAGTCCTGATTCCAGGAATTGGGCAATAAGACCTGGCCGTGGGCTGGGCACCGAAGTCCTAACATAGGGTTTGGAAATAAGTCTTGGTCGTGGACTGGGCACAAAGTCCTGATTCGGGGAATTGGCCAATAAGTCCTGGCCGAGGGCTGGGCACCGAAGACCTGGCGAGCGAAGCTGGGCAATAAGTCCTGGTTGTGGACTGGGCACGAAGACCTAATCCGGAGGATTGGGCAAAAGTCCAACCGGAGGAGCCGGTTGGCAAAAATATAAACTCTCCTGAGAGGAGTAGGTGAGGGCGTGTTCCCCATAGGAGGGAACACTAGGCGTCAGTTCGACCTAGGGTTCCATTTGGGAAGCCCAAAGTCAGAACTAAGACAGCTTAGGCTGTTAACTGTGCTTAAACTTATATTATTTGTGTTTTGGAACTATCCCTGGTTGCAGGAACAAAGGGTGAAGTTTTCTACTCCCAGGCGCCGGAATGGAATCTGGCGCCTGTTTGAATAGGCGCCTGTATGGTGATAGGCGCCCCAGACAAGGGTTCTTCCAAGCACACTCGAAGCAAGCCTCCACATCAGCATCTGATGCACCTGTGTTGATACAGGCACCCCAGTCAGCTCATGCGCCCCAGTTGAAGGGATAAGCGCTGGCCAAGTCTGTGGATGGAGATTCGCGCAGGGAAGGCCATGTGTCAGGCGCCCCCTTCAACACAGGCGCCCATGGACTCAGTATAAATAGGGGCTCACCCCCTTGCTTCAAAACACAACTTCTTCCAACAATTTCTTTCAAGTGCTCTGCTCCAAACGCTCCGTGCTCAAGTCTCAAGCGCCAACGACAACCCATGGCTCTGATCTTCAATCTTCTTCGGTCGTTGGTATAAAGTTTTAATTGCTATATTTTTTAATTCTGTATTCAACTTCAAACTTGTACTATTTTCTCGAAATATAGAATTGCCCATCATAAACGGTCAAGGACCGTGGGCCTTGGAGTAGGAGCGGACCGCAACTCCGAACCAAGTAAAAAATAACAGTGTTAGCAATGAATTTTTTCGCTGCTCAATTGCTCTCAGTTTTCAAAAAATTATGGATCGATATTCAACCCCCCTCTATCGATTCTAAACGATCCCACAAGTGGTATTAGAGCGGGTGGCTCAAATCTGGTGTAACCACCAGTTGAGCGATTTTTCTGATTTTTTGAATTTTAAATATTTTTTTTCGTTCGTAATTTTCTCGTTAATCGAGGTTGGTGCAACACCACTCGATTTTTCTTATTACTATTTTTTTTCTGCCACACTGCTAATCCAAGACTTAGTCTTGGGACAAGTTTTTGGTTGTAAATTTTTCAGTTAAAATTCCATGGTCAACCAAGAGTGGAACTGTGCCTGTCCACCGTTTTTTTCCAGCGAGAATTTCAGTTTTTGGAGAAGTCAAATGGAATCTCATTTGAAGGCCCTATGGACATATGGGTGATAATCCAAACGGGATTCTCTTTTCCTGCAGAAGATGGATTATCAATCGCGTGGGACAAACTGGATAAACCAACGCTCAACAAGATTGAGACAGATGCAAGGGTGACTGCAATCCTATAATATGGCCTAGCCAAAGAACAATTCAAGCTAGTCGGACCATTCGGATGTGCTAGAGAAATTTGGGAGAAGTTGATCAACCTACATCAAGAGAACTCAGATGAAGAAAAAGATCAGGCAAGCTACTTCATACTCTCGGCTCAAGCACAAGTAGCTGAGACAGAATCGGTACCCGACTTCGAAATCGACTTCGAACCAGAATCAGAAGATGAGTCTGCCAAGATAGAATCCGCACTCGACTTCGAAATCGACTTCGGACCAGGATCAGAAGATGAGTCTGATGAGATGGTACCCGACTTCGAAATCGAACCAGAATCAGAAGATGAGTCTACCAAAACAAAATCGGTACCAAATTTTGATTTTTTTTCTGAATTAAGATTAAATGAGCAAACTAATACTACAATGGTCGAGGAAAATATAGTTTCTATTGCAGGAAAAACTCCAAGAGAACCACAGAAGAATAAGCCACATCCAATATCTGAGTCCGACTCAGATTCGAAGTCTGACGATAATAAGACAAAACTGATCCAGTGGGCTTGTGACTAATACAAGATGCTGAAGAACCGAACAAGCAAAAGGAAGATGGCTAAAATTAAGGGGGAGATTCCCAACGAGGAATCAAAAGGTAACATTTCAGATTTAAAGTTTAAAAGTCATATAGTATGTTTTAAGTGCAGGGAGAGAAGACACTATAAAAATCAGTGTCCTACTCGTAAGAGTCGGTCTTTTCCACCTACAATGAAAGGAACTCCCAAGGATACTGGACAAACAACCGAGAAAGGTAAATTTACCTTATATGAAAATCTAGTGTTTACCTCAAATAGCGTAATTGAATCATATAGGTTAGTTAAGACAAATTTAAGAAAATTAGAACAAGAAAATGAAACTCTGAAACGTAAGGTCAATATGCTAGAAAATTTAATTCACAATCTTGCTGACTTCGAAAATCCGGAGTATTACTCTAATTATGACCTTAGATATTTTTTGCTTTCATTGCTTGTTGCATTTTTTTTTGCAACATTATTATGCTTAGACTTAGGAATGGTTAGTTTAAGGACAAAAGACTTACTTAAAACTTGAACAATATAGTATTAGGTGGAGTGAGATGACAGTACGTTAGGGAAATCCTTCTAATATGGTCAAGTGAGGTAAGGCGTACCCTACTTGGTCTGTTTAGTCCGGTGGAACTAGCCGAAGCTACCAATCCAAAACCTAAGCTAGTTAGACTCGGTAAAAGGCTTTGTCAAGGAAAGGGTTGTTGCTCTAATAAGGCTACGGCCAAAGACGACCTCTGTGCCTCGCCAAGACCTGTAAGTCAATTATCGAAACTCAAATTCAATTTACTATTTGATAAATTTGAATCTAACACAAGTTTTAATTAAATCTTAGATTTAACACTAATTCAGAGATAAAAACAATACATCTCACAAAACAGATAAGGAAACCTGTTTTGTCACTTAGAACTGGGTGAGATGTCTAGGACCTAATGATGTAGTTCAATCCAACTATTCAACATGTTTCTAAAATTAATTCAAATTTTTTTACATTTTTTTAAAATTAATTCAATATTTTTTCTAAAACGAATTCAACATTTTTCTAAAACTAATTCAACATTTTTCTATAACTAATTCAACATTTTTCTAAAATTTATTCAATATTTTTTCAAAAATAACTCATCAAACTAAGCCTTGAATGGAATTGTACTAAGATCTGGGACTTGATTGGATCAATTAGTGATTAGTCAAACCTAGTCAACATGGTCAAACCTAGTCAACATGGTCAAACTTGGTCAACACAGGTGCCCGAGACCCTTACGGGCGCCCCTTTCTTTTTTGGACTTCAAGGCAGTCAAACCTGCCAAAAGCTGACCACCCTGACTCAGGCAACCGAGAAGCCCTTGGGTGCCTCAACTCTATTACGGGCGCCCAAGAGCCCTGACGGGCGCCCGTTAACCCCTATATAAACACTTCACCACAAGCTCATTCATCACACCAACCGAGCTCCCCTCATATTCTTCTCCCTTCTAAGGCGCCCTAGAGCTCTTCACTCGTCCTCGATCACCCTACTTTCACAATGCCACCCCGGTATGATTTAATTATACATTTACGGTTAATTTTTCAATTTAATTTCATTAAATAAATGCATAGTTTTCTACTTGTTTAGCAAACGCCGAGTTACGCAATCCGACCCCTGGGCCGAGCCTAGCCCAAACCCTAGGTTCCCCACCGTAGCCTTATTCAACAAATTCGCACATATCACCTATAAACCCATCAAGACGTACTATCTAAATAGAAGTTTTTTTATTCAATCTTGCCCACTTGCTATGGATGTTATTAACTTTTATCAGCTCGACCAACTTGTTTATTGTACTCATTCAGTCAACACAACCTTATGTGCTGAATTTTATAATAACTTGGTCAAACTCGATGACCTGTGTTACACTACCACTCTACAGACCATCCCACTTACTATCACACCCACTCTGTTTAACCGGTTTCTTGGACTTCGACCTTCTTAGTCCACTTTATGCTGTTATCCTCCGACGGACCTTCCTTTCGATGCCCCCTATTCACATGTCACCCTTGACACTCTCAATTCCTATTTTATGGAGATGCGCAAGACTCGATGGTATAGAGATTTCAGTCCGTCGATCTCCGCATTCAGGACTACGCTCTCTATAGGGTTTTGGTCCGCTGCGTTCTTCCATTGACCACTCGGGATGTCGTAGCTATGCGACTTTTTCACACCTTCCTTCTCTATGCGATGATCCACCATCTGGACATAAACATTGGTCTACATATATTCCAAATGATCATTATCGCGTCGAGCATATCCACCCATTCTCGAGTACGCACACCCTATTGTCACATTCTCACTTCCCTCCTTCATCACCATGGTCACGACATCACTGCTGGGGAGGTCACCCCGATGATCGAATTTGATGAGATAAGGGCTAGGAACTTTTCTTTAGCGGGCATAGATATCTCGGCCACCGGGATCTTATCGTGGAGACGACGAGGTGCTCGACAGTAGAGCGACTCTGACGACGAGGTGGAAGTCGACGTAGCCGATCTTGCCGCCGAGATCGAGAAGCATTTGCGAGAGTCTCCACCTGTAACACCTAAATTTTTCAGAATTTTTTTCCAAAATAAACAAAAAGAAATTAAAATTTTCTTTTAAAAAGGGCAGAGTAGGGACTCGAAAGCGTGACTTAAGATAAGCATTAGTTGCAAGTTTCCAATTGAGCTAGTGATTATTTTGTTATAATATGAAATCGATATTAGATAAGTGATAGTAAGCATCTTTTATGAGTGATGCTTCAATTAATTTAATTTACTAAGAAATTAAATTAATCACCTTCTGAATCCTTGATTAGTACCACTCAACCTTATCATCATGTTGGATCAAATCCATCTGCAGGGTTTAACATGCTGAACCTTTTGAGCTCATCAAGGGGGCATCATCATCCTGACTCACCAGGACACGGATTCCATCAATAATCAACGACACACTATATAATTAATATTATTTCCCAACTTACCCGATCTATCAATCTAACATAATAGATCTTGCCCATTGGTAAATCAAAGAAATAATAATTAGTCATATGTGCTCATGATTATATTAGGATTTAGGGATCGTACTTCATAATAAAGTCTGAGATCTAATCCAATTATCATGTCAGTACAAATTGGATTATCTCTGGTTTTGGTCTTGCTCAATGTACTCAAAGCACACTAGTATAATTCTATGATCAAGACCAACCACACCTAATTACACTACAACCATCCCGATGGTTTGTCCAATTCAATCTCGGCTGTGAGCCTCTACTTATACTAAGCAAGGAACTAATAATATGATCATCCATGTGACACCACACACCATGTTATCTACAATGCAAAATAAAGGACTTTTATGCATGTACTAATATAAACAAGCACCTAGTGTTGTTATGATTCTCTTTTCAAAATAAAGATGATCTTATATAAAAGAGCAAATCTTTTAGTATACACATCTATCAATCTCCTACTTATACTCAAAGACTATGTTGTTCTCTCATTGCCATACATCTGACTCCCATATCCTCCACATGCCGGTCAAAAGCTCTAGCTGGAAGAGCTTTACAGAAAGGATCCGCCAGGTTGTCCTCTGATGCAATCTTGGCTGGCGACAACCACTTCTCCTTGCTTTACGATTTCTCGTATCATGTGGTACTTACGCTCTATATGTTTACTCACCTTATGGGCTCGTGGTTCATTCGAGTTTGCAACTGCACCACTGTTATCACAAAAGATTGTGATAGCTCTGGGCAAACCAAGAATCACATCCAAGTCCATGATAAAGTTTCTGAGCCATACAACTTCCTTGGCTGCCTCTGAGGCTTCCACGTACTTGGCTTCCATGGTAGAGTCTGCCACGCATTTCTGCTTGACACTCCTCCAATCTATGGCTCCACCTCCTAAAGTAAACACAAACCCTGAGGTAGACTTACTCTTGTCCCTGTCTGACTGGAAATCTGAATCCATATAACCCACATGGACTAATTGGTCTGCCCGAAAAAACCAACATATAATCCCTAGTCCGTCTCAGGTATTTCAATATATGCTTTACTGCAGTCCAATGTCCCTATCCAGGGTTACTCTGATATCTACTAACCATACCCACGACAAAATAGATATCTGGTCTCGTGCACAACATAGCATACATGAGGCTTCCTACCGCCGATGCATAAGGAACCACCTTTATTTCCTCTATCTCCTTGGATGTTTTCGGACACATCTCCTTAAATAGAGGAATTCCATGCCTGAAGGGTAGGAAACCCTTCTTAGAGTTTTCCATGATAAAATGAGCCAGGACAGTGTCAATATATGAAGCTTGGGATAAGCACAACATCCTTTTCTGGTGATCCCTTATGACCTTGATTCCAAGGATGTGTCCCGCTTCTCCCAAGTCATTCATATCAAACTGTTTTGACAATCAAACCCTTACGTTTGATATCACTTTGACATTGTTGCCAATTAACAAAATGTCATCTACGTAAAGTACAAGGAACACCACTACGTTTCCCTCACATCTCTTATATACACATGACTCATCCAGGCTTTGAATAAATCCATATGACTGGATTACTTCATCAAAGCAGATGTTCCAAGATTGCAAAGTTTGCTTCAATCCATAAATGGATCGATTAAGCCTGCACATTAGATGCTCTTTTCCCTTTGCAATGAATCCTTCTGGTTGCTTCATGTAGCTGGTCTCCTCAAGACTTCCGTTAAGGAAGGATGTCTTAATGTCCATCTACCATACCTCATAGTCCATATGAGCAGCAATAGATAAGAGAATCCGGATAGACTTAAGCATGACTACCAGCAAAAAGGTCTCCTCATAATCGATACCTTCTTTTTGAGTGTATCCTTTCACAACAAGCCTAGCTTTGAAGGTCTCAACCTTCCCGTCTGATCCTCTCTTTCTTTTGTAGATCCACTTGCATCCAATAGCTTTTACACCATCAGGTGGTTATACAAGCTCCCAGACATGATTAGAATCCATAGATTCTATCTCAGAGTTTATTGCCCTTTGCCAAGAATCTACATCCGTATCTTGGAGGGCTTCGTCATAGGTCCAGGGATCTGGTTCATGTTTACCTGGGACCAAGTCCGATGACTCTCCCAAAAACATGAACCTTTCAGGCTGTCTAACAACCCTCCCACTGTGACGAGGTAGCACCTGTGTATCTTCTGTGACACGCGGTGCAGTGACTTGTGGTGCATCCTCTTGTACAGTTGGTCCTAAGGTCGGAACGTCCCCTCTTAACTTTTTAAACACTAGTCTACTCTTGGGCTTGTGGTTCATCACATAGTCTTCTTCTAAGAATCTGGTAATCGTGCTAATGATTACCTTCTGATCCTCAGGACTATAGAATAGAACACCCTTCATTCCCTTTGGATAGCCTACGAACAAACGTACTTCTGTACAAGATTCCATCTTATCAGTATCTCCCTTTAGTACATGTGTTGGACTACCCCAAATTCGAATATGTCCTAGACTAGGCTTTCGCCCAGTCCACAATTCAATGGGAGTAGAAGGGACTGACTTAGATGGTACCATGTTCAGAATATACGTGGTCATATTCAGAGCATATCCCCAAAACGAATCAGGTAAGTCAGAATAGCTCATCATTGACCTAACCATCTCCATAAGAGTCCTATTCCTTCTTTCTGCCACACCGTTCTATTGGGGCGTACCGGGTGTAGTGAGCAGGGACTGAATCCCAGCTTCTGATAAGTAGGTCCTAAACTCTCCTAAGAGGTACTCGCCACCACGATCTGATCATAATGTCTTGATACCTTTACGTTGACGTTTCTCCACATCAGCATTGAATTCTTTGAACTTATCAAAGCATTCAGACTTGCGGCGCATCAGGTAAATGTATCCATACCTTGAATAGTCGTCAATGAAAGTGACGAAGTATTCAAAGCCACCTCTATCCTGGATTGACATAGGACCACACAAGTCAGAATGAATTAGTTCTAGCACATCTTTGGCCCTATACCCCTTAGCCTTGAAAGGCCTCTTGGTCATCTTACCTTCCAAGCAAGACTCATAGGTCGGGAAGTCTTCCACCACCAATGACTCAAGGGCCCATCGACTATCAACCTCTGAATCCTACTAAGGTTAATATGACCAAGCCTAAGGTATCAAAGATACGTCTGATTCATCTTAGAAGGATCCTTTCTCTTATTTAGGTTAGATGACGAGCTATTCACTTCTGTTTGCATCGTGGGAGTCTTTGGTTCTAGAGTGTATAGATTGCCAACCATAGTACCCGAACAGATAATCTCTCTATTTCTCTTTATAACAACTCTGTTATTAAAAGCAATAGAATATCCATCCTCTATTAACTTAGAAACTGAAATTAAATTCTTTCTAAACCAGGGTACATATAAGCAATCTCTCTGAACCAACACTTTATTTCTCTCAAAAGACAAATAAAAATCTCCCACTGCAACTATTGCCACCTCCATAGCATTGCCCATGTAGACCACGATTTCTCCATCAGCCAGCCGTCGGGTTTCCTGGAACCCCTACAGAGTATTGAAGACATGATCAGTGGCTCCTGTATCTACACACCAGGTACTGGTAGATAGCACCGCTAAACATATTTCAATGACTAGACATGAAGAAATATTTGTCTTGATGACGGGGACAGTTTGTCTTCCAGTCTCTAGTTTGCTTACACGTGAAGCACTTGCCTTTCGGCTTCTCCATGCCAGTCCAAGGTCCCTGCGATGCTGCTGCTGCTGCCTTCTTGAACCCACCTTGTTTCTTTTTCTTCATGCCTTTCGGCACAGAAGTAGACACCTTCTGAGTAACCAAGGCTTGCGAGCTGTGACGAAATAGGCCCTCTGCCGCCTAGAGTTCTCCTAGTAGTTCCCCCAACATATACTCATGATTGTTCATGTTATAGTTGAGCCGGAACTTCTCAAAACTCCTAGTCAGAGACTAGAGTATAATATCGACCTGGCTTTGCCCGTCGATTTGTGCTCCCAGTACCTCAATCTCATTGAGGTGGCCATCATTTTCAGGACATGATCCCTAACGGGTGTCCCTTCGACCATAGTAGTCGTCATCAGGTTCTTCATCGCAACCTGCCTAGCGGCCCGACGCTGGTGCCCGAAGAGCTCCTTGAGGTTTAGCATCATTGCATAAGCAGTGGGCATGACTTGATGCTGATATTGCAATACATTCAACATAGATGTCAAAATGTAGCACCGCGTCATCTCATCTGCCTTGACCCACTTCTTAAAGCGCTCCCTCTGCTCTTCACTAGAGTTCTCGTTAGGCCTTTCAGGACAACCCTCAAAGTGCACATATTTGTACTCTTCAGCAATAAGGACAATATCTATGTTTCTTTTCCAGTCAATATAGTTGGGTCTAGTAAGTTTGTTCTCCATAAGTATGGTTGATAGTGGGTTAAAGGCCATTTTGAAAATCCTGAGAATCACAACATACACTACTTTAGAAATCAAAAATAAATTGATTCCTCAAAATAATAAATTGTCGAAATCAACCAACATCTCAAACACCGAGAATTCACATGCCACGTTAGTGTGGACATATACGAACTGTACATTCTTTAGAGAAGGTTTTACCTATTAATATTACTATCTTGTCAACCTAACTTTTTGACAAGTAAGATTAATAGTTGGTTCACTTCGACCCTACAAATTATTAGCAGTGACTCCGTTGGGGAGGATACTAATAATTGTATCTAAGTGTTTACCATTACACGACACTAAGAGAACTATTTACGATTATGTGCCTTCCGTTGGGGAAGTACTCATGCTCTTCAATAATTCCCTATAATCTTTTCTGACCTTGTGATCCACAGAACAAGCCTATCTGCTATGGAGGAAGGCACTCAGAGCCAATACGTGGGCTTGTTTGCATCACATGTCAGATTGTAATGGAGGTCATGGGACCTTAGGGTCCCTCTCCCACTTAGTAATTTAGTTTGAGGAATTTTAAACAAGCACACAAACATGACTTGCACATTGTTGGACCAGTGCCGTCGATAGAGGGGGGGGGGGTGAATATCGACCGTAAAAACTTTTTGCTGAAATTCGTCTTTCGTACACTTTCAAAATTCGTTCTAATCAAGGAGTTAGTAGCACAAGCGGAAAATAACACAGAAAAATAAAAGACGACACAACTCAGAATGTACACGGGATTTACTTGGTTCCCAACCCCCCAGGGTCAGTATATCCAATGCCTAAGCACAGGAATGCCCGTCCACTAGTGGTCTCCTTTCCAGACTTTCCAGAGGCGGAGAAACCCATCTTACAGTGCACAGATTACAATCAAATGATATATAAAAATAATTGCAAAATTTAACTTCAAACCAAAAAGAGTCGAAGACTCGGCCGATTTGGAACTCCGAAGTGCCGCGCACTGCCTCCCGCAGCTTCCCTGGTCACAGAGCCTCATCGTTAGTGCTTTGTCGTCAGTCAGAAAGCTCAGAATGAATCTTGGAAGTTGTGTTTGGAGTTGAGGGGTCGAATCCCCTTTTATAGCCTTGTCTAGGGTGCCCGTGATGCTATGGGGCGCCTCACAAACCTTGGTCAAAGATCATCCTTGCTCTGAACTCACAAAGCTGATAAACCTGCCTTATTGGGCACCTGTATTGAAGGAGGCACCTGATTCATTCAAGCGCCTGAGTCAATAGGGGCGCTCGGGAAGCTGTTTTTCAGCCTCTTTGTGGTTGTTTGCCTGATTTCTCTTCAGTTTTAGGTACCTGCTGCTGGGACCGGGTGCATGTTGACATGGATGCGGGTTCGTAATTTTAAAATTAATTACGTGCAGTGGAAGGTTTAGCATAAATAATTTCTCTAAATCATTTAACCACACATTTAAGCATACAATTTTATCTTGTGTAGACATGATCATATATTTAAAATTTTGCAGAAACATAAACTAATTTATGTATTACCTCACGTAACTAGAAGGAAGGGATGAGATCCAACCGTAAGCGTCCCTTGGAAGCTCCGCCTCTATTCGCGTCCACGCCGAGTATCTTCAGGATGACTTCGCAAAGCCACGAGTTTTGTGTTCTAGAGAACTACTAGATTCTCCGAGAACGCGACAAGAAAAACCAAGAGAGAAGTCGGAAGACTAACCACAAAAGGATGGCTAGCTGGTGCTCTTTCTTGGGGCTGGTTGGTGCACGACAAGAAGAGGAGAAGAGAAGGAGAGAAAGAGAGCCTATGCCTTCATCTCTATGATTATTACCCAAGCCTTACCTTGTGTAACGCCCGCCTTTTTCCCCCACCTTACGGTGTGGCGAAAGGCGGCGTTACGCTAACATACATAGGCATATGAACATCTTAATGCAACGGAATAATTTTTTTCTTTAAACTTACTACATGAATCGTACATATATTCCTACATTATCATTCATGAACATGGTGACATAGTAACATAGCATATTACAGGCATACATAGCATCATTATATAACTATTCCATAACTTATTCATAAGAACTATAAGTAGCAAGTAACATCTTAGACATAACTATCATAAGTATAGCATAGAACCAAAGGTGGCATTTCAAACACAAGACATGCGATAAGTGTAAATAGAAAATCCTTTGCCATGTCACTGCCACACACATGCCATTGCCCCTCCTGCGGCTTCCCTTAGTAACTTCTTGCTTGATCTACGGTATAAGAAAAATAAGACTATAAGCACATAGGCTTAGTAATGTTGATGCAGTCTGGCCCGGTTGTTGTTTTGGTGTTTGACAATGATTTAAGTTTGGTTGAGCGAATTTGGATTAAGTCCTGATCGAGGATTAGGCATGATATGGAAAATCTTAGCCTGGAGGGCTAGGTGTTGGAAAAGTCCTAATTCGGAAGGGTTGGGTGAAAAGTCCTAGCTTGGAGGGCTAGGTGAAAAGTCCTAACTTGGAGGGTTAGGTACAAATTCCCATCCTGGAGAATTAGGTGAAAAGTCCTGGCTTGGAGGGTCAGGTGCCTAGCTTGGAGGGCTAGGTTGGATAAAGTCCTAATTCGGAAGGGTTGGGTGAAAAGTCCTAGCTTGGAGGGCTAGGTGAAAAGTCCTAACTTGGAGGGTTAGGTGCAAATTCGCATCCTGGAGAATTAGGTGAAAAGTCCTGGCTTGGAGGGTCAGGTGCCTAGCTTGGAGGGCTAGATTGGATGAAGGTCTAACTCGGAGGGGTTGGGTGAAAAGTACTAGCTTGGAGGGCTAGGTGAAAAGTCCTAGCTTGGAGGGCTAGGTGAAAAGTCCTAACTTGGAGGGTTAGGTGCAAATTCCCAACTTGGAGAGTTAGATTTAAAAATCCTTAGCTTGGAGGGCTAAGGTGAATGAAATCCTAGCTTGGAAGGCTAGGTCTGCGTCCCTGGATCGGTCTGGTGACCTATCAGGGAGTTAGCACGCTGCTCCTTCGTGGATCGGTCTGGTGACCGATCCAGCAATGTCTGATCGGTCTGGTGACCGATCAGGGAGCGAACAGTGAGTTGAGTTCCCTTGCTAATCAGGTCCAGAACGGTCCGGTGACCTATCAGAGACTTAGGATTTGATTAAAGAATCACTGTTCACTCAAGCCTGATTGGTCTGGTGACCGATCAGGCTGGAGCCTGATTGGTCTGGTGACCGATCAGGCTGGAGCCTGATTGGTCTGGGGACCGATCAGGCAGGAGCCTGATTGGTCTGGGGACCAATCAGGAGTATGCAGAAGATTGCTGGATCGGTCTGGTGACCGATCAGGGTCATTCCTGATCGGTCTGGTGACCGATCAGGCGCAGAACTTTAATTCAAATACGCTGTCAGAAGCTGTGATTGCGTCTGTTTTCTCTGCCGATTCTCTGATACACTGCTGATATGTTTTGATATGCATTGCTAAGCCTCTGTTGGAGTGTGCAGATGATAGCAGGTGATTCAAACACTTAAGGAGGGTCAATGGGAGGCTTTCTGTTGAGCAGGTTTGGCTGTTTCTCATTCTCAGGTTTCAACGGGCAACTGACGCAGCTGGCGACTGACGGAGGCTCAGCTGGAGAGGAGGTCTTCAGTGGACTGAGTGCTCAGGGAGGTCAGTGGGTTCAGGCTGGCTCAGTGGATGCTGATGAAGCTTGTGATGGTGAGCAGAGATTAAGTGACGAAGCGGGAAGCAGAGGAGCCGGGGCGAGCAAGACAGAAACTTGAGGAAGTTTGGCTGGGCTGTGTTCGTGCTCTCTGCAGCTTTGTGCTTGAGCGATCTTGTTACATCTTTGTGAGCTTGTCTTCTCGAGTGTCTCTGTGCTTAACTTGTATCTTCTTGAGATCACTTGTGGAGAGGTTTCTCCACCGAGAAGGAGGCTGCTACTATCCGGAGTTCACCGGGGCTTGATCTGCCGACGATCAAGGGATCACCCACCTCACGGGCATGCCAAGGAGTAGGGGCAAGTTATCCCCGAACCTTGTATATCGAGGTGTTAGCGTCGGTTTGCTTTCCTTTGTTTTGGGTTGTTGTTTTTAGTTTTCTGTTTCTGCATTTGCTTCCGCTGCCTAACTCTGAAGTGCAGAATAGATTTGAAAAGCTCAAAAGTTTTGTGTCTGACTAGATTCACCCCCTCTCTAGCCATCCATTTCCAACAAGTGGTATCAGAGCTTGGGGCTCTGTTCACGGCTTAACATCCGAGAGCTTACAACAAGATGGCTGGAAGAGAAGGAATGAGCACAAACCGACCTCCACTCTTCGACGGCACAGATTTTCAATATTGGAAAACGAAGATGGAGTTTTTTTTAAGACAAACATGAGCATATGGTTCTCGGTCAAAGAAGGTTTCATCCCTCCAAGAGATGTTGAAGGAAAAGATCTCGATTTCTCAAGTTGGTTGGCTGAGCAAATAAGAATGAGTGAAGCAAATGCCAAAGCGGTGGTCACTTTGCAATGCGGGTTGAACAAGGAAGAGTTGATCAAGGTGGGTCCTTTTACAAGTGTTAAAGATCTATGGAGCAAGCTCATTGAGCTCCATGAGGGAACTCAAGATACAAGGACTGCCAAGAAAGACCTCCGTCTCAGCCAACTTCAAAATCTCACCATGGGAGAAAATGAAACTGTAAGTATGCTTCATTGTCGATTCAAGGAAGTATTGAATGGTCTCCACTCCATTGATGAAAAGGTAGAAAATAGAGACCTAGTGAGGTATGTACTCAAAGCCTTCCCTAGGAATACTTTGTGGTCATCCATGGTGGATGCTTACAAGGTTTCCAAGGACTTATCTTTTGTTAAGTTAGAGGATTTGTTTTGTGAGATGGAGCTACACGAGATCTCTAACACAAGCCCAAAAGAGAAAGGGTTTGCTTGTGTGACAGGTAACAAAAGAAAGGAGAAGAAGAATGAAGAGGAGAAGAACTTCCATCATTTTGCTTTCATGGCAGTAGAGAATTCAAGTGAAGGAAGCAGTGATGAATCTTCAAGCTCCTCAACCGCGCCTTCATCATCTTCGGATGATGAAGAGGTAATCTCTCCAGAATTAGATAAATGCTATAGGATGATAGCATGCTTAACTAAGTTGTTAAAGAAATCAAAGAATAAGATTAAGTCATTGAAATTTGAAGTAGAAAATTGAAATCCTCTAAGGATGAGGATCTTGATAATTTGCATGTTAAAAATGTTGAGGATGAAAATAAGGATTTGAAGAGCAAAGTTGAAAACCTCAGGAATATTCTTGAGAAGTTTTCAATTGACTCAAAAATCTTAGACATGATCTTGAATTCCCAAAGGGCGGTTTACAACAAGGCCGGTATAGGTTACCGACCTAAGGAACCGACCTTTGTATCCTTAATGTCAAGAACCCAATCTAGAGCACAAAATAATTCTAGGGTTCAAAAGGTTAGAAAGAAAAAGACTAAGGCATGGGTGCCTAAGTCCTTCATTGTAGATGCCTTAGGTCCCAAAATTTGGGTACCTAAAACCTCAATATTTAGAATTGTATAAGCATAAATTGAGGAGGAGCATCTATCAACATAGGTTGTTGACAAGTGGTGCTCCAAACCCAGGGCTAAGGTTACACTAGTTTCAAAATGAGTCAACAAGCCTTGGAAATTATTTTTATACATTGCATGAAGGGTTTAGGGAAACACATAACTTGCCCTTGTCATGGATTGCTTAGGGCAATTAGGGTTATTGTTGCAATTTATAGTTTCCTGCAAATTATGATTTATGATATGCCTTATCTCAAGCTTAAGGTGTTTTGTTTGGTAAACATGATCGAGTATGCCATAATTTTCTTGTGTGTGTTATAGAACATGAAGGCATGCTATTGAACAAGATGAACACATAGTTTAAATTGATCATGATGTGAAATAAGCATGTTTTGGAATTTTAATCATCCATTGGAATTGGCACAAACCTAATTTTGGTTAAAAATAACATGATCATGCTAAAAACATTCCGATCATGCCTTGGTACACATAGATTTCATTCATGTATTGATGTTGATAAATAGCAATATGCATCCATGCTATCCATGATTATAAACTTCCTGTTAAAGTGATGGTATGCATACCTGCCTTGGAATTTTGATACAAACATGTTTTGACATCCAAGAACATGCTTAGAACATAATTGATCAGTCAACCTAGTGATGGTATATTAATCCATGGAAATTCTTAATCCTTGATATGAAATGAAGCTTAGTTAAGAGACCCAAATCAGATTGCTTGTTTTGATTAAATGATTTATGGTTAATGGAACTCGTTTAGGGAGTAAATCTGATTGTATTAGGGATTAGAGGGATTAAGAGTTGAAACAAACTTGTTTTTGAAACTGATCAGTTTCAGAAATCATTCTGTGTCATCCCTGATCGGTCCACCGACCGATCAGGGGTGATTCTGATCGGTCTGGTGACCGATCAGACCAAGTCTGATCAAGGAACTCCCAGATCGTTCCAAATTGATCCAAAACCTCCTCAAGCCAATCTCTTCTCATCGAATTGTATCAGTTTAATGATCATACTCCTAACAAATCTGATACAAAGCAATTACAATTGAAACACAAATTTGTTCAAGTGATACAAACCTAGTACTTAATAGTGATTTGATACAAACCTATGTTGGAATGTTCAAATTCATAAGAAAGGGTTTGTTGAGTCATTACTCTTGATCTTAATGTTGTGTTTCGGAAAATTTTCTGAAATGACGAATATTAATAGAGTCATCTCCCCTGTTATGGAATGCAAATTGTTAATGCAGTCTGTTCAGGAACGTATCAAAGTTTCAGAAATTTTTTTGAAATCCGATCGCTCCCCAGACTAATCAGATATACTTCTGTACCACGTAATCAATGGACCTGGTTGGTCACGGAGACCAATCAGGACTATGTTTCAGATACAGTTGCATTCCTTACTCGTCCTATAAAGCGTATACGTATTTGACCATGATATACTTCTGTATATGTCTTCACATGGAAGTCCAAGTGTTAATGCAGTCCGATCTTGAACGAATCAGAATTACAGACATTTTTCTGAAAATTGATCGTTCATAGATAAATCAGAAATTTTTCTGTATCAATCATAAGTCTGATGAAGCTGCATTATTACTTGTCATATGAAACATATACATGCTTAACCATGATATTATTCTGTATATGTTTTCATGTGAAATTCACACTTTTTGGCGTATGATGCATATACATTGTTGCCATGATACATTTATGGTATATGCCTCTCATATGCAATTCAAAACTTCACTTTGATTATTTTGGGTTTGGAGAGAGACCCATGTTTGAGGGGGAGGTATGTTCAAACTTAATAACCATACCCTTTTCGATGTTTGACAAAGGGGGAGAGAATGGCTGATTAAGTTTATGGTTATTATAGGGGGAGGATCATGATTCCCTTATGAGAATTGAACGGATTTCAATTGATTGATATCTAAACTTAAATCAGGTTGTCAAACAATAAAAAGGGGGAGATTGTTGATGCAGTCTTGCCCGGTTATTGTTTTGGTGTTTGACAATGATTTAAGTTTGGTTGAGCGAATTTGGATTAAGTCCTGATCGAGGATTAGGCATGATATGGAAAATCCTAGCCTGGAGGGCTAGGTGTTGGAAAAGTCCTAATTCGGAAGGGTTGGGTGAAAAGTCATAGCTTGGAGGGCTAGGTGAAAAGTCCTAACTTGGAGGGTTAGGTGCAAATTCCCATCCTGGAGAATTAGGTGAAAAGTCCTGGCTTGGAGGGTCAGGTGCCTAGCTTGGAGGGCTAGGTTGGATAAAGTCCTAATTTGGAAGGGTTGGGTGAAAAGTCCTAGCTTGGAGGGCTAGGTGAAAAGTCCTAACTTGGAGGGTTAGGTGCAAATTCCCATCCTGGAGAATTAGGTGAAAAGTCTTGGCTTGGAGGGCTAGGTTGGATGAAGGTCTAACTCGGAGGGGTTGGGTGAAAAGTCCTAGCTTGGAGAGATAGGTGAAAAGTCCTAGCTTGGAGGGCTAGGTGAAAAGTCCTAACATAGAGGGTTAGGTGCAAATTCCCAACTTGGAGAGTTAGATTGAAAAATCCTTAGCTTGGAGGGCTAAGGTGAATGAAATTCTAGCTTGGAAGGCTAGGTCTGCGTCCCTGGATCGGTCTGGTGACCTATCAGGGAGTTAGCACGCTACTCCTTCGTGGATCGGTCTGGTGACCGATCCAGCGATGTCTGATCGGTCTGGTGACCGTCAAGGAGTGTGTGTTTCACTCACTGCACAACTCCTGATCGGTCTAGTGATCGATCAGGGAGCGAACAGTGAGTTGAGTTCCCTTGCTAATCAGGTCCAGAACGGTCCGGTGACCTATCAGAGACTTAGGATTTGATTAAAGAATCACTGTTCACTCAAGCCTGATTGGTCTGGTGACCGATCAGGCTGGAGCCTGATTGGTCTGGTGACCGATCAGGCAGGAGCCTGATTGGTCTGGGGACCAATCAGGAGTATGCAGAAGATTGCTGGATCGGTCTGGTGATCAATCAGGGTCCTTCCTGATCGGTCTGGTGACCGATCAGGCGCAGAACATTAATTCAAATACGCTGTCAGAAGTTGTGATTGCGTCTGTTTTCTCTGCCGATTCTCTGATACACTGCTGATATGTTTTGATATGCATTGCTAAGCCTTTGTTGGAGTGTGCAGGTGATAGCAGGTGATTCAAACACTCAAGGAGGGTCAATGGGAGGCTTTCCGTTGAGCAGGTTTGGCTGTTTCTCATTCTTAGGTTTCAACGGGCAACTGACGCAGCTGGCAACTGACGGAGGCTCAGCTGGAGAGGAGGTCTTCAGTGGACTGAGTGCTCAGGGAGGTCATTGGGTTCATGCTGGCTCAGTGGATGCTGATGAAGCTTGTGATGGTGAGCAGAGCTTAAGTGACGAAGCAGGAAGCAGAGGAGCCGGGGCAAGCAAGACAGAAACTTGGGGAAGTTTGGCTGGGCTGTGTTCGTGCTCTCTGTGGTTTTGTGCTTGAGCGATCTTGTTACATCTTTGTGAGCTTGTCTTCTCGAGTGTCTCTGTGCTTAACTTGTATCTTCTTGAGATCACTTGTGGAGAGGTTTCTCCACCGAGAAGGAGGCTGCTACTATCCGGAGTTCACCAGGGCTTGATTTGCCGACGATCAAGGGATCACCCACCTCACGGGTACGCCAAGGAGTAGGGGCAAGTTATCCTCGAACCTTGTATATCGAGGTGTTAGCGTCGGTTTGTTTTCCTTTGTTTTGGGTTGTTGTTTTTAGTTTTCTGTTTCTGCATTTGCTTCCACTGCCTAACTCTGAAGTGCAGAATAGATTTGAAAAGCTCAAAAGTTGTGTCCGACTAGATTCACCCCCCCTCTCTAGCCATCCATTTCGAACAAGTAAGACCCTTTCCTACTCACGAAAATCCATACGTCACATAAACATACACATAATGCTTAAACCATACTTATTATGACATAATTCTTGACATGAACATAAACATAAACATAAACATACTTATCATGGCATCATTCTTACATGAACATAAACATAAACATACTTATCATGACATCATTCTTAACATGAACATAAACATTAACATAAACATGCTTATCATGGCATCATTCTTACATGAACATAAACATAAACATAATCATGCTTATCATGACATCATTCTTACATGAACATAAACATTAACATAAACATGCTTATCATGGCATCATTCTTACATGAACATAAACATAAACATAATCATGCTTATCATGACATCATTCTTACATGAACATAAACATAAACATATAATCATGCTTATCATGACATCATTCTTACATGAACATAAACATAAACATAATCATGCTTATCATGGCATCATTCTTACATGAACATAAACATTAACATAAACATGCTTATCATGGCATCATTCTTACATGAACATAAACATAAACATAATCATGGCGTAATGCATAACATGTATGGATGCATGAGTCAAATGCATATATCATAAGTATGCTTAATTTGGAAACCATAATTATAAATACTTAAACATAATCATAACATCATGGGGGTCCTCGGCTTGTACCACATTCATACATCATATGCGCGTATCCCTAAGTAAATACGAGGTAGCTAATCTCGACCTACTAGGGTAAGGACAGCTTCATCGGTAGTCCCAGAACCGTGGACAGCTTCATCGGTAGTCCAGAACCATGGACAGCTTCATCGGTAGTCCAGAACCGTAGACAGCTTCATCGGTAGTCCAGAACCATGGACCTTACTCAGGTCTGGTACAAGCCCATTCATAAAATAAAATAATTTCACATGCTTCGTCATTCATAAAACATACATAGCATAATCTTTCATTCTTAATGCTTAACATCATCATTCTGCCTTATAGGCATGAACCTCCTCTTCATTCATCATTTCCATTCCATATCATCATTATGCCTCGAAGGCATGAACTTTAACTTCATTCATCATTTCCATTACATATCATCATTTCCATTCATAAAACATGGCATACATACATAATTATATCCTAAGATATGAGCATCATCCTAGTCCATAAAGCTTGCATGATCATGGTACATAGGATAAACATGCATTTCATACATGGTACATTTCATCTAGCATGCATAATCATAGTATCCATCATGGAACTTGCATGGATAAGATACATATGAACATGATACATATCACTTAGGTTCATACAATCAACATAAGCATGAATAAGTTTTACATAACAATTTTTATACATATGTCAAACGTGTTAATCCTAATGCCTGCCTACTTCTTCCTACCTCATGACACATGTATTCCTAACATATTACAAAGGACAGTCATAAATAAATCCTACTAAATATGATACATAATATAACATACAGGGTCATCATGCATAACATATAAACTTAGGGTTTGGACATTATAAAAAAAAAGCCTACAACATCCTTGAACCTATTCACATACCATACATACCCTACCATAGAGAGCCATTAGAACCCTTGATTGGAGTTGACCCTAAGTCCTAGCCCTAATTCTTGTTTTGGCTGAAACCCTAGAAGGGAAAAGTGCCCATAAAAATATTCACATAATTCACAATTACATCCAATACAATGCATACAATATCATAGGAAGCTATTGGAACCCATAAATGGAACTAACCCTAAGTTCCAACCCTATTCTTGATCATGGCCGAAACCCTATAAGGGAAAATGAGTCCATGAAAAATCCATAAAATTTACAATTAACCTTCATTACATCCTAGGGTTCTTAGTGACATGCTTGGAGATTAGATCTAAACATAATCCCTACAACTAAGGGGGTGGCCAAAACTTCATGGACTCTTTGGGGTCCTACAAAAATTTCACCAATCATGATTCATTCATTATTCATCATAAGGAAACATTAGGAGCCATAGGAAATGTTTTGTTGTAACCCCAACCCTACCATATGCTTTGGCCGAAACCTTTACAAGCCCCAAACCCTAGTTTTCTCAACATATAATTCAACCAAGTTCTTATATCATGGAAAACAACTTGAAAACTATTATACCACAGGTGAGGAGGTCTTACCTTGGGTTATCTTGATTATCACCTTGAATAGAGAAACCAAAAGAAAACTTTCTTGACCTTAGACTACCTCTATCCCTTGTAGCCTTGTAGAAAGCCCTTAGATCTTGAAGAAGAGGTCTCCTTGTGAAACTTTTCCAAAGGAGAACCCACCTTGTGGGTTTCGGATAGGAGAAAAAAAGAAGAAGGAAGAAGGAGTTTTGGTGGATGAAGAGACAAATGCTTAAGTGCTAAGTTGTCTCTTCCATTCCTCCCTCTTATATACTAGATGAAGGAGGCAAGTGAAGAGACATGATGCTATGACTCGTCACTTCCTTTAGCCTCAACTAAAATCCCTTCTCTTTTCCACTAGCACTCCCTTGCTAGGTGAATTGGTTAGTACATGCATGATGGTGTACTAGGTCCAAGGTTCAATCCTTGGTGTATGCACTTTATTTTTATTTTATTTTATTTTATTTTATTTTTTATTATTATTTTCAAAAATTCCCCTAAGACCCACCCATAATCATGCTAATATTCATAATCAAGACCCATTTATATTTATATTAAATTCTACCTAAAATCCATTAATAACCATGGTACTAGAAAAGCCCATATAAGGCCCTTTAGTACGTAGCGTCTCAATTTAAATGGGAAAATCATGGATAACTGGGCTAAAGTTCGTACTAGTATCTCTAGGTTCCTCAAAACTATCTAGACATGATCAATATTTTAAAGAAATATTGAGAAAATTTTCCGGGTCGTTACACCTTGGGTCCTTTATATAGTGGCCTCTCAACCATCAAGCCTCTCAAATATGGAATAACTTATTCCATCATGCCAAGTTTGATTTTATATCATGGTTAAAATCATATTTTAATTCATGATAAAAAATCAATCAAGTCTCTTCTCTCCTATGGAATAAATTTCCTTATCATGGTAAATCAATCCATGATTGATTTTATAAAACAAACCAATCCATGGTTCATTTTAATTTCCATGAAAAATAAACCAAACCTTTGGTTTATTATATATAAAAATTTATATCATCTATAATATTATAAAACAAACCACACTTGGTTTATTTTATAAATTGAACCAAAAACTTGGTTCTCTCCCTTTGTTGTGGCCGGCCAAGCAAAGAGGATGGAGGCCCTCTTTGGCCGGCCCATCCAAGCCAAGCCCCAATGAATTAAACTTATTTAATTCATCTATTAAGTCTTCAAAAGACTTAGCCATTTTATGCTTCCGATGCGTCTCTGAAAAATTCAGATTCGACTTATCGTTTGGCTCAACCAAACTTAATCTCTCTTGATTGGAAAATCCAATTTTCAACTCATTTTAAATCCCTCGGATTACTCATAGTGCGTGTGACTAAATAGGCTTTCGATTTATGTTGGCCATCTATAATTAATCAATTAATTATAGAACGATCATGAGTGGCACCTAGTTGTACATCATGATCCCCAATTAATCGAAAGATCAACGGTTGACCTCAGAAACAATTCTGAAACCCTTCAGCAGCTATAATGAATCGTGTCCCATTCCCTTCACTATCTTATAACCACTTGGTTCAGGACATGGTCTATGTGTGTCAGTCCCCACTAGGCTGACTACGTCAAACCTAGCCCAAGTAACGTTTTCTCGTCCTACGGATTCTAATTACTCTCATGTATTTAAGAGATTCATACTCTGAACATGTCATGCTCTGGCCAGAGGCTTCGAGTAACAATCCGACGATAGGCCTCGGGTATACATCTCCTCGCAAGGAGTGGTGAATCCTTTGTAGGCTGTTCAAACATCTTCGGGTACTTTGGCTTATACCCAATCATCCTGGGTCCACACCTCCTTGGAGATGCTTGCTTAAGATGTCAAAGTATAAGTCTCCATGACCAAGATGACTTGAACACCGCAAGTCAAAGGAACATCGCACTTAAGCTGCAGTAAGAACTTCACTGACATATCTATATGTAGACTACCATATGAAGTTTTACAGCCAGTCACTCTAATGAACTAGTTCCCTTAACTAGCATTCATGTTTATCTCCGGATATCTCAATGTCACCAGCCAGTGAGAATCAGCTGATTAGAGAATAACCCATGCTAGTCTCAACAGAATTGATAGTGTCCGTATTTATCAATTCATCGACTAGGGACAATTTCAATACTTTACAATTGCACATGTTGAGATAATCACTAGTTGTGAATTCATCACAAATTCTCTCATGCTGTGAATTGTATTGCGGACATTCAGTAAATGAGTTTAAGATCTCAATCAAATACATAAACATGTATACTCAAATAGTGAATATTCATTTATTAAAATAAATGATTACAATCATAAGGCGATTGCCTTAGGACACTTCTCTCATATCACTAACACCTGCAAGATACATAAATACAAGGCAAACACATATACAATCTTAACCTTAACGAAATGGTTCTGACTTTAGGTTTCCGCGAAACCCTAGGTCGAACCGACGCAAGTTCCCACCCCCGGAAACGCACCTTTCACCTACTCCTCTCAGGAGACGGTTGCCACCCAGTCTATTCGGGTGGACTTTTGCTTAGCCTTCGATACTCTTGGATCTTGAGACGTCCGAACCTCAACCCGTCTCTACTTCTGTCCTTAGTCATCGCTCAGCTAAGTTGCCCAATCCCTCGGACCAGGACATAGTGCCCAACCCTCGGTCAGGTCTTAGGTGCCCAACCCTTGGCCAGGACTTAGTGCCCAATTCCATGAACCAGGACTTAGTGCCTAGCTTCACTCACCATGTCTTAGTGCCTAGCTTCACTCACCAGGTCTTAGTGCACAATTCTTAGTGAAGGATCGATGTGGCGTGCAGAGGGGGGGTGAATGCACTTTTTCGGATCGTTGAACTCTACACATATGTTAGCGCAGCGGAAATAATATGCAAAAGACAAATAACAATGCTAACACTTTCAGTTACTTGGTATCCACCCAGATGGGTGACTAGTCCAAGGATCCACGCCGCGAGCACCACTTTTCACTATAGAAAAGTCTCCTTTAGTTGGAGAAACCTTCACAGCAAGAGCTTCCTCTTTACAGATGTAGAATTGAGATGGAGGAAGCAAGGAATCACTTTACAATTCGGCAGCACTTCGTTACTGTACGGAACGGTACAGACACGTGTAACGAGGCCTCCTTTTATAGGTGAAAAGGACAGATTCGCAGTCTGTCCAGACGCCCACCAGTCGACTGCCCCAAGGGCAGTCGACTGGCCCGACATTAAATACCGGCCAACGGCTAGCTAACGGCTAGCAAACAGCTAGCCAACGGCTAGTTTTGGGGTATACCAGTCGACTGCCCCAAGGCCAGTCGACTGGTCCAAGGCTGCGAACTTTCTGTGGGTTTTGGCAGTCGACTGCTTTCGGGCCAGTCGACTGCCCTGCCTCCCAGCTTAGTTCCAGCCACTTCAAACCTTCTCCTTCGCGTATGCCTTCAGGTTTGCTCCCTTGGCTCGCCCCTTGAAGTCCTCTTCCTCTGGCTATCGTCCCTCAGATGCGCACACAAGCCTTCCTTGGCTTGCCTCCATGCCACCCTTCACGTGTGTCCTTTGAAGTCCACTTCCCGGCTTGCCCTTGGAGCTCTCCTCCCTCGGTTGTCGTCCCTCGGATAGGTCCACCAAGTGTGATTCTCCAAGTCCTGCAAACTCAATCACACAAATCAAATACAACATAACACTCTAACTTTAAACTTATTCGCCCACACATCAAAACCATGATCTTCCAATCATTTCAAGGGCCGATTGCCTCAACAATCTCCCCCTTTTTGATGTGTGACAATATGTTTAAGTTAGAGATAAATAACAGCAATAGTAATAGCAAAAGATAGCAATTGAAACATTATGAGACATAATAAACCTAAGAGGTAACCTCCCCCTTAACTTATGTCCTCTCCACAGTTTCAATTCTAATCATATTCCATGTTAAGTTTCCACTTAACAACATCAATAAGAATGTAAGACATATCTGAACCTAAGAGGTACCTCCCCCTTAATCCATGTCTTCTTTTCAGGTTTTAACCTTTGAAGGTCTAAGTTAGACAAAAATACCTAAAACTACCAATTTTAAGTCAAGAGTCTAACTTAAACCACCCATTCTCCCCCTTTGACACCATCAAAATGATTGCCTCAAGCAACCAATCCCTATGGCATCAAGTGTGAGAATTATTGATTTCTGAATTTTCTTACAGCAGCTGAAAATTACTGTACCAGTCGACTACCCATAGGGCAGTCGACTGATATGCTATCAGTCTGAATTTATAGGTTTTCTGCCGAAATTCAGAAACTCCCAGAAAATTCCAGAAAATTCCAAAAATTGTAAAATTTTGCGTACATGTTTGAAATGTTGTAATCTATCAGGGAAAAATAAGAAACCATATAAAATTTCAAACATGCACGTCTTTTGATAAAAACTCAAAAGTTTTGAAAAACACTACATTTTGTATCAACCTTTGAAACCAATTTTGCAAATTTGTGACTTTTAAAAGCATGACACAATATGTAAAACATAAAATGATTTTCAAAAGTTTAAAATGTCCAACTATGATCTTTGGCAAAGTGTCCATTGATTAAACACTTGTCTCCCCCATAATTGGTCTAGTTTTGATATTTTGATACTTTTAACGGTTCAACAATGTGCCACAAGCACAAGTGAGCCAAATGTATCATCCTAATGGATCAAGCACCCTTTTTCAAAGTTAATGTGTCCAAGATCATTCTATACTTCCACAAAGCACATTCCAAGGTCTCTTCTTAAGGATGTAAATTCCGATTCGGGAAGAGGCTTGGTAAAGATGTCGGCTAGGTTCGACTTTGATTCAACATAGTGTAATTCTATGTCTCCCCTTGCCACATGGTCTCTAATGAAGTGATGTTTCACTTCAATGTGCTTTGTTCTAGAATGGTGAACCGGATTTTTAGTTAGGTTGATCGTGCTTACATTATCACACAAGACTTTGACCTTGGTGTAATGTAGCTCATAGTCCTCTAAGGTGTGCATGATCCAAAGGAGTTGGGAAACACATCCACCCATTGCCACATATTCTGCTTCCGTTGTTGATAGGGCAACGCATGGTTGTTTCCTACTACTCCAACTAACTAATGAAGACCCAAGAAATTGACACCCTCCACTTGTACTCTTCCTATCTAACTTGCACCCCGCATAGTCCGAGTCGGTGTATCCAATTAGGTCAACATTTGGGGTTCTAGGATACCAAAGTCCGACATTTAGGGTTCCTTTCACATACCTTAGGATCCTTTTGACTATAATTAAATGGGACACTTTTGCATAAGATTGGTACCTAGCACACATACCTACTGCAAAAAGTATGTCGGGTCTACTAGCAGTTAGGTATAGGAGGCTACCAATCATGCTCCTATATTGTTTAGAGTCTACCATTTTGCCTTCAAGATCACTATCCATTTTCACATTGGTTCCTATGGGTGTAGATGCTTCCTTAGCATGTTCTAAACCAAATTTCTTTAGCATCTCCTTAGCATATTTGGTTTGAAACACATGTGTACCTTCATTAGTTTGCTTAACTTGAATGCCTAAGAAAAAGGTTAACTCTCCTACAAGACTCATCTTAAATTCATCTTCCATACACTTGATGAATTCTTGTAGGAGGTCATTATTTGTTGACCCAAAGATGATATCATCTACATAGACTTGGGCAACAAATATGTACTTATCCTTAGATTTTAGGAACAATGTATGGTCAATTGTTCCTCTTCTAAACCCCTTAGACACCAAAAATGAAGAAAGCCTCTCATACCAAGCCCGGGGAGCTTGTTTCAATCCATACAAGGCTTTTCTTAATTTGAACACATGTCTTGGAAAGTTAGGGTCCTCAAACACGGGGGGTTGTTCTACATAAACCTCTTCCTTAATGATCTCATTTAAGAATGCCGACTTCACATCCATTTGATGAAGTGTGAAACCCATGTGAGCGGCATAAGCTAATAAAATTCTAATTGATTCTAACCTAGCTACGGGGGCATAGGTCTCATCATAATCTAATCCCTCAACTTGGTTAAACCCCTTAGCTACAAATCTAGCCTTGTTCCTAGTGATTTTACCTTGGTCATCTAATTTGTTCCTAAAGACCCATCTAGTGGTTACAATGGTACAACCAGTGGGCCTAGGAACTAACACCCAAACTTCACTCCTTTCACATTGGTTTAGCTCTTCTTGAATGGCCAACACCCAATCAACATCTCCCAATGCTTCATCAATGGTCTTTGGTTCTAATTGGGAGATTAGAGCTATTTGGCTAGTCTGATCCCTAAAGTATGACCTAGTCCTTACTCCTTGAGTGACATCACCAACAATTTGGTCAATGGGATGATCATGATGATGTCTCAAAGGTCTAGAGGTTGTAGGTGCATTTACTTCTTCTTCCTCATCCTCTAGGATGCTTCTTACTCCCCCTTGATCATTGCCCTCCAATTGTAGGTCTTGAAGTCTTTGGCAAGGGGTTGGACTTCTTCTATATCCTTATCAATTGAGGCCTTTCTAGGGTAGGTACTAGTGGTTTCATCAAATTTGACATTTGAGGACTCCTCAATCACTTTTGTCCTCTTGTTGTATACTCTATAACCCCTACTAGTCAATGAATACCCTACTAAGATTCCTTCATCGGCCTTTGACTCAAATTTTCTTAGGTCATCTTTGGTGTTTAAGATGTAAGCTTTACATCCAAAGACCCTAAAATAGTGGACTTGGGGTACCCTTCCATTCCAAAGTTCAAAGGGGGTTTTTCCTAAAAACCTATGTACCAACACTCGGTTTTGAATATAGCAAGCGGTGTTAACCGCTTCGACCCAAAAGTAACTACGAAGAGAGTATGCATTAAGCATAGTCCTAGCGGCTTCTTGTAGGGCTCGGTTTTTCCTCTCAACTACCCCATTTTGTTGAGGAGTCCTAGGGCATGAAAACTCATGCTTGTATCCATTTTCAACACAAAATTGTGTGAAGTTAGCATTTTGGAACTCCCCACCATGGTCACTCCTAATTCGGTTTATTTTGGTATTCTTTTCATTTTCTACCCTTTTGCTAAAACCTATGAATAAATTTAGGGTATCGTCCTTATGTTTCATGAATTGAACCCAAGTGAACCTAGAAAAGTCATCTACTATCACTAAGCAATACTTACTCCCTACAAGTGATGGAGTACTATGACAATCAAATAAATCTATATGTAAAAGTTCTAAGGGCAAAGAAGTAGTACTTAAAGTTTTACCTTTGTGTGATGCTTTTGATTGCTTACCCTCTTGACATGCATCACATAGCGTGTTCTTTTCGTACTTGATCATTGGGAGCCCCTTCACCAATTCTTCCTTGGCCACTCTTGTAATGTTCCTCATGTTGATGTGTCCAAGTCTTCGGTGCCATAACCACCCTTCTTCTTCTTTAGACATGAGATACTTAACAACATTGTTAGTAGCATAAGATAGATCAAGATAATACAAGTTTGCTTCTCTAAATCCTTCTAACATGATAGTGTTTGATTCACATTGTTTTATTACACATTTCTTATCATGAAATTCTACTCTAAACCCGGCATCACATAATTGACTTACACTTAATAAATTGAACTTCATATCCTTAATCAAGAGTACCTTATGAATTGAAATAGTGGGAGATACCTCAATTGTGCCCCTACCAATGATCCTTAACTTTCCACTGTTCCCAAAGGAGACCGTCCCTTCTCTTAGGTAGCTAATAGTGGTGAACTTGCTCACATCCCCGGTCATGTGTCTTGAGCATCCACTATCTACTATCCACAAGGTTGGGGCCTCCTTCACTTTTACCTAGACAACATGGAAAACATATTCTTTTGGTACCCATATCTTAGATCCATAAGTATCATTTAAAAATTTCTTAGGTACCCATGCCTTCTTGGTGGTTCCCCTAGCCTCTAATCTCCTAGTTGCACCAATCCTACCGGTAAGTGAAACAAAAGCTACTTCCTTGGTCTTAGGCCTATAACCTAATCCGGCCTTGTTGTATACAGCCCTTTGACTGTTTATAATCATGTCAAGGTTGCTTGATCCTACTTGAAATTTTCTAACTGCTTTTGTTTGTTTCCTTAACTCCTTATTTTCACTTTCAGTATATGAGACATGTGAAGAAGTAGGGCTAGCATGCAAATCCTTAAGTTTAATAGCTTCTACTCTAAGCATGACAATTTCTTCCTTAAGATCCTTAATTTTGCTTCTAGCCTTAGCTAAGTCCATGTTAGTGCTAGTAATGATTTTCACTAAAGTAGAAGAGGGTAAGTGGTATACCTCACTTACCAAAGCCTCTGACTCTGATGATGATGAGGTGGAGGAGCTCTCATCTTCACTACTTGAACTCCGTTCATTGTCTGAAGAATCTGAACCATCTTGTGCCATAAGAGCGAAGTGGGAGACTTGCTCTTCTTCTTCCTCTGAGGACGAGGGATCGTCTCAGGTCGCCTTGAGGTTCGTGGCACTCTTCTCCTTTCCCTTTAACTTTTTCTTGTCACTCTTCTTCTTCTCTTCTTTCTTGTCCTCCCTCTTCTTCAACTGGGGACATTCGTTCTTCATATGTCCCTCTTGGTGACAGTTGTAGCATATGATCTCCTTGGCCTTACCCTTACCTTTGGCTCCTTTCCTAACATATAATTTGTTAGAAAAACTTTTAAATGCCTTACGAAACTTCCTTACCATAAAGGCTTCTTGGTCACTATCCATGGAGGCGCTTGACTCCTCCGAGTCCGAGGATGATGAGTAGATCACCTTCTTCTTCTCCTTTCTCCTCTTCTTCTCTTTCTCTGCAACAAAAGCAACACCTTTCTCTTTTGCCGAAATGTTAGCTTGTTCGTGCAGTTCAAATTCACAAAATAGATCGTCCAATTTAACTAAAGACAAGTCCCTCGATACCTTGTAAGCATCAACCATGGATGCCCACAGTGTGGTCCTTGGGAAAGCTTGTAAGACATACCTGACGATGTCCCGGTTTTCGATTTTCTCTCCAATTACATGGAGCTCGTTGATCACTTCCTTTACTCTTCCATGCAGCTGACTGACGGTCTCGTTGCTCTTCATGGAGAGTGATTGCAGTTGGGCCACCAACAAGTTCTTCTTGGCTCTTCTGGACTCGTTTGACCCCTCGTTCAGTTCAACTAATTTGTCCCATAGTTCTTTGGCGCTCTTGAACAGCCTCACCTTGTTCAGTTGCTCCTTTGAGAGCCCGTATTGCAGTGTGGTGGTGGCCTTGGCATTTGATTGCGCCCTCTTCATCACTTCTTTGGACCATGTTCTCATAGGAGTTGGGTCTCCTCTTTCATCGACGGGCGCCTCGAAGCCATCTGCAACACTTATCCATGTTTCTATGTCATTCATAAGGTAGTACTGCATTCTACCTTTCCAGTACGCGAAGTCGTTGCCGTCGAAGAACGGTGGTCGTGCGGTGGAGTATCACTCTTGAGACGCCATTGTAAGTGTTCTGGTTGATTGTTAGATCTTCCAAAACGCACCTGCTTTGATACCAACTGAAGGATCGATGTGGCGTGCAGAGGGGGGGGGGTGAATGTACTTTTTCGGATCGTTGAACTCTACACAGATGTTAGCGCAGCGGAAATAATATGCAAAAGACAAATAACAATGCTAACACTTTCAGTTACTTGGTATCCACCCAGATGGGTGACTAGTCCAAGGATCCACGCCGCGAGCACCACTTTTCACTATAGAAAAGTCTCCTTTAGGTGGAGAAACCTTCACAGCAAGAGCTTCCTCTTTACAGATGTAGAATTGAGATGGAGGAAGCAAGGAATCACTTTACAATTCGGCAGCACTTCGTTACTGTACGGAACGGTACAGACACGTGTAACGAGGCCTCCTTTTATAGGTGAAAAGGACAGATTCGCAGTCTGTCCAGACGCCCACCAGTCGACTGCCCCAAGGGCAGTCGACTGGCCCGGCATTAAATGCCGGCCAACGGCTAGCAAACAGCTAGCCAACGACTAGTTTTGGGGTATACCAGTCGACTGCCCCAAGGCCAGTCGACTGGTCCAAGGCTGCGAACTTTCTGTGGGTTTTGGCAGTCGACTGCCTTCGGGCCAGTCGACTGCCCTGCCTCCCAGCTCAGTTCCAGCCACTTCAAACCTTCTCCTTCGCGTATGCCTTCAGGTTTACTCCCTTGGCTCGCCCCTTGAAGTCCTCTTCCTCTGGATATCGTCCCTCAGATGTGCACATAAGCCTTCCTTGGCTTGCCTCCATGCCACCCTTCACGTGTGCCCTTTGAAGTCCACTTCCCGGCTTGCCCTTGGAGCTCTCCTCCCTCGGCTCTCGNGTTAAGTTTCCACTTAACAACATCCATAAGAGTGTAAGACATATCCGAACCTAAGAGGCACCTCCCCCTTAATCAATGTCTTCTCTCCAAGTTTTATCCTTTCAAGGTCTAACTTGGATAAAATACCTAAACTCATTCATTTTAAGTCAAAGTTATAACTTAAACCGCTCATTCTCCCCCTTTGACACCATCAAAATGATTGCCTCAAGCAACCAAACCTTATGGCATCAAATGTGAGATTTTCTGATTTCTGAATTTTCTCACAGCAGCTGAAAATTGCTGTACCAGTCGACTGCCCATAGGGCAGTCGACTGATACGCTATCAGTCTGAATTTTTAGGTTTTCAGCCGAAATTCAGAAACTCCCAGAAAATTCCAGAAAATTCAAAAAATTTTTGCGTACATGTTTGAAATGTTATACTCTATCAGGGGAAAATAATAAACCATATAAAATTTCAAACATGCACGTCTTTTGATAAAAACCCAAAAGTTTTCAAAAATACTACATATTGTATCAACCTTTGAAACTAGTTTTGCACATATGTGACTTTTAAAAACATGGCACAGTATGTAAAATATAAAATGATTTTCAAAGGTTTAAAATGTCCAACTATTGACTTTGGCAAAATGTCCATTGATTGAACACATGCCTCCCCATAGTTGGTCTAGTTTTAATATTTTGATACTTTTAATGGTCCAACAATGTGCCACAAGCACAAGTGAGCCAAATGTATCACCCTAATGGATCAAGCACCCTTTTTCAAAGCTAATGTGTTCAACTTCATTCTATATTTCCACAAAGCACATTCCAAGGCCTCTTCTTAAGGATGTAAATTCCGATTCGGGAAGAGGCTTGGTAAAGATGTCGGCTAGGTTCGACTTGGACTCAACATAGTGTAATTCTATATCTCCCCTTGCCACATGGTCTCTTATGAAGTGATGTTTCACCTCAATGTGCTTTGTTCTAGAATGGTGAACCGGATTTTTAGTTAAGTTGATTGTGCTTACATTATCACACAAGACTTTGACCTTGGTGTAATGTAGCTCATAATCCTCTAAGGTGTGCATGATCCAAAGGAGTTGGGAAACACATCCACCCATTGCCACATATTCTGCTTCCGTTGTTGATAAGGCAACCCATGGTTGTTTCCGACTACTCCAACTAACTAAAGAAGACCCCAGAAATTGGCACCCTCCACTTGTACTCTTTCTATCTAACTTGCAACCCGCATAGTCCGAGTCGGTGTATCCAATTAGGTCAACACTTGGGGTTCTAGGATACCAAAGTCCGACATTTAGGGTTCCTTTCACATACCTTAGGATCCTTTTGACCACAATTAAATGGGACTCTTTTGCACAAGATTGGTACCTAGCACACATACCTACCGCAAAAAGTATGTCGGGTCTACTAGCGGTTAGGTATAAGAGGCTACCAATCATGCTCCTATATTGTTTAGAGTCTACCATTTTGCCTTCAAGATCACTATCCATTTTCACATTAGTTCCTATGGGTGTAGATGCTTCTTTAGCATGTTCTAAACTAAATTTCTTTAGCATCTCCTTAGCATATTTGGTTTGAAATACATGTGTACCTTCATTAGTTTGCTTGACTTGAAGGCCTAAGAAAAAGGTTAACTCTCCTACAAGGCTCATCTCAAATTCATCTTCCATACACTTGATGAATTCTTGTAGGAAGTCATTATTTGTTGACCCAAAAATGATATCGTCCACATAGAGTTGGGCAAAAAATATGTCCTTATCCTTAGATTTTAGGAACAATGTAGGGTCTATTGTTCCTCTCCTAAACCCCTTAGACACCAAAAATGAAGAAAGCCTTTCATACCAAGCTCGGGGAGCTTGTTTCAATCCATACAAGGCTTTCCTTAATTTGAAGACGTGTCTCGGATAGTTAGGATCTTCAAATCCGGGGGGTTGTTCTACATAAACCTCTTCCTTAATAATCCCATTAAGGAATGCCGACTTCATATCCATTTGGTGGAGTGTAAAACCCATGTGAGCGGCATAGGCTAATAGAATTCTAATTGATTCTAATCTAGCTACAGGGGCATAGGTCTCATCATAATCCAATCCCTCAACTTGGTTAAAACCCCTAGCTACTAATCTAGCCTTGTTCCTAGTGATTTTACCTTGGTTATCTAATTTGTTTCTAAAAACCCATCTAGTGGTCACAATGGTACAATCAGTGGGTCTAGGAACTAGCTCCCTTACTTCACTTCTCTCAAATTGGTTTAGCTCTTCTTGCATGGCCACGACCCAATCAACATCCCCCAATGCTTCATCAATGGTCTTGGGTTCTAATTGAGAGATTAGAGCTATTTGACTAGTTTGATCCCTAAAGTATGACCTAGTTCTCACTCCTTGAGTGACATCACCCACAATTTGGTCAATGGGATGATCATGGTGATGTCTCAAGAGTCTAGAGGTTGTGGGTTCATTTAATCCTTCTTCCTCATCCTCTAGTATGTTTCTTACTCCCCCTTGATCATTGCCCTCCAAATGTAGGTCTTGAAGTCTTTGGGCAAGGGGTTGGACCTCTTCTATATCCTTATCAATTGAGGCTCTTCTAGGGTAGGTACTAGTGGTTTCATCAAATTTGACATTTGAGGACTCCTCAATCACTTTTGTCCTCTTGTTGTACACTCTATAACCCCTACTAGTCAAGGAATACCCTACTAAAATTCCTTCATCGGCCTTTGACTCAAATTTTCTTAGATCGTCTTTGGTGTTTAAGATGTAAGCTTTACATCCAAAGACCCTAAAATAGTGAACTTGGGGTACCCTTCCATTCCAAAGTTCAAAAGGTGTTTTTCCTAAAAACTTATGTACCAACACTCGATTTTGAATATAACAAGCGGTGTTAACCGCTTCGGCCCAAAAGTAGTTAGGAAGAGAGTATGCATTAAGCATAGTCCTAGCGGCTTCTTGTAGGGCTCGATTCTTCCTCTCAACTACCCCATTTTGTTGAGGAGTCCTAGGGCATGAAAACTCATGCTTGTACCCATTTTCAACACAAAATTGTGTGAAGTTAGCGTTTTGGAACTCCCCACCATGGTCACTCCTAATTCGGTTTATTTTGGTATTCTTTTCGTTTTCTACCCTTTTGCTAAAAACTATAAATATGTTTAGGGTATCATCCTTGTGTTTCATGAAGTGAACCCAAGTGAACCTAGAAAAATCATCTACTATCACTAAGCAATACTTACTCCCTACAAGTGATGGAGTACTATGACAATCAAATAAGTCTATATGTAAAAGTTCTAAGGGCAAAGAAGTGGTACTTAAAGTTTTACCTTTGTGTGATGCTTTTGATTGCTTACCCTCTTAACATGCATCACATAACTTGTTCTTTTCGTACTTGATCATTGGAAGCCCCTTCACCAATTCTTCCTTGGCCACTCTTGTAATGTTCCTCATGTTGACGTGTCCAAGTCTTCGGTGCCATAACCACCCTTCTTCTTCTTTGGACATGAGACACTTAACAACATTGTTAGTAGCATAAGATAGATCAAGATAATACAAGTTTGCCTCTCTAAACCCTTCTAATATGATAGTGTTTGATTCACATTATTTTATTACACATTTCTTAGCATGAAATTCTACTCTAAACCCGGCATCACATAATTGACTTACACTTAATAAATTGAACTTCATATCCTTAATCAAGAGTACTTTATGAATTGAAATAGTGGGAGATACCTCAATTGTGCCCCTACCGATGATCCTTAACTTTCCACTGTTCCCAAAGGAGACCGTCCCTTCTCTTAGGTAGCTAATAGTAGTGAACTTGCTCACATCCCCGGTCATGTGTCTTGAGCATCCACTATCTACTATCCACAAGGTTGGGGCCTCCTTCACTTTTACCTAAACAACACGGAATACACACTCTTTTGGTACCCATATCTTTGATCCATAAGCATCAGTTAAAAATTTCTTAGGTACCCATGCCTTCTTTGTAGTTCCCCTAGTCCCTAGTCTCCTAGATGCACCAATCCTACCGGTAAGTGAAACAAAAGCTACTTCCTTGGTCTTAGGTCTATAACCTAATCCTGCCTTGTTGTATACAGCCCTTTGACTGTTTATGATCATGTCAAGGTTGCTTGATCCCACTTGAAATTTTCTAAGTGCTTTTGTGAGGTCATCTACTTGTTTCCTTAATTCCTTATTTTCATTTTCAGTATATGAGACATGTGAAGAAGTAGAGCTAGCATGCAAATCCTTAAGTTTAATAGCTTCTACTTTAAGCATGGAAATTTCTTCCTTAAGATCCTTAATTTTGTTTCTAGCCTTAGCTAAATCCATGTTAGTGCTAGTAATGATTTTCACTAAAGTAGAAGAAGGCAAGTGATATACCTTACTTACCGAAGCCTCTGACTCTGATGATGATGAGGTGGAGGAGCTCTCATCTTCACTACTTGAACTCCATTCATCGTCTGAAGAATCTGAGCCATCTTGTGTCATAAGAGCGAAGTGGGAGACTTGCTCTTCTTCTTCCTCTGAGGATGAGGGATCATCCCAAGTTGCTTTGAGGTTCATGGCACTCTTCTCCTTTCCCTTCGACTTCTTCTTGTCACTCTTCTTCTTTTCTTCTTTCTTGTCCTCCCTCCTCTTCAACTGGGGACATTCATTCTTCATATGTCCCTCTTGGTGACAGTTGTAGCATATGATCTCCTTGGCCTTACCCTTACCTTTGACCCCTTTCCTAGCATATGATTTGTTAGAAAAACTTTTAAATGCCTTACGAAACTTCCTTACCATGAAGGCCTCTTGGTCACTGTCCATGGAGCCACTTGACTCCTCCGAGTCTGAGGATGATGAATAGATTATCTTCTTCTCCTTTCTCCTCTTCTTCTCTTTCTCTGCAACAAAAGCAATACCTTTCTCTTTTGCCGAAATGTTAGCTTGCTCGTGCAGTTCAAATTCACAGAACAAATCGTCTAATTTAACTAAGGATAGATCTCTCGATACCTTGTAAGCATCAACCATGGATGCCCACAGGGTGGTTCTCGGGAAAGCTTGTAAGACATACCTGACCATGTCCCGGTTTTCGATTTTCTCTCCAATTACATAGAGCTCGTTGATCACTTCCTTTACCCTTCCATGCAGCTGACTGACTGTCTCGTTGCTCTTCATGGAGAGTGATTGCAGTTGGGCCACCAACAAGTCCTTCTTGGCTCGTCTGGACTCGTTTGACCCCTCGTTCAATTCGATCAACTTGTCCCATAGCTCTTTGGCGCTCTTGAACGGCCCCACTTTGTTCAGTTGCTCCTTCGAGAGCCCGCACTGCAGTGTAGTGGTGGCCTTGGCATTTGACTGCGCCCTTTTCATCACTTCTTTGGACCATGTTCTCATAGGAGTAGGATCTCCTCTTTCATCGACGGGCGCCTCGAAGCCATCTGCAACACTTATCCAAGTCTCTATGTCATTCATAAGATAGTATATCATTCTACCTTTCCAGTACGCGAAGTCGTTGCCGTCGAAGAACGGTGGTCGTGCGGTGGAGTATCCCTCTTGAAACGCCATTTCAGATGTTCTGGTTGATTGTTAGATCTTCCAAAACGCACCGGCTCTGATACCAACTGTAGGATCGATGTAGGCATGCAGAGGGGGGGGGGGGTGAATGAACTTTTTCGGATCTTTGAACTCTGCAGTCTTGTTAGCGCAGCGGAAATAATATGTAAAAGAAATATACAAACAATGCTAACACGTTCAGTTACTTGGTATCCACCCAGATGGGTGACTAGTCCAAGGATCCACACCGCGAGCCCACTTTTCACTATCGAAAAGTCTCCTTCAGGTGGAGAAACCTTTACAGCAAGAGCTTCCACTTTACAGATGAAGAATTGAGATAGAGAAAGCTAGAATTCACTCAACAATTTGGCAGCACTTCGTTACTGTACGGAACGGTACAGACACGTGTAACGAGGCCTCCTTTTATAGGTGAACAGGACAGATTCACAACCTGTCCAGGCGCCCACCAGTCGACTGCCCCAGGGCAGTCGACTGGCCCGGCATTAAATGCCGGCCAATGGCTAGCAAACAGCTAGCCAACGGCAAGTTTTGGAGTTTACCAGTCGACTGCCCTTGGCCAGTCGACTGGTCCGAGGCTGCGAACTCTCTGTGGGTTTTGGCAGTCGACTGCCACGGGCCAGTCGACTGCCGTGGCAGTCAACTGCCCTGCCTCCCAGCTTAGCTCCAGCCGCTCCGAACCTTCTCCTTCGCGTATGCCTTCAGGTCTGCTCCATTGGCTCGCCCCTTGAAGTCCTCTTCCTCTGGCTATCGTCCCTCGGATGCGCACACAAGCCTTCTCTCGGCTTGCCTTCATGCCACCCTTCACGTGTGCCCTTTGAAGTCCACTTCCCGGCTTACCCTTGAAGCTCTCCTCCCTCGGCTCTCGTCCCTCGGATAGGTCCACCAAGTGTGATTCTCCAAGTCCTGCAAACTCAATTACACAAATCAAATACAACATGACACTCTAACTTTAAACTTATTTGCCCACACATCAAAACCATGATCTTCCAATCATTCAAAGGGCCGATTGCCTCAACAAAAGTCTCCTATGCCAGAGCCAAGTCTCATCCTTATGGGTTAAAAGACAATTTTCTAAGGGACAGGTTAACTTAATTTCATAAATGTTATTGTGCCTAAGTCCTCTAAGTGTGATGTTTGGGTTGTCATTGTGTTTGATCAGACATTCATTGGATAGGAACCTAACCTTATAACCAGTGTCACACAATTGGCTAATACTCAGTAAATTGAAGTGAAAATTTTTAACAAGTAATACATTTGTAATTATAAAATCAGACTCAAGTTCAATATTACCTAGGCCAATTACCTTAAGTTTACCGTTATTTCAAAAAGCAACGGTCCCTAGTCTTTTGTACTTGAGTTCTATAAATTTGGTGGGATCCCCAGTCATGTGTCTGGAGCACCCACTGTCAATAATCCATTTATTTACCTACAGTTAAGTAAAAGATTTAGAACTTAGGTTAAGTTTTTGAATTTTTTTTAAAAAAAATTAAGAAAATTTTAAACATCCTAAAGAATTTAAAACTTGAATTTGAATTTTGAATTTTATTAATTTTTGAATTTAAATTTTGAATTTGAATTTGAATTTTATGAATTTTTGAATTTGAATTTTATTAATTTTGAATTTTGAATTTGAATTTTATTAATTTTTGAATTTGAATTTTGAATTAATTTGAATTTTATTAATTTTGATTTTGTTAATTTGAATTTTGAATTTTGAATTCGTTAATTTGAATTTTGAATTTTGAATTCGTTAATTTGAATTTTGAACTTTGATTTTGTTAGTTTGAATTTTGAATTTTGAATTTGTTAATTTGAATTTTGAATTTTGAAATTGTTAATTTGAATTTTGAAATTTGATTTTGTTAATTTGAATTTTGAAATTTGATTTTGTTAATTTGAATTTTGAAATTTGATTTTGTTAATTTGAATTTTGAAATTTGATTTTAGTTGTCCTTATTCATCTCACTTGATCTAAGTTGTCAATCAAAGGGATCCTATGATTTGTGTGAGATAAGTTTGAGTTTGATTTATAAAAGTTAATCTGACCTTTTGTTAGATTCAGGTTTGACAAGAAGCAGTTTAAAAGTATACTTCCATAATTGGTTTCCAGGCCGTGGCGAGGCACAGAGGTCTTCTTTGGCCGAAGCCTTATTGGATCAACAACCACTTTCTAGGCAAAACCGCTTAAGGAAGTTGTACTTTTAACCTACCTATTGAAACTCCTTGGTCTAACTAGTCTAGAATGTGGCGAGGTAGCTTCGGCTAGTTCCACTGGGCTAAGAAGACCAAATAGAGGACGCCTTCCCCTACCTGACTCCTTAGATCAGCTTCCCTAATGTACTATCAGCTCGCCCTACCCTGGTACTGAGTAGGTCAAGTGTCAGACTAACTTTTGAAACTAGTCCTAGGTACCCAGACGGGTAAAGGGTAACTTTGAGGTGCCAACTAATTTGGAGCTTCCCCCTAAATTGTAGACTGGGTGTCTATGGTCAATGTAGTGGATGTCCCTTTTTGGGACATAAAGTTGATTCTGACCTACTTGCTTTGTTAGGTAAGCTTTCGGAACCCACGCTTTTCGTTGATTTTTGCGGGGGTGGATAAAGGAGATAAAGGATCTTTGGGCTGATCCTAATTTATATCCTATCCCAGATTTATTGTACATGCCCTTTTGTGATCCAAGAATGAGGTCAAGGTTCTTGGATCGGGTTGTGAAAGTTGCTAGTAGATCCTTAAGTTTTAGGACTTCGCCCTTTAGAGTGGAGTTTTCAGTTTCAAGCTCAATTGTCTTTTGATTTTGAGTTTGTTCAGTTAATGTTCTGGTATTAATTAATTGCTCCTTAAGGTCTTGATTTTCCTTAAGGAGCTGGTCATTCCTAGATTCAGATGCAAGTAATTTTTTATTTAAAATGGAAATAATCTTAAAATTTTTTTCATTAACTGAATCTAAATATACCTTAGTCGAGTCGTCCGAAAAGAGTCCGATCTCTTGACTCGACTCGTATTCGGAATCTTCGTCGTGCTCCGAGTCTGACCCGGGTCCAGTTGCCATTAGCGCGAGGTAGCTTGTCTTCTTTGGTGGTTCATAGTCAGAGTCATCCGAACTCTCGTCCCAGGTGGCTTGAAGAGCCTTCTTCTACTTGCTTTTCTTTGATTGGTCCTCCGTTTTGTAGGGACATTCATGTTTGAAGTGTCCTTTTCTGTTGCAACCGAAGCAGGTTATTTTGCTTTTGTCTCCATAACTGGTTGGCTTCATTATCTTTTGGAAATCTCTTTTCGAGAATTTGCTTTTCTTTTTGACGAGGACTTTTCTTACTAAGTTAACCATTTGTTCCTCGTCATCTGAGTCTGAGTCTGACTCTTCTTCTGATTCTTGAATTTTCTTCTTCGACTTGACTTCTTTTGAAGAACCTGCAAACAAAGCAAATCCTTTCTCGGCCTTGGCGTTAGTTTGTTCGTGCAGTTCTAATTCACAGAATAGTTCATCTAAAGTTATTTTGGAAAGATTCCTAGAAATTTTATAAGCATCTATGATGGATGCCCATAAAGAGTTTCTAGGAAAGACATTTAGTGCATACCTTATAATATCTCTATTTTCTTGTTTGTGCCCAATGAGGTGGAGTCCATTTAGTATGTCCTTGATCCGGGCGTGGAGTTGGCTTGCAGACTCACCTTCCTGCTTTTTTATGTTAAATAATTTATTCAATAACAAATCTCTTTTTGTTACCTTTGCATCTGAGGTGCCTTCATGCAGTTCAATCAGTTTGTCCCAAAGTTCTTTGGCAGATTCAGTTGGGCCGATACGGTTCAATTCCTCTTTGGTTAGTCCGCATTGGAGTGTGTTCTGTGCTTTGAACTCAATCTTAGCCCTTTTCTTCATTTCTCGGTTCCATCTGTCATGCTTCAGTAGTGCATTGTTTTCCTCGTCCATTGGTGGTTTGTAGCCAGATTGCACCGCGAACCATTGATCCATATCAGTCTTTAGGTACACCTCCATTCTTCGTTTCCAGTAAGGGAAGTCTTCCCCATTGAAGAGCGGAGGACGGGCAGTACTATATCCTTCACCTTGAGCTATCTGAAATAGACAGCAACAAAAACACTTGTTCCAAGACTAGGTCTTGGATTAGTAGTGTGGTAGGAAAAGGAGAAGAAAGGAACAAAAAACGACTCGAAATGGTGTTGCCCAAATTCGAGTAAAATCGATAGAAAATATCTAAATTTAGGCAACAATACCTAATTTAGATCGTGCAGCGAAAACACAAAAACAAACGAAAAAGAATTGGATTTCCCCCGGCTCTTATGGTGGTTGCACCGATACAGAGCGAACTTGGCTCTGATACCACTTGTAGGACCGATGCACGTGAGAGGGGGGGTGAATCACGTGACTTTTAAAATCTTCGTTATAAAATCAGAGTCGATAAAAAATTGTACGATGCTTTTTATAACGTGCGCAGCGGAAAAATTAAAACGAAATGCGAAAGCGAAAAAATAAAAAAAATTACACGAGGAGTTTTACTTCGTTCGGAGCCTTCGCCGACTCCTACTCGAAGGCCCAGGTTCCTTGAACCTTTCCTGTGGGCAATCCACTAAAAACCTCTATCGACAAACTACCGATAGAGTGATTCGAATACAAGATTGGGCGGAAGTGTAACAGCCCTACACTTCCCCCTTAAATAATTTAAGTGCAGAAAAAAAATTCGTTACCCAACACTTAGATTTATCTGAAGCAGCTTGGGTGTTGGGAGCGATCTTCCAGCAGCGGTCGGACAACGTCGAGTCAAAGCACAAACCGCAGCAGAGGAGCGTGGAAGCAAGAGAGCGCCAAAGCTTGAACCAGAATCAAATTTTGTTATGTGTTAGAGGGCTTGCTTGCTTCTATTTATAGTGCCTCGATGCATGATCTTCTCAGCTCAAATTTTATCCATCAACAAGATAAAATAATTAAAAAAAAGATAATGTTTCTATCCTTTGCTTCAATTAAGAAAATAATTTAAGTAAAATATAAATACAGAATATTGAAAAGTTAATCGAGAGGTTTTATCCTCTTACAATTTTATTAATAATATAAAAGGAGATTTTATCCTTCCAGCTAAGCTTTACGTGAGAATTTTAAACATTAGTAGGAATAATTTTATTCTCTAAAAAGAAGGAAATACGAATAATTTAAATGATAATTTATCCTCCACCAAGGCTTTAGATAAGGAATAATTTTATAAAATTCAACTACAAAATCTAATTAAATAAATTCTGTAAAATAGAGTTAATGCATTTAGAATCTAATTAAATAAATTCTGTAAAATAGAGTTAATGCATTTAGAGTTAATTAGACCCCGTCCAAACCTGGATAAGGATCTAACTAGGACTCAACCGAGGTCACCAAAATGAGCCTAAGTTGGACCACGCCTACAGTCCTAAAATAGGACCCGTCCTCACTGGTTCGCTCCTCCAGTGACTTACCTCACTTACCTCGTGCAGCTCTACTCAACTTCTTAACCCACCAGGTCTTCCTGCCAGGGCTCAACCACCCTGGTCTTTTTGCCAAGTTTCAACCAACTTGGGCTTCAGCCAGTTGTCAGGCCCCGTGAACTCAACTGGACTTCTCGCCAGGACTCAACCACCTGGACTTCCCGCCAGGACTCAACCACCCAGGACTTCAGCCTGGTGTCAGGTCCTAAGTCTTTCAACCCTGCACACTTAGTAAAGAGGTCAAAACCAAAAGCAAGTCTAACTTTAACCTATTTGTCATTCATCAAAACTCAGGTTTAACTATTAGTGCAAATTGCACCAACAAAAATAAGAAAACAATTAAACTAGAACAAGAAAATAAGATTATACCTCTTATTTTACCTTTTGATCTTCTATCGTATTCCTATTATCTTCTTAGACGTCGTGTGGGTGACGGTCTTCCAAGAAACGAAGCCACCAAACACCACATTCTTCTTCCTCTTGCTTCCGCCGAACAAAAGAAGGAATCCTTCCTTCTTTATGCCGCCAACCCAAAGGAAGAAAAAGTTCTTCTTCTTTCTTCCTTGCGCCCTTCTTCTTCTTTTTCCCTTGCGCCGAAACCTCTCGTTCTTCCTTGTTGATGCTGCAAGCCCTAAGGGAGAGAAGAGAAGAGAAGAAGAGAAGAGATGAAACACTCTCCCTTCTCCTCTTCCCTAACCGCCGAACCCTAGGGTTCCTCCCTTGTGTCGGCGCCGCACACCACCAAAAGGAGAAGAGAAATAGAGCCTTTCTCCCTTCCTTATTGCCGCCAGCAAAAGAGAGAGAGAGAGAGAGAGAAGTGAAAGAAGAGAAGAACTCTCTTCCTCCTCCCAACCCTTGTTGCCGCCCCTCCTTGTGTAGCTGGCGCCGCAACCCTAGGAGAGAGAGAGAGATAGGAAGAAAAACCAAGGCTTAGGTTAATGGTTCATGATGACTTATGAGGTATATATAGGCTACAATAGAGACCATGAGGAGGAATTGGTTTTGATCTCCTAATGGATCCTCAACCCGACCCATTAATAATAACCCGCTCCACTAATGAGTTATTATTGAACTACCGCCCCAACCCCATAATTAAATATGAGCTCCACCATATTATGTATACATTATCTCTCCGTGTTTAAGATATCGCATGCCCATTATTTAATTAAATTACTGACAATTTAATTAATTAATATCTAACTCTATGAGTAGTACCACTCAACCTTATTATCATATCGGACCAAGTCCACCTGCAAGATTTACATGATAAATTTTATGAGCTTCTCAAGGGGACATCATCATCCTAAAATAATTAGGACACGATTTCCTTCTATAATCAGGTTTCGATACCTAGCAGCCCTTCGCTAGGTGCCCAGCAGCCCTTCGCCAGGACTTAGTGCCCAGCTTCACTCACCAGGTCTTAGTGCCTAGGTTAACTAGGACTTTTCTTCAACTTAGGTTACTTCTCTTTTGCTCCCCTTTGTCTGTTCAATGTATCACTGACTTAAGTATATTGTCAAACATTAAAACATTTAAAGAAGAACATCATTGATGCAACTTGCACCAACAACTTGAACTTTAGCACTTATCAAAATTCTGCACTTGAACCGTTTAGTAGCACAGCGGAAAGAATAGAAACAGAGTATGCAGAAAACCAAAACCCTAAGCTAAGCGCAAATGCAAGACGCTAACAAGAGGGTTTACAAGGTTCGGGGATAACTTGCCCCTACTCCTTGGCGTGCCCTTAAGGTGGGTGATCCCTTGATCGTCGGTAGATCAAGCCCCGGTGAACACCGGATAGAAAGCAACCTCCATCTCGATGGAGTAACCTCTCCATAGCGTTTCAATCAAAGATATAGTTTTAAGCACAATGAAACACAAGAAAGATCTTACTTAGCACTTAGCACAGACAAGAACATAGCAAGCTTCTTCCGAGCTCCACCCAGCGACGATCTCATGCAAGAACCCTTTCTTCGTGTCTTCTCGCCGTTGGACTCAAAGCCTCTTGTTCCTTCCTCCAAGTGCTCAAGCAAGGGATGGTTGCTACAAGATTGAAGTAGCTTGCTCAAGATGATGGAACTTCAGAATGCACAAGCAAGGTGTGGAGAAAACACTTGCGCAGCAAGAACTCAAGCCAGAAAGTTGTTCTACCGAACACTCCACTACGCCCTTTTGTTTCTCCACTGAGCGCCAGGTGACAACATCTCACTGCAGCCTCCAGCTGCTCACCTGCAACCACCAGCCACCACAGAGCTCTTCTGGACTCCCTGAGCTTCCCTCAGACCAGCCCCAGTCAGCAGCTCCAGCCAGCGCCAGTGCCCGTTGCAACCTGAGATGGAAAACGGACAAACCTGCTCCAAGGAAAGGCTTCCATTGACTCTCCTTGAGTATTTGAATCCTTCCCTGTCACCTGCAGCTTAATCAGAGCATTAGAACAGCATATCAAACTGAAAATCAAGCATAAGAGATTAAGCGCAGAGAATCGGATACGTTCAGACGCGATCAGAGCGTCTGACAGTGCATTTTGAATTAAAGTGATAGGTCACCGGACCGATCAGAGGGACTCCTGATCGGTCACCAGATCGATCAGGCTGGGTTCAGACCGATCAGGCTCCGTCCTGATCGGTCCCCAATGCTCAATCAGAAATCACGATTTCACTGGGTCTCTCCTGGACCGATCACCAGACCGATCCCAGGTTGTGGATCGATCACCAGACCGATCCACCCCTTTGCCGAACGATTTCTGAGCTTCGCAGTCCAACCCTCCAGATCGGTCACCGGACCGATCAGAGAGCCTCCTGATCGGTCACCAGACCAATCTGGTCATGACCAGACCGATCAGGATCCGTCCTGATCGATCATAGTGAGGAACTCGCGACGCTTGATCGTTCTCCAGAACAATCTGTACAGTGATCCAGATCGGTCACCAGACCGATCAGGAGCAGATCAGCAGGGGAACTCAACCTCACTGTGTGTAACGACCCCGCCTTCTCTACCTTAGACGGACCGCTACTTGTCTACTTCTTGACTCTAATGCACGACTAAAAATGCGGAACTTTCTTTGTATTCAATCTATCTAAAAATGAAATTCTAACTTTAATAGTCATGCATGATACAATGACACATTACTAGCAATTCTAACCATTTAAACTCATCACACAAGGTTCTATAACATTTCTAAAGCACTATGAAATATGCATGCAACTTTTCTAAGCATATTTAAAGCAATAAGACTTAATTCGAAACTAACAACATCTTGGCACATGCAATAATATTTCTAGAACTTCATAGAATGTAAATCTTACTTTTCTACCGAATTTACAAGCATTTTAAGCACAATTAGGACCTAGTCCAAAAGGGAATAATAATAAGCTCAAGAATAAGTCTAAGATGCAATGTATCCACATGTTAAACTACTCATGCCCTTGCTCATCTAGTGCATTCACAAAAGTATGCATACTAATTGAAATGACATGGAATCTTCATTCTACAAAATTGAGCATGTAAAACTATCCGAAGCATAAATGTTTAATAAACTCCATAACACAATAACTTGGAATTTGGAAATCTTAAACATTGCATTTCAAATAAGCTAAACTGTCTCATCCCAAGGATCTCTCCAAGGTCAGCCACCACACACACGTCACTCAGCACCACCTCGTCGCCTTCCTTCAGAATTGCTTGTCTTTACCTTTACCTGCAGTAAGAGGAAATGCAACTAATAAGCATAAAGCTTAGCAAGTACTATCTAGCTCACAAAATCTCGAAATGTGCAGGCATGCTTTTTAAACAATATGAAATCACATGAGATACTTTTATGCTTAAAAGAAACACCTAAAACATGTATAACTCAAAACATGCATACTCAAGCATTAATAAGTCTTAACTCACTTTCTCTTGGCTTAACATGAAACTTTAGCAATTCTTTAACTTTAAATCTTTCTTTAACTTTTAGAAAACTTCCTTAAACTTTAGAAAAACTTTGCTAAAGCATATACTTGAAAATAATAACTCACTTGGATCCACTTAAGACGTAAGTACCATCTTATGCGCGTTCCCTAAAAGGTTGGGGTAGCGAGCCGCCAATCCTAATAGAGCAGACCTTGGTCTACCAGGGCCAAGACCTTGGAATTGGACACCTGGATTTCTTTAACGACGCCCTTGGACGCCGGGTACTGGCCTTAGAAAATAAAATAGCTTTTCTTTCTTTTCTTTCTTATCTTTAAATGCCTTGGCATTTTATCGAACACCTTGTGTGCCCAAATCCCTAAGTCTTGACTTTTGGGGATTTCGTAAGGCCTTGGCCTTCTCTTTTCTTTTTCTTTATCTTTCTTTTCTTTTCTTATAGATTTCTTAGACCCTAAACTCACATAGGGTACTCTATCAAATATATATATAAGCATATAATGAACTAAGATCACATGCAACATCTTAACTAAAAGTAAATATCTCCTTTAAAACTTTTAAGGGAAAATTCTTGCGGAAAACCGCCTCTTACTGCAGGTGAGCAGTACTTACCTTGATTTCTTGGACTTACAACCGAAATTAGACGACTAGGGCTCAGGTGAAACTTGAGATCTCTACGAACCATCCGCGTCTACGTGTTCTTCTCGTCGAGACGAACGAAACGCTCCGACCCCCTTGAGATTCCCTTAGCCGGCGCCCCTTAGGAGAGGAGAGGAGGAAAGAAAACCTAGGTTCCCTTTTGTTTTCGCCGCCCCTCCCTCGCCCCCTTCTCGCACGCAGCCGAAAATTCTCCTCCAAGGGTTTCACGCGACTTAAGCGGGGTTTAAATACCTCTTCATGAAAAACGTAACTACTCTATAAAATTATTTCTCTCCACCTTTTGTTGTGCTTGATACCCTAGCCCAGCCGGTCACTTGCGCGCCCTTAAGGGTTTGCTCCTCTTGTGGTCGCGAGTTCGAACCCCCTGCTGCCCTTTAAAGTTTTTCCTTTTTAAAAATACTAAACGGACTCGGAAAATTCCATAAAAATATTCTAAAAATTCCTAAAAATATCTAGAATATTTCTAAAACATTTTTAAATAGTTTTAAGGACTTTAAGAACTTCAATATGGAAATTTTGGGGTGTTACAATCCCCCATACCTTATAAAAAGTTCGTCCTCGAACTTAAAATAATTCTAGATATTTTTCTCTCATGCTGTCTTCACGTTCCCAAGTAGCTTCCTCATGCTTTTGATTCTGCCAGATGACCTTCACTAGTGGCACTTCTTTATTTCTTAATCTTTTAACTGCTTTGTCCACTATCTGTGTCGGTCTGCTCTCATAGCTAAGATCTTCTTGGATCTGTACTGACTGAGGCTGAATCACTTGGCTAGGATCGTGAATACACTTCTTTAGCATAGAGACATGAAATGTACTGTGGGTAGCTGACATATCCTCTGGTAAGTCCAGCTCATATGCTACCTTACCAACTCTCTTTATGATCTTGTAGGGTCCTATGTAGCGAGGACATAGCTTGCCCTTTTTGCCAAATCTCATCACTCCCTTCATAGGAGCGACCTTGAGGAATACTGAATCTCCAACTTGGAATTCCAGTGGCCTACGGCGTGTGTCAGCATAACTTTTCTGTCTACTCTGGGCAGTCTCAATCCTCTGGCGGATCGTCTGGATAGCCTGAGTGGTCTCATCTACCAGCTCAGTCTGGTTGCCTATTTCTGATTCCGTCTCTTTCTTTTCACCAGCTTCTTGCCAACATAGGGTGATCTGCATTTCCTGCCATAATAATGCTTCATAAGGNATGTGTCACCCCTGACGCTGATAAGCACCATTTTATTGATTATTTTAATTGCTAAAATCCATGTTTGACCCATGTTTTTATTGCTTAATTATGATTTTACCCTAGGTTTTGGAACTTTATCTTATTTTGGACTTAATTGCAAAATTACACAATTTTTGGATTATTTGGCCACTAATTTTCTGATATATTTTTGTAGGCATGAAAGGATCCTGGACCTAGGGCATACTGGGTCAAACCTGAGTCGGATGTGAACCGGATCGAATTATCAAGCCTACGATTAATTCGGGCCGTCCGATTCAAGAGCGGCTAGATCTGAGCCATCCGGGACGATCTGAAGCAATCCGAGCTAGGGTTAGGGTTGATCAAGCTCTATGATCAAGATCTGAAGGTTTCATCCCAATCAGAGCTCAATCAACCGTTGGATCAAGCAAGGAGGGCTCTAGAGCGTCCAATCACAGATAGAGTTGATCTGGACCATCCGTTGCACATCTGGAGGATCCGAGCTACCACAAGGCAGATCCTGACCCCATATTATCATCATAAAAGTTTGGCTCAAATCAGATCAAGATCTACCGTTGGATTTCATCCGATCAATCTGGACCGTCCATTGATGGCTATTTAATCAAAAATCATCGCAGCCTTCTCCTTTGTCGCGTTTCCTCGCCGCACTGTTCATCTTCTTCGAGTTCATAGTTTTTCAGTAGTTTTCTTCATCCAAAGGGGCGCGACCCCTTAATTCTTCATCGGGATCAAGGTTTGGATCGCTGGAGGACACTTTGTTGGAGATTTCAGATCTAATTCGCGCCGGACAGAGCTTGTTTGAGGGTTTCGACAGCTTTCTGGTCCGGGAGCTTAAATCTCAGCCACAACCAATTTCCGACGACCTGGGCCACTTGTAGGGGTTCTCAGGTGAGCTCAGGTCTTCCCCAAATCACCATCGCAGCTCAACAACTGAGATCGAAGCTTTCGGATTGGAAATTTCCCCAACTGTGCAGTTTGAGCAGAATTTACCAAGCGGAGCTGTTTTCCAGCGAATTGCTGAGCTTAGGGGTTCGAGGCCAGCCTTTGCGTGACGAACAAAGAAACCTTGAGCTTATGGAGAGTTGAGGAGTAGTTTGGATAGTTTAATTTCAGTTTCTTTTAGCTGTAAATTTCGTTTCAGCCTAGTTTAGTCACTGTTTTCGAATTTCAGAATTGGTTAACTTGGTTTATTTCATTGTTTCTGATTAATCTAGCTTTATGTTCTTCCAAGTCAAGTAGTCAGGCAACTTGTGTAGTGATAGATTTCGTTTAATTTCAGTTTATTCCTGTGTTTAATTGCTTGCGTGCCAACTACCCTGTTGCGTGCCAGTTTTTCTGATTTCTTTTCAGCTGCGTATCAGATTTCTTCTCTGAATTTCCCTTAGCTTCTGAATGGCTCAGTTTATCTCACATTTAGTGTGTTAATTTGGTTGATGTAGCTTCATTTCTGAGTTTGTTTAGCACTCCTTCTTATTTCTGCACTATCAATTCAGATTGTTCCGTATCCATTTTAATTTCTGCAAGTGGGTTATCATTTCTGCAATTAAGTTCGAATCTGTGATTCTTAATGTGAATTTGTTGAAGTTTTCTAGTAGTTACATCAGTTCCTTGGACCTTTTTGTTCTGAAGTTAGATTTAGGTTCTCAATTTCAGTTGTTTGTCTGTACTGCTCGGGAGTTGCAGCTGTATAGCTGTATTTTGGTTTAACTTCCTGTTCTTCATTTCTGCAATCGTAAATGGTAGCTGCTGAAGCTATATCAAGAAAGCTTTGCATTCGAATTCTTTTGCACATAATTTCAGTTGTTAGCTTGAATTTGCATCCAACTTGTCGCTGCATTCCTGCCGCAAGATTCTGAATTTCTGAAAATCTGCAGTTCACTGCAGTTTCTGCAGTTATAATTGTGTCAAGTTCTTCATCAGCTGTTTTGATTAGTCCATGGAGTCTGAATGTTTTCATTTGTCTCTGCATATCACAGAATTCACAGCTGTGCTTGCCCAGCTTGATCGATTCATTCAATTCTGAATTGGCAGCCTCCTCCTTGGCACAAAGAATTGGTTTTGGCACAATTGTTTCCTCTGTTTGCCAACTGTTCTAGGCACTGATTGTTATCAAGATAAGCCTATTTTTAATGTATTATTGAGCTTGAAATCATCTCATTCACATTGGGTTGGTTCTGAATTGTAATTTTCAATTTTACAATTAGGTTCAAGAAGCTAGCATTTGGTTTAGTCGAAACTGTCAAAATCTGTTTTGCTTCATTTGTTTTGCATTAGGATTGCCTTTAGTGGAATTTTCCAAGTTGAACACAAGCTGTAGTGAACTCTTGCATTTTAAATCAATTTAATTCCGAATTTTGCAACATTGCATTGGTTGATCTATTTGTCCTTTGGTTGAACCATTAAGTGCCGACTCCTTGTGTAGCTTCCTTAATTGAGTGGTTTTGCTTTTCATTGTTTTTCCATTTCTACATGAAACCAAATCTGATTTTATTTGAAACCCAAAATTCACAAACGACACCTAAATACAAGCACGAATCACACAACGTCAACTAGCCCCGAGAAAAATACGACCTGTGGCCCCTTTGCTACATTCTTATACATTTTGCTTGTAAAAGGGTTTCCAGCATTCATATTTAAATTCGATGGTCCCACACTTTCATGACAATTTAATCTAGTAGATTCGGGACCGTCAAATTTTTGGCGCCGTTGCCGGGGATCGCACCCGGGTCACCCGCGTGACAGGCGGGAATACTCACCACTATACTACAACGAAATACTCACCACTATACTAAACGAAATACGTATGCACATGATGCAATGACATGTGTCACCCCTGACGCCAGTCAAGCCGTCAACACATCCCATCTGTGTGACCGAGTGGGTAGGGTTGTGACAACTGTATGCACTCCAACAACAAAATACCACATAAGGCGTGGTTGAGTGGACAGGATGCTGGGGAGTCTACACTCCAACCCCGATATACAAGGGGAGCTATACAGCTGCAATATCCCTCTAAAAATAACAGTGAGGGTGAGCCACCAACAGCTCATCGCTCTAAAAACAACGGTGAGGGTGTCACTGTTTGGCATAACAGGATAAGTGCTCGCACTCTAATAACTACCACGATAACAAGTGGTTGAGTGAATCAAGCAACAATATGACTAACGACGACTTAACCAAATGTAAGCCTAACAGTCGTTAGTATGCAACGTGCAAGTATGGTGCATGCTATACGATGCACAAACAACCGAAGAAACAACTATGCAACAAAATCCAACAAGTATACGATGCATCAATACAACCAATTATAAATCGAAAACCAACGATTATGCACCTACACTACTAGGTAAGGTATTTCTAATGCCAAATAAACCTATCTATGTTTAATGGACTTCTAAGTACTCACGTACAAGCGACACTTTACAGAGTAGAAAACAACCGAGGACTGTACAGAAATGAATTTTGGGAATACTCGAAGATCAAGGAAGAATAAGTCTCAACGGCGATGTTTTAAATAACGACAAAGAACAAGGTCAAGCAACCTATCAGACATAATATAGTCATGCTTTTAAGGTAAAGAAAACTACTCGAGTACAAAGGAGAAGTACCCGCCTTTTATTGAAGAATTCCGTAAACAAGGGCCTTCCACGATCAACCGAACAAGTCCGAATCAAGGTCCTGTATATATGATTAAAATTAAGCTATTCATAAAATAACTTAACTGTACACTAAGCATAATTAGGATTAAACCCTACTTACACATCTACTGAATTAAATCTTCACCTAACTTATCTATACACATATCTGAACTGCCAATAAGTTTTCAGTATACGCACAACGCAGCTTTCGTACCCGTACAAGCTGTAATCTTTCCAAATACATCACAACTTTCAACATGCTACTCTTACAAACACCACATAAGACACAATCTAACTATTGTAGTTCAGAAATACATTTTAGTATTGACTTCTAATGTAATGCAACAACATAACTCATCTACTTCCATATCTGGAGCGCATAAGTTACAATGCTACTCTACTGACAAATTACTCTGCATCATGCATACTTACATCCACTTCTAGAGAAACACAAGCTAACACATTATATAATCAAATTTCAACAAACTATATCTATATAACTCTTCTAGCTATATCAAAGGTATTTTACCACTACAACTTAACTAATCTCCTAAGCAAACAACTGTAGGATCGATGTAGGCGTGCAGAGGGGGGGTGAATGCACTTTTTCGGATCTTTGAACTCTGCAGTCTTGTTAGCGTGGCGGAAATAATATGTAAAAGAAAATATACAAACAATGCTAACACGTTCAGTTACTTGGTATCCACCCAGATGGGTAACTAGTCCAAGGATCCACACCGCGAGCCCACTTTTCACTATCGAAAAGTCTCCTTCAGGTGGAGAAACCTTTACAGCAAGAGCTTCCTCTTTACAGATGAAGAATTGAGATAGAGAAAGCTAGAATTCACTCAACAATTTGGCAGCACTTCGTTACTGTACGGAACGGTACAGACACGTGTAACGAGGCCTCCTTTTATAGGTGAACAGGACAGATTCGCAACCTGTCCAGGCACCCACCAGTCGACTGCCCCAGGGCAGTCGACTGGCCCGGCATTAAATGCCGGCCAACGGCTAGCCAACAGCTAGCAAACAGCTAGCCAACGGCTAGTTTTGGGGTTTACCAGTCGACTGCCCTTGGCCAGTCGACTGGTCCGAGGCTGCGAACTCTCTGTGGGTTTTGGCAGTCGACTGCCACGGGCCAGTCGACTGCCCTGCCTCCCAGCTTAGCTCCAGCCGCTCCGAACTTTCTCCTTCGCGTATGCCTTCAGGTCTGCTCCCTTGGCTCGCCCCTTGAAGTCCTCTTCCTCTGGCTATCGTCCGTCGGATGCGCATACAAGCCTTCTCTCGGCTTGCCTTCATGCCACCCTTCACGTGTGCCCTTTGAAGTCCACTTCTCGGCTTGCCCTTGAAGCTCTCCTCCCTTGGCTCTCGTCCCTCGGATAGGTTCACCAAGTGTGATTCTCCAAGTCCTGCAAACTCAATCACACAAATTAAATACAATATGACACTCTAACTTTAAACTTATTTGCCCACACATCAAAACCATGATCTTCCAATCATTCAAAGGGCCGATTGCCTCAACAATCTCCCCCTTTTTGATGTGTGGCAATATGTTTAAGTTAGAGATAGATAGCAGCAATAGCAATAATAAAAGATAGCAATTGAAACATTATGAGACATGATAAACCTTAAGAGGTAACCTCCCCCTTAACCTATGTCCTTTCCACAGTTTCAATTCTAATCATATTTCAAGTTAAGTTTCCACTTAACAACATCCATAAGAGTGTAAGACATATCCGAACCTAAGAGGCACCTCCCCCTTAATCAATGTCTTCTCTCCAAGTTTTATCCTTTCAAGGTCTAACTTGGATAAAATACCTAAACTCATTCATTTTAAGTGAAAGTTATAACTTAAACCGCTCATTCTCCCCCTTTGACACCATCAAAATGATTGCCTCAAGCAACCAAACCTTATGGCATCAAATGTGAGATTTTCTGATTTCTGAATTTTCTCACAGCAGCTGAAAATTGCTGTACCAGTCGACTGCCCATATGGCAGTCGACTGATACGCTATCAGTCTGAATTTTCAGGTTTTCAGCCGAAATTCAGAAACTCCCAGAAAATTCCAGAAAATTCAAAAAATTGTGAAATTTTGCGTACATGTTTGAAATGTTATACTCTATCAGGGAAAAATAATAAACCATATAAAATTTCAAACATGCACGTCTTTTGATAAAAACCCAAAAGTTTTCAAAAACACTACATATTGTATCAACCTTTGAAACTAGTTTTGCAAATATGTGACTTTTAAAAACATGGCACAGTATGTAAAATATAAAATGGTTTTCAAAGGTTTAAAATGTCCAACTATTGACTTTGGCAAAATGTCCATTGATTGAACACATGCCTCCCCATAGTTGGTCTAGTTTTAATATTTTGATACTTTTAATGGTCCAACAATGTGCCACAAGCACAAGTGAGCCAAATGTATCACCCTAATGGATCAAGCACCCTTTTTCAAAGCTAATGTGTTCAACTTCATTCTATATTTCCACAAAGCACATTCCAAGGCCTCTTCTTAAGGATGTAAATTCCGATTCGGGAAGAGGCTTGGTAAAGATGTCGGCTAGGTTCGACTTGGACTCAACATAGTGTAATTCTATGTCTCCCCTTGCCACATGGCCTCTTATGAAGTGATGTTTCACCTCAATGTGCTTTGTTCTAGAATGGTGAACCGGATTTTTAGTTAAGTTGATTGTGCTTACATTATCACACAAGACTTTGACCTTGGTGTAATGTAGCTCATAATCCTCTAAGGTGTGCATGATCCAAAGGAGTTGGGAAACACATCCACCCATTGCCACATATTCTGCTTCCGTTGTTGATAAGGCAACGCATGGTTGTTTCCGACTACTCCAACTAACTAAAGAAGACCCCAGAAATTGGCACCCTCCACTTGTACTCTTTCTATCTAACTTGCAACCCGCATAGTCCGAGTCGGTGTATCCAATTAGGTCAACACTTGGGGTTCTAGGATACCAAAGTCCGACATTTAGGGTTCCTTTCACATACCTTAGTATCCTTTTGACCACAATTAAATGGGACTCTTTTGCACAAGATTGGTACCTAGCACACATACCTACCGCAAAAAGTATGTCGGGTCTACTAGCGGTTAGGTATAGGAGGCTACCAATCATGCTCCTATATTGTTTAGAGTCTACCATTTTGCCTTCAAGATCACTATCCATTTTCACATTAGTTCCTATGGGTGTAGATGCTTCTTTAGCATGTTCTAAACTAAATTTCTTTAGCATCTCCTTAGCATATTCGGTTTGAAATACATGTGTACCTTCATTAGTTTGCTTGACTTGAAGGCCTAAGAAAAAGGTTAACTCTCCTACAAGGCTCATCTCAAATTCATCTTCCATACACTTGATGAATTCTTGTAGGAAGTCATTATTTGTTGACCCAATAATGATATCGTCCACATAGACTTGGGCAACAAATATGTCCTTATCCTTAGATTTTAGGAACAATGTAGGGTCTATTGTTCCTCTCCTAAACCCCTTAGACACCAAAAATGAAGAAAGTCTTTCATACCAAGCTCGGGGAGCTTGTTTCAATCCATACAAGGCTTTCCTTAATTTGAAGACGTGTCTCGGATAGTTAGGATCTTCAAATCCGGGGGGTTGTTCTACATAAACCTCTTCCTTAATAATCCCATTAAGGAATGCCGACTTCACATCCATTTGGTGGAGTGTAAAACCCATGTGAGCGGCATAGGCTAATAGAATTCTAATTGATTCTAATCTAGCTACAGGGGCATAGGTCTCATCATAATCCAATCCCTCAACTTGGTTAAAACCCCTAGCTACTAATCTAGCCTTGTTCCTAGTGATTTTAACTTGGTCATCTAATTTGTTTCTAAAAACCCATCTAGTGGTCACAATGGTACAATCAGTGGGTCTAGGAACTAGCTCCCATACTTCACTTCTCTCAAATTGGTTTAGCTCTTCTTGCATGGCCACGACCCAATCAACATCCCCCAATGCTTCATCAATGGTCTTGGGTTCTAATTGAGAGATTAGAGCTATTTGACTAGTTTGATCCCTAAAGTATGACCTAGTTCTCACTCCTTGAGTGACATCACCCACAATTTGGTCAATGGGATGATCATGGTGATGTCTCAAGGGTCTAGAGGTTGTGGGTTCATTTAATCCTTCTTCCTCATCCTCTAGTATGTTTCTTACTCCCCATTGATCATTGCCCTCCAAATGTAGGTCTTGAAGTCTTTGGGCAAGGGGTTGGACCTCTTCTATATCCTTATCAATTGAGGCCCTTCTAGGGTAGGTACTAGTGGTTTCGTCAAATTTGACATTTGAGGACTCCTCAATCACTTTTGTCCTCTTGTTGTACACTCTATAACCCCTACTAGTCAAGGAATACCCTACTAAGATTCCTTCATCGGCCTTTGACTCAAATTTTCTTAGATCGTCTTTGGTGTTTAAGATGTAAGCTTTACATCCAAAGACCCTAAAATAGTGAACTTGGGGTACCCTTCCATTCCAAAGTTCAAAAGGTGTTTTTCCTAAAAACTTATGTACCAACACTCGGTTTTGAATATAACAAGCGGTGTTAACCGCTTCGGCCCAAAAGTAGCTAGGAAGAGAGTATGCATTAAGCATAGTCCTAGCGGCTTCTTGTAGGGCTCGATTCTTCCTCTCAACTACCCCATTTTGTTGAGGAGTCCTAGGGCATGAAAACTCATGCTTGTACCCATTTTCAACACAAAATTGTGTGAAGTTAGCATTTTGGAACTCCCCACCATGGTCACTCCTAATTTGGTTTATTTTGGTATTCTTTTCGTTTTCTACCCTTTTGCTAAAAACTATAAATATGTTTAGGGTATCATCCTTGTGTTTCATGAAGTGAACCTAAGTGAACCTAGAAAAATCATCTACTATCACTAAGCAATACTTACTCCCTACAGGTGATGGAGTACTATGACAATCAAATAAGTCTACATGTAAAAGTTCTAAGGGCAAAGAAGTGGTACTTAAAGTTTTACCTTTGTGTGATGCTTTTGATTGCTTACCCTCTTGACATGCATCACATAACTTGTTCTTTTCGTACTTGATCATTGGAAGCCCCTTCACCAATTCTTCCTTGGCCACTCTTGTAATGTTCCTCATGTTGACGTGTCCAAGTCTTCGGTGCCATAACCACCCTTCTTCTTCTTTGGACATGAGACACTTAACAACATTGTTAGTAGCATAAGATAGATCAAGATAATACAAGTTTGCCTCTCTAAACCCTTCTAATATGATAGTGTTTGATTCACATTGTTTTATTACACATTTCTTAGCATGAAATTCTACTCTAAACCCGGCATCACATAATTGACTTACACTTAATAAATTGAACTTCATATCCTTAATCAAGAGTACTTTATGAATTGAAATAGTGGGAGATACCTCAATTGTGCCCCTACCGATGATCCTTAACTTTCCACTGTTCCCAAAGGAGACCGTCCCTTCTCTTAGGTAGCTAATAGTAGTGAACTTGCTCACATCCCCGGTCATGTGTCTTGAGCATCCACTATCTACTATCCACAAGGTTGAGGCCTCCTTCACTTTTACCTAAACAACACGGAAAACACACTCTTTTGGTACCCATATCTTTGATCCATAAGCATCAGTTAAAAATTTCTTAGGTATCCATGCCTTCTTTGTAGTTCCCCTAGTCCCTAGTCTCCTAGATGCACCAATCCTACAGGTAAGTGAAACAAAAGCTACTTCCTTGGTCTTAGGTCTATAACCTAATCCTGCCTTGTTGTATACAGCCCTTTGACTGTTTATGATCATGTCAAGGTTGCTTGATCCCACTTGAAATTTTCTAAGTGCTTTTGTGAGGTCATCTACTTGTTTCCTTAATTCCTTATTTTCATTTTCAGTATATGAGACATGTGAAGAAGTAGAGCTAGCATGCAAATCCTTAAGTTTAATAGCTTCTACTTTAAGCATGAAAATTTCTTCCTTAAGAACCTTAATTTTGTTTCTAGTCTTAGCTAAATCCATGTTAGTGCTGTTGATGCAGTCTGGCCCTGATTGTTGTTTTGGTGTTGACAACGATTTTAGTTTAGGAGGATGATTATGATGATTATGATTAAGTCCTGATCGAGGATTAGGCATGATATGGAAAATCCTAACCTGGGAGGTTAGGTGTGATGATTATGATGATTATGATTAAGTCCTAATCGAGGATTATGTTGGGACCGGGTGCATGTCGACAAGGATACGAGTTCGTAAAATTCAAAATTTTTACGTGCAGCGGAAGAGTTTGCATAAAATAATTTCCTAAATTATATTAACTTCGTATCTAGCATGCAACCTTACATTGTGTTGACATAATCATAAAATAAAACTTTGCGGAAAAGTAAACAAATTTACCAAGTACCTTTCGTAACTCGAAGTAAGGGACGAGATCCAACCGTAGCGTCCCTTGGAAGCTCCGCCTCTATTCGCGTCCACGCCGAGTTCTCTTCGGGATGACTTCGCAAAGTCACGAGTTTTGTGCCGACGAGAGCTACTAGATTCTCGAAAGGCACAACTAGATGAACAAGAGAGGAAAGATAGGAAACTAACCAACGAAGTAACGGAATCGAATTTCGGGAAGAGAGGAGTCGCTATCCGCTTCTTCTTCTTCGTGTTCGGGTTCTCCTTCTTCTTGATAGCTCACGCCAACTTCACCTTGGATGTAGGTTGGGTGCGCCGGCCCTAAGCCACAAGGTTGGGCGCCGGCCCTAGGCAAGAGAGGGGAGAGGAGGAGAGAAGAGAAGAGAGAGAGGGAGAGCTCTATTCAATTACTTGATTAGTTAGGAATAAGGGCTAGCCTTTGGTTCCTTTATATAGTAGCAACTCCTTTGCTAAGTCTCCCTCTAAACCGAATTAACGGAATTAGTTATAAGAAATTTATCTTATAAATTTTCTTATTAATTATTCCGTTTAAACCGAGTCTTTATTATAAACCAATTTATAATAAAACTAATTCTTCTTCTCTTTAAATTATGGAATAAATTTTTATAAGAAATTTATAAACTTTCTTATTATGGAAAAATCAATTCATAATTGATTTTATAAAATTAAAATAAACCAATTCATGGATTATTTTAATCTTCCATAAAAGAATAAATTTCTATAAATTTTATTTATATAAATTTCTCTATACAAATTTATTTATCCATAATTTATAAAATAAATCGCATTAGATTTATTTTATTGATTAAACCAAAATTAATTGGTTTTCTCCTCTTATTGTGGCCGGCCACCAAAGGGGGTTTTGACACCCTCTTTGGCCGGCCAAACCAACCCGAACCGCCGCGAATTAAACTCATTTAATTCGCCCAAAAAGCCTTCAAAAGACTTAGCCATTTTAGCTTCCATTGCGCCTCTGACTAACTCAGATTCGACTTATTTCTCTTGATCGGAAGATCCAATTTTCAACTCGTTTTAAATCCCTCGGATTACTCGTAGTGCGTGTGACTAAATAGGCTTTCGATTTATGTTGGCCGTCTATAATTTAACTAATTATAGAACGATCATGAGTGGCACCTAGTAGTACATCATGATCCCCAATTAATCGAAAGATCAACGGTTTGACCTCAGAAGAAATTATTCTGAAACCCTTCAGCAGCTCTAATGAATCGTGCCCCATTCCCTTCACCACCTTATACCCACTTGGTTCAGGACACGGTCAATGGTGTCAGTCCCCACTAGGCTGACTACGTCACACCTAGCCCAAGTAGTGTCTTTCTCGTCCTTTGGATTTCTAATTACTCTCATATAAGAGACTCGCACTCTTTGTTGGGACCGGGTGCATGTTGACAAGGATACGAGTTCGTAAAATTTAAAATTTTTACATGCAGCGGAAGAGTTTGCATAAAATAATTTCCTAAATTATTTTAACTTCGTATCTAGCATGCAACCTTATAGTGTGTTGACATAATCATAAAATAAAACTTTGCGGAAAAGTAAATTTACTTTATACCTTTCGTAACTCGAAGAAAGGGACGAGATCCAACCGTAGCGTCCCTTGGAAGCTTCGCCTCTATTCGCGTCCACGCCGAGTTCTCTTCGGGATGACTTCGCAAAGTCACGAGTTTTGTGCCGACGAGAACTACTAGATTCTCTATGGGCACAACTTAGAAGAACAAGAGAAAAATTAAGAAACTAACCAACGAAGTAACGGAATCGAATTCCGAGAAGAGAGGAGTCGCTATCCGCTTCTTCTTCTTCTTGTTCGGGTTCTCCTTCTTCTTGATTGCTCACGCCAACTTCAAAGGGGGGAAGTTGTTTGGTGTGCCGGCCCTAAACCACTAGGGTGGGCGCCGACCCTAAGCAAGAGAGGGAGAGGGAGAGGAGAAGAGATTAAGAGAGAGAGTGAGAGAATAATTAATCTCTTGATTGGGAATAAGGGCTAGCCTTTGGTTCCTTTATATAGTAGCAACTCCTTTGCTAAGTGTCCCTCTAAACCGAATTAACGGAATTAACGGAATTAGTTATAAGAAATTTATCTTATAAATTTTCTTATTAATTATTCCGTTTAAACCGTGTCTTTATTATAAACTAATTTATAATAAAACTAATTCTTCTTCTCTTTAAATTATGGAATAAATTTTTATAAGAAATTTATAAACTTTCTTATTATGAAAAAATCAATTCATAATTGATTTTATAAAATTAAAATAAACCATTTCATGGATTATTTTAACTTCCATAAAAAGAATAAATTTCTACAAATTTATTTATATAAATTTCTTTATACAAATTTATTCATCCATAATTTATAAAATAAATAGCGCTAGATTTATTCTATTAATTAAACCAATTAAATTGGTTTATTCTCCCTTTATTGGCCGGCCACCCAAGGAGGGTTAACACCCTCTTTGGCCGGCCAAAACCGACCCGAACCGATCGCGAATTAAACTCATTTAATTCGCCCAAAAAGCCTTCAAAAGACTTAGCCATTTTTAGTTTCCATTGCGCCTCTGATTAACTCAGATTCGACTTATTTCTCTTGATCGGAAAATCCAATTTTCGACTCGTTTTAAATCCCTCGGATTACCCGTAGTGCGTGTGACTAAATAGGCTTTCGATTTATGTTGGCCGTCTATAATTAACTAATTATAGAACGATCATGAGTGGCACCTAGTAGTACATCATGATCCCCAATTAATCGAAAGATCAACGGTTTGACCTCAGAAGAAATTATTCTGAAACCCTTCAGCAGCTCTAATGAATCGTGCCCCATTCCTTTCACAACCTTATACCCACTTGGTTCAGGACACGGTCTATGGTGTCAGTCCCCACTAGGCTGACTACGTCACACCTAGCCCAAGTAATGTCTTTCTCGTCCTTTGGATTTCTAATTACTCTCATGTATTTAAGAGACTCACACTCTAAACATGATATGCTCTGGCCAGAGGCTTTGAGTAACAATCCGACGATAGGCCTGTGTATACATCTCCTCGCAAGGAGTGGTGAATCCTTTGTAGGCTGCTCAAACATCTTCGGGCACTTTGGCTTATACCCGATCATCCTGGGTCCACACCTCCTTGGAAATGCTTGCTTAAGATGTCAAAGTATAAGTCTCCATGACCAAGATGACTTGAACACCGCAAGTCAAAGGAACATCGTACTTAAGCCGCAGTAAGATCTTTATTGACATATCTACATGTAGATTCCCATATGAAGTCTTACAGCTAGTCACTCCAATGAACTAGTTCCCTTAACTAGCATCCATGTTTATCTCCGGACATCCCAATGTCACCAGCCAGTGAGAATCAGCTGAATAGAGAATAACCCATGCTAGTCTCAACAGAATTGATAGTGTCCGTATTTATCAATTCATCGACTAGGGATATTTCCAACAATTCACATTTGCACATTTAGAGATAATCACTAGTTGTGATCCCATCACAAATTCTCTTATGCTGTGAGTTGTATTGCGGACATTCAGTAGATGAGTTTAAGATCCCAATCAAATACACAAAACATGTATACTCAAATAGTGAATTATCATTTATTAATATAAATGTTTACATCATAAGACGATTGCCTTAGGACACTTCTCTCATATCACTAACAAACTCCCACTTGGCCTAATGCCAATCGCTACGGTACCCAATACCATAGGCTCTAACATGTCCCTCAAACTTGCTTTGAGGCAAGGCCTTAGTTAAAGGATCCACTATATTCCTTTCAGTGGGAACTCTCTCAATTTGTATGTCATTCCTACTTATAATGTCTCTGATCGGATGATAGCGTCGAAGCACGTGTTTGGATCGCTGATGAGACCTTAGTTCCTTCGCTTGTGCAATAGCTCCATTGTTGTTGCAGTAAACAGGCACTGCTTCATCAATGGTTGGAACCACGCCAAGTTCGGAGACGAACTTCTTGATCCAGACTGCTTCCTTTGCTGCTTCCGAAGCTGCGATATATTCCGCTTCCGTGGTGGAATCCGCTACGGTGTCTTGTTTGGAACTTTTCCAACTTACTGCGCCTCCATTCAAAGTAAATACGTATCCAGACTGTGATTTGGAGTCATCCTTATCTGTCTGGAAACTGACATCTGTATACCCACGTATTATCAAATCTCCCTCTCCATATATTAGAAATACATCCTTAGTTCTTCTTAAGTACTTAAGGATTGTCTTAACAGCCACCCAATGATCCATTCCTGGATCAGACTGGTATCTGCTCGTGACGCTCAGAGCATACGATACATCGGGCCTAGTGCATAACATAGCATACATGATAGATCCTATTGCGGATGCATAGGGAATCTTATTCATGCTAATCCTCTCGTCTTCTGTGCGCGGACACATAGACTTCGAAAGCTTGATCCCATGCCTGATGGGAAGGTAACCTTTCTTGGATTCCGACATGCTAAACCTTTTTAGCACTCGGTCTATATATGTAGACTGCGAAAGACCAAGCAACCGTTTTGATCTATCTCTATAGATTCTAATCCCAAGGATATAGGTTGCTTCTCCCAGGTCATTCATGGAGAAAGTTTTGGACAACCAAATCTTAACTGTCTGTAAAACTGATATATCGTTTCCTATAAGTAATATGTCATCGACATATAATATTAGGAATACGACTGCACTCCCACTAACCTTCTTGTACACACAAGGTTCGTCCGGATTTTGTGAGAAATCAAACTCTTTGATTGCCTCATCAAAACGGATGTTCCAGCTCCTAGATGCTTGCTTCAGTCCATATATGGATCGTCGAAGCTTGCATACTTTGGTTTTATCAACCGATGTGAAACCTTCAGGTTGTATCATGTATACATCCTCAAGCAGGTTTCCATTAAGAAAAGTTGTTTTCACATCCATTTGTCATATCTCATAATCATAATGAGCTGCTATGGCTAGGAGCATCCGAATGGATTTAAGCATAGCTACTGGCGAATAGCTTTCGTCATAATCAATTCCTTGCTTTTGACGGTATCCTTTTGCCACTAATCTAGCCTTAAAGGTAACAACATTACCTTCCATGTCGGTTTTCTTCTTGAAAACCCACTTGCACCCTATGGGCTTAATCCCTTCAGGTGGGTTAACCAAGTCCCATACTTGATTTTCGTACATGGAATCCATTTCCGACTTCATGGCTTCAAGCCACTTGTCCCTTTCTGAACTTTTCAGAACATCTTCATAACTGATAGGTTCGTCATCGCATATGAGTAATACGTCGTTCGATTCACTTACGAGAAATCCGTATCTCTCTGGAATATTGCGTGTCCTATCAGACCTACGAACAGGTGGTGTAGTTTTAGGTTCAACTGATAGCTCATCACTATGAGTTTTCGGTTGTGGGTCTAGACTAGGTGTCTCTGTAATGTCTATTGGAGTTTCTTGAACTTCATCAAGTTCAATCCCTC